>JAPMUY010004442.1:182500-313027 GCA_026901105.3 Galaxias olidus
CCGGGGTCTCAATTATTATAAGTGTTACAGAAATTTTAGAATGATTTTGTTTGTTGAAAAGGTACAGCGCTTTATGTAAGACTGGATTTCTTCATGTTTCAGGACATATCTAATTATGAAAAAGTTTTTTTTTATATATACCACTATTCATTTTAAATACCAAGCATTTTAAAACCAACAATCCTCTCAATGCTATTTTGGCAATAGTTGACACATTAAACGCATTTTATCTGATCATTTGTGGTACCACAAATTCTTTCATCGGTGTTAAACGTAGTGCTGGGGCTCAACCTATCTCTTACAAAGTTGTAACTTATCAGCAGAAAGTCTTTACATGCTTCTCTGATTTTAGACATTCTCACTCCATATACTACAGGACTGAGAAGTGGTTTGCATATCAGAAAATAAGAGTGATAAAATGATCCGCCAAACCTTGGGAACAGTCATGTCAAATCTACTTTGCAAATTTTCAAAGAAACAGACAAAAGATCAATTTAACAGGGATACAAGGTGAGGTGTGCACGTGGTAATAGCTTTTTTTTCTGGTCTCTCTGGACCCATTTAAACATATTCTCAGAATTTGTAAATAAGAATATATGATTGGGATTAAAATAACAACATTAGAAAAACCCACTGTAACTAGTCCATAGATATTATTCACATTAGTACTGGAGATGGAGCATGCAAGTTTGACAATCATGTAGTTGTTACAATACACACTGTTAATGACATTCCCACAAAATTGTAAACGAATTGTCAAAGCTAGGGTTATAGTTACTTCTAGAAAACTGTATGACCATATCAGACAAATAAATATAAGAACATCAGTGGGTGTCATGATGTTTATATATTGAAGAGGATAACATATTGCAAGATACCTGTCATAGGCCATCACTGCAAACGTGGCCATTTCAATAGAACCGTATGTGTACCGACAGAACATCTGAACAAAGCAAAACATGGTAGAAACGGAGTGATCGTCTAAAAGTAATTGTACCATAAGTGAAGGAAATAAACCTGCACTACCATACAATTGATTGACAAACAAATTGGAGGAGAATCGTGTTGAGTTTCCCATGGCTCTCTCTTCCATTGAAATATTAATGTGTTAGTGTAAAATGACTAAGGTACACATTATTCAACAATGACAAAACCTCAAGATCTTACTTTGAAACATACGCTTTTAGAAAATCTACAGTATGCCATCAGTTGTTTAAATTAGTTTTTGTTATAACGGACAATCAGTGCGCCACAAGCAATAACTTAATTTCATCATGTTCAGTACCTGGTGTGATCATTGGTCAAGTTTAATAGATGACTCAAAGTATAACTATCTCTCCTGTAAGCTTTGAAAACTCAGTACAATAGCTATTTACCAGCTACGGTGTTATGAACAAGTGTATGACTAATCATTCCCCAGTGTATGTGTCCAAACTGAACAACAGCAATGATTCTGCCCTTATATACCTTCATTACATAATACATAAATGAAACTGTAGTGGATGCACACTATTGTTGATTTGCTAAATATATTTAGCATTTCAGGTGCACAGTAAGCTGATGTCAGATGAAAATAGACTAGAACGTACCAGTTTTTAAAATGGAGGTGTCTAAGAGTTATTTAAAATGAAAACCAGGATGGCAAGAAGACTTCATCATCAAAAATTACTTCAAAGTTTGAGATCAATAATGTGTTGTACGATCATTACCTATTAGGATGAGTGATTATCATAAGCTTTGTGGATGAAAAATTCTAAACTATTTATAGTTTATGTACATTATTTCAGTATAACCACCACCACAACAACCACTTATTTTTTCTCTGTCGTATTTAACATAAAACTATCAAGTGGCACAAAAAAAGTTCAATAGATAATCCCACACAAATTAATCCTTCAAAAAGTGTTCTTTATATTAGCAATAATGTACTCCACAGATTTTTATTTAACTGATCGATACCTCACTGACTTCGGAGTAAAACAAGTATTATGTTGTTGTTTAGTATGGAAGCGTATTGCTGCCACGTAGAAAAAAAAAACAGATCAGTATTACGTTATGAAGTAAAAGGTTTATTGTTATAACAATATGTTTTTCACGTTATAACAAGATAATTTCACGTTTTATCGTTATAACTTATTGTTATAACATAAGACGTTTTGCGTTATAACGTGAAATGTTTATTTTAATAACAATGTTTTTCACGTTATAACATGTTATTTTCGCGTTATAACATTACAACTTATCGTTATAATATAAAACGTTTCACGTTATAACTTGATAACTTATATTGTTTTAATGTGAAACGTCTCACGTTAAAACGTGGTAACCTATCAGACTGAGTCATGGCAGAATTCTGCTGCTTTTGAGCATACCATCATGTACAAACAATAATTTAGGAACAATAAATTATATAATAATATTGTGATAAGTATGCGTAAACTAAGACGGATTTAAAAACACATGGGACTGAACAGAAGGAAGAATGAGTTCGCCCCTCCGAGATAGTGTCATATTTCTCATTGATCAACTGGAGGGACATCAAAGGCATGAGGCTGACCATGGTTACAAGCTACACCATCAAAGAGCCATGTTCATCAATCCGTTCTCGCACACACACATTTACATTACAGTCAATTAGCAGACAAATTTATCCAAAGCGACTACAATGAAATTACAAGGGCAGGAGCAGGCCTATAATTTATGGGTTAAGTGCCTTGCTCAAGGCCCCACTATGGTGGTGTTCCCACATATAAATAATATATTGTTATAACTTTTCACGTTATAACGTGAAATGTTTTATGTTATAACAATAAGTTATCATGATAAAACATGAAATTATCATGTTATAACGTGGGGAAAAAAATTATAACAATAAACCTTTTACGTTATAACATAATTCTGTTCTTTTTTTTTTCTGCCGTTGCAGCAATACGCTGCTGTAGTTTAGAGTTATTGAGGTCAAAAACGTTGATAATATGTTTAGATTCAGAATTGGAAAAGATTGCTAACCATGGAAATAATGCAACTCAGTTTAAATCAGACTATCAATTTTCTTGTAAATAAAAACATTGTTCCGAAGAAATCTCAAGACCATGAACAAGAGTCAATCTTTATTTTAAAAGAAGTCTTACATTTCTCCACAGTAAGATGATTTAGATGTAAAACTTGAACATTTATTTATTCCAATAACATTTTAAGAAATGTTTTTTGACTATGACATAAGGCAAAAGAAATATGGCTTTTATGATATTCCATTTTTGGAAATACCCTGGTTTTCTGTTTTCACTCACCATTCAAATTTCTTACTTTAATATTATTGTACAAAATGTATTTGAATATTTTTGTGCATGACTGTATTCTTCCATCGATATTCAAAAGGCTGTATTCCTTCACTTTTAGTGACTTACACCCAATTATGGAAAATGGCTGACAATAATTAAATATACAGTTTCCATTATCATTTCAAATATCAAGCAAATAACAGAAGCCTTCTTAATGTCATTTAGGACACTGTCTGAACATTTAAAACATATTTCATAAGAATCTGGAGTAAAACAAGTTTCTTTTTTGGTGTATCAGCTGAATCAGTTGAGGATGGAACATGCTAGTTTGACATTAATGTAGTTGTAGCAATACACAGTGTAAGACATTCCCACATAATTGTTAATGATTTGTCAAAGAAAAGGTTATAGTTACTTATACAATATGAACACATTAGACAAATAAACATAAGCCCTGTACTAGGTGTCATTGTGATTCTATATCAGAGAGGATAACAGATTACAAGACACCTGTCATGGGTCATCACTGCAAAGGTGGCCATTTCAATAGCTCCATATGTGAACATATTAAATGATAATCTCGAGTAAAAAATTTCTTCTTTGGTGCATCAGCTAAAGCAGTGATTAGGTTTAACGTCCTAATTTACTGAGAAGGAAATCTTTACTTGCCTCTCTGATTTTAGACATTCTCATTCCATATACTATAGGACTAAAGAGTGGTTGGCATAACAGAAAATAGAGGGATAAAATTATTCTGCAAATATTTGGAACGTTAGTCATGTTAAATCTGCTTTGCACAATTTCAAAGAAACAGCCAAAAGAAAAATTTAAGAGAGATGCAAGATGAGGTGTGCAAGTGGAAATGGCTTTTTGTCTGGTTTCTTTAGAACCCTTTGAACATATTTTTAGAATTTGTATATATGAAAACAGGATTGGGATTACAGGCACAACAACAGACAAAACTACTGCAATTAATCCATAGATATTATTTGCACTAGTGTTGAAGTTCGAACAGGCAAGTTTTACAATCAGGAAGTTGTTACAATACACACTGTTAATGACATTCCCACAAAATTGTAAGCGATTTGTCAAAGCCAGGATTATGGAAGATTCTAGAAAACTGAATGACCATATCAGACAAACAAACATAAGAACCTTATTAGGTGTCATAATATTTCTATATTGCAGAGGATAACATATTGCAAGATACCTGTCATAGGCCATCACTGCGAAGCTGTACATTTCAATATTTCCATATGTGTACAGACAAAAAATCTGTACAAAACAAAACACGGTAGAAACTGAATGAAAGTCTGAGACTAATTGCACCATTAGTGAAGGAAATAAACCTGCACTACCATACAATTCATTCACAAACAAATTGACCAAGAACAGATACATAGGTTCATGTAGACTTCTCTTCACACAAATCACCGCAATAAGCAATATGTTTGCAAAACTTATTAGAATATATAGAAAAATTATTAAAACTAAACAAAGATATTTCAAAGACCCGATGTCCAAGTATGCATCTAATATAAATGCTGAGAGTTGGGTGAAGTTATTCATAGATCTCACTTTCATTTGAAAATAAATATATTAGAATGCAATGAATGGTGCACACAGAAATGATTAATGATAACACAATAATATCAAACTTAAAGAAAACTTGGATCAATAAAGTTATCTCAAAATGACTTGCTGGTATAGACAGTATTTTACAACAAACAACAATTTAATTTCATCATACCCTGTAAACACATCATCTTAAATTTCAAGGATGACTCCTAATTCATCTGTCTGCTGTAACAGTTAACCCTAAGACTGAATCTAATGGCTGTTTTACTAAAAAGTTATTACAAACACAGTATTCTGTGGATAACAGATGAGTAATCATTCCCCAGTGTATCTGCAATACCACAATGTTAATGACCTTATATACCTTTCAAAACAAAACAAAAAAACTGTAGTGCATGAGCAGAAGGCGGTCAGCATATTGATATGTGAAATTTCTATATTAATTATTTATGACAAAAATAAATATTTGAACCTACCAGTCTAGTCATGAACAACACAGTATTAGGTTATCAAAATACATTTATAATAGGAAAAAAACGTGGTCATTGAAAAGGAGATTAAAGGAAGATCAAGAATGAATCGTACGATATTTCTTAATATTGATGGGTTAGATTGGGTTAATGGTGCCTGGGTGAACACTTGATTCTGAATGGTTAATAATTGTAGATAATTTTGATACAACAAAAAACTACTTTGTCAAGGAATATCAGCGTTTCAGATCAATACTCTTGATATTTTTAGTCTCAAATATACAGGTGATTAATAGTTTACAAATAGTATCCCTCCCAAATAGATATAATAGATAAGGTTCGCCGATGATTCTGTCATCGTGTCGCTTCTCAGCAGTGATGATGCGAATCATGGCCCTGTAGTGGCGGAATTCACTTGATTGGTGGACGTCGTCCTTTTTGGACATCGATGTGTCAAAACCAATGAGATTACTATACATTTTAGGAAAAGTCATACAATCATCTCTCCTGTGATGATTAATGATCAGGCTGTTGAGGTGGTGCGGCAGTACAAATATCTAGGCACTGTAATTGATAATAAGCTGACCTTCGAGTCTCATGTTGAGGTTTGTTTAGTCAAGGCACTGATAGGAGTATTAACTCATGTTTTTTGTAAGTGGAAGGAAACCGGAGCACCCGGTGGAAACCCACACAAACACGGGGAGAACATGGAAACTCCACACAGAAAGGCCCTTGGGGTTGGTGGGGTTCAAAACAAGGACCTTCTTGCTGTGAGGCACCGTGCTGCCTACCGTGCTATCTTGTATCAGACTGTACCTGGTCTTTCCGTTTCCTTATTCCACTAACATTACTAAAAAGGAAATTAATTGATTGATGCTTCAATAATGTCGCGTCACTGTTACAAAGGGTCCCTGTTTCACCGTTAAAATGTTAATAGTTTACTATAAAATTGTGTCACAAAAAAATATGTTTTAAATTATTTATACTGTTTAGAACACAGGCTGATTAAATTCAAAGATGCGTTATGGTGTATAAGTATCTTTAATTGTCTTTCATTAACATACATAATAACACATGATTAATCATACACACTAAAACATTATCAAACATACAAAATCATAGATTTTTATGAAGCAGTACTGAGACCATTACTATTTGTTTTTAAGTCATAACTTATTCAGCAGAAAGTCTTTGCTTGCCTCTCTGATTGTAGACGTCCTCACACCATATACTATAGGACTAAGGAGAGGTTGGCATAGCAGGAAATAGAGTTATAGAATAATGCGGAAAACATTTGGTATATGACTCACATCAAATCTGCTCTGCATAATTTCAAAGAAACAGCCAAAGGAGAAATTTAAGAGGGATACAAGGTGAGGTGTGCAAGTGGTAATGGCTTATCGTCTGGTCTCTTTAGAACCATTAGAACATACTGTCAGAATTCGTACATAGGAAAATATTATTGGAATTAAAGGAGCTCCAACACTCAAAAAAGTATTGATTATCCCATACATATTACAGATTTTTGTATCAGAATTGGAGCATGCAAGTCTGACAACTAGGTAATTATCACAATACACCTTGCAAATAATGTTTCCAGCTAGTTGTAATCTAATGCTCAATGAAATATTTATAATGGATTTCAGATAACAGTATGACCAGGTTAGAACAACATATATACATGCCTTATAATTCATCATGGTAATCTTATACTGTAGTGGATAACAGATTGCAAGGTGCCTGTCATAGGCCATGACTGCTAAGCTGCAAAATTCAACAGACCCATATGAGTACAGAACAAAAATCTGTGTAAAAAAAAAGAAGTAGAAATAGTATGAGTGTCTGATATTAACTGAACCATAAGCAATGGAAACATAGCTGCACTACCGTATAATTCATTTATAAACAAGCTGGCAAGAAAAACATACAGTGCCTTGCAAAAGTATTCACCCCCCTTGGCTTGTTACTTATTTTGTTACATTACAACCTGTAATTTAAATGTTTTTTTAATCTGAATTTTATGTGATGGATCTGCACAAAATAGTCGTAAATTGGTGAAGTGAAATGAGAAAAAAATATATATAAAAAATTGTTTAAAAAAAAAATATCTGGAAATTGGCATGTGCATATGTATTCACCCCCTTTGCTATGAAGCCCCTCAAAAGTTCTGGTGCAACCAATTACCTTCAGAAGTAACATAATTAGTGAAATGAAGTCCACCTGTGTGTAATCTAAGTGTCACATGATCTGTCAGTATAAACACACCTTTTCTGAAAGGTCCCAGAGGCTGCAACACCACTAAGCAAGAGGCATCACACCATGAAGACCAAGGAGCTCTCCAAACAAGTCAGGGACAAACTTGTTGAGAAGTACAAGTCAGGGTTGGGTTATAAAAAAATATCCAAATCTTTGATGATCCCCCGGAGCACCATCAAATCCATCATCTTCAAATGGAAAGAACATGGTACCACAACAAACCTGCCAAGAGAGGGCCGCACACCAAAACTCACAGACCGGGCAAGGAGGGCATTAATCAGAGAGGCAGCACAGAGACCAAAGGTAACCCTAAAGGAGCTGCAGAGTTCCACAGCAGAGACTGGTGTATCTGCGCATGGGACCACAATAGGCCGTACACTCCATAGAGCTGGGCTTTATGGAAGAGTGGCCAGAAAAAAGCCATTACTTAGTGTTAAAAATAAGATGGCACGTTTTGAGTTTGCCGAAAGGCACGTGGGCGACTCCCCAAATGTATGGAGGAAGGTGCTCTGGTCAGATGAGACTAAAATTGAACTTTTCGGCCACCAAGGAAAACGCTATGTATGGCGCAAACCCAACACATCCCATCACCCCAAGAACACCATCCCCACATTGAAACATGGTGGTGGCAGCATCATGCAGTGGGGATGTTTTTCAGCAGCAGGGACTGGGAAACTGATTCGAGTCGAGGGAAAGATGGATGGTGCTAAATACAGGGATATTCTTGAGCAAAACCTGTTTCAGTCTGCCTGTGATTTGAGACTGGGACGGAGGTTCACCTTCCAGCAGGACAATGACCCGAAGCATACTGCTAAAGCGACACTCGAGTGGTTTAAGGGGAAACATTTAAATGTGTTGGAATGGCCTAGTCAAAGCCCAGATCTCAATCCAATTGAGAATCTGTGGTCAGTCTTGAAGATTGCTGTTCACAAGCGGAAACCATCCAACATGAAAGAGCTGGAGCAGTTTTGCCTTGAGGAATGGGCAAAAATCCCAGTGGCAAGATGTGGCAAGCTCATAGAGACTTATCCAAAGCGACTTGCAGCTGTAATTGCCGTAAAAGGTGGCTCTACAAAGTACTGACTTTAGGGGGGTGAATAGTTATGCACGCTGAAGTTTTCTGTTATTTTGTCCTGTTTGTTGTTTGCTTCACAATAGAAAAAAAAATCACATCTTCAAAGTTGTAGGCATTTTCTGTGGATAAAATGATGCAAACCTTCAAACAATCCGTTCTAATTCCAGGTTGTGAGGCAACAAAACATGAAAAATGCCAAGGGGGGTGAATACTTTTGCAAGGCACTGTACATGGGTTCATGAAGCCTTTTCAAAGCAATGACCAGAATGAGCAGTGTATTAGCAACAATAATTAGAATATACACAGACATGACTATGACCAAAAACAGATACTTCATTGACCCACAGTCGAAATATGCACCTAGAATAAAGGATGTAAATTCCGTTGTATTTGCCATGATATCATGTATTTTAGATCTTCTAACAAAACAATTGTTTACACAAGAAATAGTTAGATCAAATAAAAAATAACGTCATACTGTAAAATTTTTAAGACTGCATTTAGTACCTGGTGAATACATTGGTTTAATCTTAATGATTACTCCAACCTAAATTTCTTTCTTTGGTAACACGTTACGTCTTCAATCTAACCGCAGTTTTGTCCAACAGGTATTATTAGCGAGAGAGTGTTCGGGGAAATCAGATGACAAATCACAACTCAACCCTACCTGAAGGAAAGCCCGTATGGTCTCATTAAATAACTTTCAATACCCCCCATAAAAATCTCTGCGCATGAGTAGACCGTGTCCAGATATAATGACATGCTAAACACTGTTTTCGTCATAATAAGGGTGACATCTTTTCATTTGGTTCTGGCCTTGATGGCTCTGAATCTATGACCACAGGGGAGGGTGGCAGGGGTCTGTGACAGTCTTGGTGGCCCACATCCTGGTTCTGGAGGTGTACAAGTCGCTGATGGAAGGCAGCCGGCAGCAGATGACCCACTGAGCCGCTCTCCACTAACCTTAACCCATCCGTTGCAGCCTCCCCCTGGCCCGTGCATATGGTGATGGAGGTGGTGAGGGTGCTCACAATGATGGACCTCGTTTGAGTAGTTAGGTTTATTATCAGACTACCTCATGACATGCCTGGTTTCTTCGTCTATCCATAATGAACTTCTAAAAATCGGAATCTGTATTCGTGTCATGATCGCCATTTCTGTACTTACGTTGTGTTGGCCTTTGCCTTTGTCCTTTACTTTTTAAATACAACAGTGACCTCTGTTGGTTTGTAAGACACATTACTGTTCTATGTGTAACACTGATGATACAGTGATAACTCACTAGTTACGTGATTTGGTATTCCCTGTTAATTTCTGATTTATAATGTTACTAGCAATGCACATGTCAAATCTAAATCATACAAATCTACAAAGCATGCCATGGTCAAGACGAATTTTCTATCATCTTCTTTGCTAACAAGCTAACATGGAGTTTAACATGTTCTTATTGAACTCATATGTACAGTTAAGATCAGCAAGTTATTTCAGATTTACAGTTGAGGTACCTTTAAGAGTACCCCCTAGAAAACACTGCAGCTCAACCACTTTATTTAGGATAGCAACATGTTTAAATGATTACACTTCTTAACCAGAATGTACAGTTTGTATTAAACTCAAGTACAACATACAGTAGATGAAATGATGTACAATCTATAGTATACACAATGTATTGTTGTACATACAAAATGGATATGGCAGATAGAACAGCTCACCCTAATTGGATTAAATAGCTGGGGCTGTTTTTCCACTAATATCTTTATTGTTTAGAGAGCAAGGCTTGACCTGATGAAGCAAACGATTACATGACTCCCTGATTTTTTACATCTTCATTCCATAAACTATAGGCTTTAAAAGGTTGACAATCAGAACATACACTGATTGAAGTATGTGTTGAAAGACCGGTACCCGAGTCATGTAAAATCTGCTTTACACAATTTCAAATAAACAGCCAAAAGATATGTTCAGAAGGGATGCAAGGTGAGGTGTTTAAGTGGTGATCGCTTTTTGTCTAGTCTCTTTTGAAGCTCCAAGACAAACTTTTGTTTTGCTTAAACATCACGAAATAACACATTTTTTTACCAAATCTTTCTTTACAAATCTTTCTGATCTTGGACAATCTTACTCCATAAACTATTGGACTGAACAGAGGTTGACATATTAGAAAATACAGAGATAAAGCAATTCTTAAAGCTCTTGGTACATGGGTCATGTCAAATCTGGTTTGCACAATTTCAAAGAAACAGCCAAAAGAGAAGTTCAAAAGGGATGCAAGGTGAGGCGCGCAGGTGTTGATTGCTTTTTGTCGAGTCTCTTTTGAAGCCACAAGACAAACTTTAAAAATGATCACATAAGAAAATAAGATTGGGATTAAAGGCACAGCCACGGACAAAACTGTAGCAAACAGTCTATAGATATCATTCAATCTCGTGTTAGATCTGGAACATGCAAGTTTGACAACCAGGTAATTGTGGCAATACACACTGTTTATAACATTTCCACACAGTTATAAACGAATCGAAAACCAAAATGTTATGAAAATTTTGATTAGACAGTACGACCACATCAGCGAAAGAAGCACAACTACATTACTAGGCGTCATGATAAGTCTATATTGTAGAGGAAAACAAATTGCAAGGTACCTGTCATAGGCCATGACTGCTAAGTTGCAAAACTCAATAGACCCATATGTGTAGAGACAGAAAATCTGTGTAAAACAATATGAAGCAGAAATAGTATGAGTGTCTGATATTAACTGAACCATAAGCAATGGAAACAACCCTGTACTACCATACAATTCATTTACAAACAAGCTGGTGAGAAAAATATACATGGGTTCATGTAGACTTCTCTGGCAACAAATAAGAACAAGCGTTGTGTAGGTAAAAATAATCAGAATATACATAGATGTGACTATTGCAAAATACAGTTACTTCAAAGGCCCACTTTCCAAGTATGCACCTAGTATGAACGATGAGAATTGTGTTGAGTTTTCCCACATCTCAATTATGTTTGAATGTAATAGCAAGGAAAACTGTAACCAGAAGAAGTATTGATAAACTAAACAATGTAACACATTTTTACAAATTCTACAAACTAGAGATGTGTAGACTCCAACATCAACAACAGAACAAAAACAGCAATCAATGCAAGACAACAAAACAGTTTGGAGGAAATGTCACCATTGATAATGTAATTTTTATATGATAGATGATTCTAACTCACCACTGTCCTTAAACCTTCTACACTATATGTTCCACACAACATGTACTAGCTAATTAGTGTCCTGCCTAACATTGAGCTGTTTCTATTAACCTATGTAGCTTTGTAGGGGGTCCTATGTATTATTATCAAAATGTATTAATGCCTTTCTAATAACTCCAGGACACTGTACAAGGGGAACGAACTGGGGGTAAGCTAGGAAAAGCAAGTGAGCTTTGGAGTCGGGATTTAGGAATGTTATTGGAGTCAGAGTTTGAAATCGGAACTTTAAAAAGAACGTAGCTATCTAGAAATACGAAATGATAAAATACACTCACACAAAAGAAAATGTATGATCTTAATTATTAATGCAAAATAAATGAATGGAGGATAAAATTGCTAAGAAAAATCACTTTAGCCAAATGCAATAGCAACATGAGTTTTTTATCTGGATTTATAAGTATCAGGCTTGGAGCGAGTCTCCTCTGTAAATTGTTTCCAGCTATTTGTTGCATACAGTAGCCAAACGCTGCTTCACCTTTTTAGGTTTTAACTCTGGAGACGGTTAGCGGACATGTTCAGTGAGAAACCACACAATATTTGATGTGCATCATAAAAAAACAGTCATTGCTATCCCTCTGTAACCGTAGTTACGCATGACTGTTTGACCCTGGACTCCTTGGTGTTAATTTCCTGATTTGTACTTCGTCTTCTGTAAGATCACAGTGACGTTACCAGCTCATACATAAATAACCCATTGATGTATGAAATTCTACAATATACGTAGTTCCCACGACAATCAGCCAGTCAAAACCTAAGTAGTTTCAGAGTGGAGAAGACATTGGTAAGTTAGTAGGATGAATAAGTATGTATTATGGTATTATGGGTTGTTTCTATATAACTAGTAGTACAAATATACAGATTAGACAGAAAATCTCAACAACAAATATTTGTTCTATTCTCATTACAAGATAGAATGGCTACATTAAGAGATTTCTTTTGTTTAGGATTAAATGTTGGTCTGTCATATTTATGAAAATATTGCGCTATATGTATTCAACTTTAATCATATTTTAACCAAGACACAGAACTGTACTTTATTTTTGACCAATTATATCTACATCTAAGCAGGATAATGGAAAACTCAACACTATTTTCATCATTTATACTAGGTGCATACTTTTACAATGGACCTGTGAAATACTTGTTTTGCACAATAGTTATTTTTTTATATATTCTAATTATGTTTGCCAACTCATTTCTTATTGTGGTTATTTGTAAGAAGAGAAGCCTATATGAACCCATGTATGTTTTTCTTGCCAGCTTGTTTGTAAATGAATTGTACGGTAGTGCAGCTATATTTCCATTGCTTATGGTTCAGTCAATATCAGACACTCATACTATTTCTGCTTCATTTTGTTTTACACAGATTTTTGTTCTCTACACATATGGGTCTGTTGAGTTTTGCAATTTAGCAGTTATGGCCTATGACAGGTACCTTGCAATCTGTTATCCTCTACAGTATAGGCTTATCATGACTTCTTATAAGGTGTGCATGCTGATTGCTCTGCTATGGTTATATTCCTGTCTAAAGTTTATTGTAACTCTGTATCTTAGTGTTAGTTTAAAACTTTGTGGAAACGTCATAGACAGCGTATATTGTCATAACTATCTGGTTGCAAAACTTGCGTGCTCCAGTTCAATTGTCAATAATATCTATGGACTGTTTGGACTTGTTTTATCTGTTGCTGTGCCTTTATTTCCAATCCTTTATTCCTATATGAAAATCCTTAAGGTTTGTTTAAACTCTTCAAAGGAGACCAGACAAAAAACTATCACCACTTGCACACCTCATCTTGCGTCTCTCATGAATTTCTCTTTTGGCTGTTTCTTTGAGATTTTACAAAGCAGGTTTGATATGAGCCATGTTCCTAGTGTTTTGCGTATTGTTTTATCTTTGTATTTTCTGATGTGCCAGCCACTCTTCAATCCCATAGTTTACGGAGTGAGAATGTCCAAACTCAGACAGATGTGTAAGCATGTTTTATTTTCTAAGGGTGAAAACAATATATCGATGCTCTATAAGTGATTTAGGCATTTCACAATTCCTGGGTGGTTCATCCAGGTCTATGAGAACATATTGTTGGTTCACTGATATGTGAACTATATAAAATACAAATGATTGCAATAATTAACTGATTTGTCTAGAAGTATTAGCGCAGTGTGTTTTGTGTATGCTTCTGCTTGCCTTGTGTGAATTGCCGTTGTGTATGAAATGTGCTAAATACCTTTGATTTGATTTAGGCTTATGTATGTGTTTGTCTAGGGGGTATTAAAAAAAGGCAATGGTCTGATTACATGCATAATAAAATTTGATATATTGTTTTTTAACCCCAGCAAAACAGGTTTGAGACAAAGATTGACAAATGCTACTTGTCTTTCACAATCATATGTGATTACATATTACTAGTAGTAATTTCAAACATTTATCTGTCATTTTTGTAAAAAAAATAAAAAAAATAAAAAGATTCATTCCATTCTTTTCTTTAGTATACATTTTTACCTTGTCCTCAAATATCGTGTAGTTTCTAACTGGGTTCTAATACATTTCCAGTTTTAACCGTAAGAAGTACACCTGACAAGCAAATGAATCCAAAAGCATGTAGACATTTATTTAATTTAGGATTGTGCAAACATTCATTTTGAGCATCTTTGTCTAAGAATCTATTAATTTGATAAAAATATTCTTATACTTTTTTTTTTTTTCATTTACGTATATCTTAAATAACTTCTGCTGTAGACAAAACTATCTTCTTCATACCAAATGCCCTATTTTCAAATGAAAACTGGATGTTATGTTATATTTAAGAAATGAATGAATACGGGAACCATCACCTTATTGTGGTGGAGAGGTTTGTGTGTCCCTATGAACCTGGGGGCTGTGTTGTCTGGAACCTTGTGTTCCTGGTAGGGTCTCCCATGGCAAATTGGTCTCGGGCGAGGGGCCGGACAAAGAATGGTTCCAAAACCCTCATGAATAGAACTACAAGAGAGGATGATACCCGGCCCGGAGGAAGCCCGGGGTCCCCTTCTGGAGCCAGGCCCAGGAGGAGGACCCGTCAGCGAGCGCCTGGTGGCCGGGCTTGCAACGGAGCCCGGCCGGGCATAGCCCGAAAAAGCAACGTGGACAACACCAGCATCTCTTCTTCTCCCTCCCGTGGGCTCACCACCCGCGGGAAAAACCAAGGGGGTCGGGTGCGCTGCCAGAAAGGTGGCAGTGAAGGTAGAGGTTTTCGACGGATCGGACCCGGGTGGCAGAGGCTGGCTTTGGGGACGTGGAACGTCACCTCTCTGGGAGGGAAGGAGCCGGAGCTTGTGCGGGAGGTGGAGCGCTACCAGCTGGATCTGGTGGGGCTTACCTCTACGCACAGCCTCGGCTCTGGAACCTCACTTCTGGATAGGGGTTGGACTCTATTTTCTCCGAAGCTCCCCAGGGTTAGAGGCGCAAGGCTGGTGTGGGGATACTCACAAGTCCCCGGCTAAGTGCCTCTATGTTGGAGTTCACCCAAGTGGACGAGAGGGTCGCCTCCCTACGCCTGCGGATCATGGGGGGAAAAACTCTGACTGTTGTCTGTGCCTATGCATCGAACAGCAGTTTGGAGTATTCAGCCTTTTTGGAGACCCTGGATGGAGCCTTGTATGGGGCCCAAGCGTGTGGTGCGAGTGAACTGGGAACGTCTGGAGGAGTCCCCGGTCCGGGAGGCCTTCAACTCACACCTCCGGCGGGGCTTCTCTGCCATCCCTGTGGAGGCTGGGGGCATTGAACCGGAGTGGGCGATGTTCAAAGCCTCCATTGCTAAAGCTGCGTCTGAGAGTTGTGGTCTGAAAGTCTTAGGTGCCTCAAGGGGCGGTAACCCTCGAACATCCTGGTGGACACCGGTGGTCAGGGGATCCGTCCGATTGAAGAAGGAGGCCTTCCGGGACATGCTGTCCCGGGCGACTCCGGAGGCAGTTGCAAGGTACCGACAGGCCCGAAGGACTGCAGCCTCGGCCGTGGCAGAAGCAAAGCAGCGGGTGTGGGAGGAGTTCAGAGAAACCATGGAGAAGGACTTTCGGCTGGCGCCAAAGCGGTTCTGGAAGACCATCCGACACCTCAGGAGGGGAAAGCAGGGAACCATTCAAGCTGTTTACAGTAAGGATGGGACGTTGTTGACCTCAACTGACAAGGTGATTGGGAGGTGGAAGGAGCACTTTGAGGAACTCCTGAACCCGACAAACCCACCCTACATGGTAGAGACAGGGCTGGAGGATGATGGGGGATCAGCATCAATCTCCCTGGCGGAGGTCACTGAGGTAGTCAAACAACTCCACAGTGGCAAAGCCCCAGGGGTTGATGAGATCCGCCCAGAAATGCTGAAGGCTTTGGGTGTTGAGGGACTGTCTTGGATGACACGTCTCATCAACATCGGGTGGAAGTCGGGGACAGTACCTAAGGAGTGGCAGACTGGGGTGGTGGTTCCCATGTTCAAAAGGGGGGACCAGAGAGTGTGTGCCAACTACAGAGGCATCACATTACTCAGCCTCCCCGGGAAAGTATACTCCAGGGTGCTGGAAAGGAGGGTTCGACCGATAGTCGAACCTCGGATTGAGGAGGAACCACGCGGTTTCCGGCCTGGTCGTGGAACAACGGACCATCTTTTTACCCTCGCGAGGATCTTTGAGGGGGCCTGGGAGTATGCCAATCCGGTCTACACGTGTTTTGTGGATTTGGAGAAGGCGTATGATCGGGTTCCCCGGGAGATACTGTGGGAGGTGCTGCGAGAGTATGGGGTGAGGGGGTCTCTACTCAGGGCCATCCAATCTCTGTACTCCCAAAGTGAGAGCTGTGTCCGGGTCTTCGCCAGTAAGTCGGACTCGTTTCCGGTGAGGGTTGGCCTCCTCCAAGGCTGTGCTTTGTCACCTATCCTGTTTGTGGTATTCATGGACAGGATCTCACGGCGTAGCCGCGGGGGAGGGGGGCTGCGGGTTGGTGGGCTGAGGATTGCATCACTGCTTTTTGCAGATGATGTGGTCCTGATGGCATCATCAGTCTGCGACCTGCAGCACTCATTTGATCGGTTTGCAGCCGAGTGTGAAGCGGCTGGGATGAGGATCAGCACCTCCAAATCTGAGGCCATGGTTCTCAGCAGGAAACCGATGGATTGTCTACTCCAAGTAGGGAATGAGTCTTTACCCCAAGTGAAGGAGTTCAAGTATCTCGGGTCTTGTTCTCGAGTGAGGGGAAAATGGAACGAGAGATGGGCCGGAGAATTGGAGCAGCGGGTGCGGTGTTGCAGTCGCTTTAGTCAGAGCTGGTTAATGTGGCCCGGGAAGGGGAAGTTTGGGATGCCCTGCTGGAACTGCTACCTCCGCGACCCGACCCCGGACAAAGCGGATGAAGATGATGATGATGATTATTGCACGGATTCTCCCTCTCATTAATTGGTTATTTTCTGTCATAGATTGAAACTATCCATTACACTGGTAACCAATGAGGTCAGTGCAAACCACTGAGCCACGGTGCTTGCCTACAGCACTATATAACTGGCAATATAAAATGTTATTAGCTAGCAGACGTTCTTGTAATAGCTGGCAACGAATGCAAGGGTTAATTTTTATTTTTATTTATTTTTTAGCTTTTTCATGTCATAGAAAGAATATCAAAGGTGGGGTCAGATGTTTGAATCAGTTTTTTTTTGGTTCTGTCAATTAATCCCCTTTGTGTAATTGTGGAAAACTGAAAGGCACTGGTTCAGTTCTTAAAAAAAGTTTTGGAACCTAAAACTGTTTGACAGAGATTTGGCAGGAAGTGATGAAACTACTTTTCCTTTGTATTTCCTGTGAAATCCAACCTCTATGTTCTCTTTTATGAAGCATCTGTTTCAGTTATCAGAAGTGGACAAACATTTGCATTACATTTTTCTTTGTCTTAGTGTGAAATATGAAAAGAACTACATTGGTAAGCTTCAAAGCCCAGTGCTACCAAAAAAGGTGTCGCTATAGGCAGTAGACACTGAGCAACAGTTGTGTTGGAAACATCTCCATAGTTACAAAGACGGCCAATCGATGTGATATTGTTGTGACGTTGGAGTAAGTATTTATGTGATCACTCATTGCTTTCCTACTGTTCTTGCATTACTTTTACTATCTCACAAGAGAATGTTTCTCTCAAGATGAACATTCTGCTATAACGTTCTACTTTTCCGCTTGTTTGTGGTGGATATGTAATTGTGAATTCTGATTATCTTGGACTTTATTTTTAAGGACTGAGGATGAATATAATTAATCTGTTATTTACTTAATTATGATGGTGATGATAATGCTGTTTGATAAATGATAATGAAGTGTAAGCATAATGAAAATGGATATACATCTGCATAGCCTATATGTATTTAATTGTTTGTCAACAACATTTGTGCAAAAATGAGAAGTATATAGTAATTTTAAATACCATTCTACCGTCTAATTTATAGAAAAATATGAACCAAACTTTTGTAAATGTTACTTTATTTTTAACTGCGTTTGATCCCCCTGGTCCTCTGAATTATGGAGCCTTTTTTCTCACTTTTCTATTGTTTGTAATTACATTATTTGTTAACATCATGCTCATGCTTGTGATCTATGTAGATTCTAATCTGCACAAGCCGATGTATATATTCTTATTCAACTTGGCAGTGAATGGGCTCGTTGGGTGTTTGGCAGTTTGGCCTAAAATCATGGACAGTCTGCTGAGAGAGACACAGGACATCTCTTTTGGAGGATGTCTATTACAGGTGTTTGCTGTAAATATATACGGAGCTTGTGCTTATGTGAATTTGACAGTAATGGCTTATGACAGGTATGTATCGATTTGTAAACCGTTGCAATACCACACCATTATGAATCCATCCAGAGTCAAACTGTTGTTGTTTCTAGTCAATTTTATTTCTCCCAGTCTTGTTTTTGTTCAAGTGTATCTGACCTCACAGCTGCCACTGTGTAGGTATAGCATCAACAAACTGTTCTGTGATAATCTGGCTGTGGTTAATTTGTCTTGTGTTAAAAGTCCTTCCAGTAACCTTTATGGGATATTCTTGACTGCAATCTTGGTGGCTTTGCCGTTATTTTTTGTCGTACTTTCATATATAAAAATATCGCTTGTGTGTTTAAAATTATCAAAGGAGTCACAAAAGAAAGCTCTCTCTACTTGTGCTCCTCATTTGATCACTTTTACCAATTGCTCTTTAGCTGCCATCTTTTCCATTGTCTACAATAGGTACAGCTCGGTTTCTAAAGAAATCAACGTGCTAGTGTCAGCACAGTATATATTTTTTCCACCAATTTTGAATCCACTTGTATATGGTATAAAAACCAAAGAGATCAGAAAAGCTATTGTTAAGCTACAACGAAGAACAATTCTTGCTTTGCCACATCGAATTTCCTACATATGAAATCCAAACTAATTTTGAAACTCAAACTCAATGTGCACTTTTTTTTTCCAAGTCAATAGATCTTTCCTTGCCACAATCGTAGTAGTATGTCATCTCAATATCTAGTTGTTTCTCCTTAAATTGAGTTTAGTGTTAGATTTCAGGAATTTAAGAACACACAGGCCTTTCACCCACAATCGGTAGTCGAACATGTTAATAGTTTTAACAGCACAACAAATACAAATATCTTAGTGACCTGAAAATCAGGTTTGTTCTTTACACACTGCAGTAATTCATGATATTATTAAGCATCCAGTTAATATAACTGTATGTGTTACTTTTTAAAATTAAGTGATATTTTACTATTACGTCGAGCAAAGTTTGGTGGTGTTGCATTTAATCGTCTTATTCATAGATGCTTTGCTGGTTACTATCAGCTACACAGTAAAATATAAAAATCATTACCATTATAACTTTGAACATGTTTTATTTCAGTACGGTAACCTTTAACCAATAGACTATTCTGCCTAAAGCGATGTTAATGACAGTTTATGAATAATGCTGATCGAGTTTTTTTATTTTATTCTACTGTTTTTCTATTCTATTCAATAATATTCTATTACATTATTTGTCTACTAGCTTTTAAAGACGTTGTTATATCCGGTTTGGAAAACTTGAGAGAATCAGGCCCATATGATTTTAAAGGTATGTTGCGTTGTACTTTACAGGCTATATTGTTGTCTGCTCAATTTATAGAACGAAAAAAGGTTCCATTGAAATGTTCCATAGAAACTTTCTAATTTGTTACGTTGCATTAAAAGTAATTATGTGATTTACGACTATTTCAAAGTGACTACCTTAGCACTGCTCAGATAGCATTTGCATGGCACCAGCCTGATTAAGCACTGTTTGCAATGTCTCCCTAGACACCCACACGACAATTTCATACCAGTCCTGACATTGCAGAGAGTATATATGTGGCAAAGGAACTCTCTCACCATAACATCTTTCAATTTCATGATTTTCCATCATCATCATCACACTGATTTACTGATTTTAATTATGTGTGTCATTGACGGGTAATATTTTGCACAAAAATTGTTCTTTAACTGCCAATGTTTATGAGGGAGATTAGATTATCTGCATGGTTTTATTGCTGAAGTTCCTGTCTGCTAAGTGTCTGCTAAACAATTGTGTAATGAGAGGTAATATAATGTAATGTTTTCTGCGTCTTTTATTTAATGAAAGAAATGTCTGTAATCATTGGTCAACAACATTTGTGCAGCATGTAGGAGTCGATTTTAATCCCAAAAGTGATTTTTAGTTTATGGAAAAATATGAACCACACTTTTGTGAATGTGACTTTATTTCTAACTGCATTTGATCCACCTGGTCCGCTGAATTATGGCATTTTTTTCCTCACTTTTCTTTTGTTTGTGATTACGTTTTTTGTCAACATCATGCTCATGCTTGTGATCTATGTAGATTCTAATCTGCACAAGCCGATGTATATATTCCTATTCAACTTGGCAGGGAATGGGCTGATTGGGTGTATGGCAGTTTGCCCTAAAATCATGGACAGTCTGCTGAGAGAGACACAGGACATCTCTTATGAAGGCTGTCTATTACAGGTGTTTGCTGTAAATATATATGCAACATGTGCGTACTTAAACTTTACTATAATGGCTTATGATAGGTATGTATCAATTTGTAAACCGTTGCAATACCACACCATTATGAATCCATCCAAAGTCAAACTGTTTTTGTTTTTAATGTATTTCATTCCTGTAGCTCTGCTGTTTGTTCAGGTGTATCTGACCTCACAGGTACCACTGTGTAGGTATATAATCAACAAACTTTTCTGTGATAATCTGGCTGTGGTTAATCTGTCTTGTTTAAGAAGTCCTCTCATTAACCTTTATGGGATATTCATAACAACAACTCTAGTGGCTTTACCATTCTTCTTGGTGACGCTTTCTTATATTCTAATCTTGATTGTGTGTTGGAAATTATCGAAGGAGTCACAAAAGAAAGCCTTGTCTACCTGTGCACCTCATTTGATCACTTTTACGAATTACTCCTTGGCCATTTTCTTCTCCGTTGTCTATAACAGATACAGCTCAGTCTCTAAAGAAATCAATGTGCTAGTGTCAACACAATTCATATTTGTCCCTCCAATTTTGAATCCACTTATATATGGTATCAGAACCACAGAGATCAGAAAATCTATTGCAAAACTACTTCGAAGAAGAATTTTTACCCAGCCACATATCATTTCTTACATATGAAATGCAAAATCAGCCTGAATAGCATACTTGACTTGATCGTTATATTCCCCTGCTATTATCCCTGTAATTTTGCCTGAGGTTTACATGGATACTGTATGTATAACTATATGTTTAGTCATTATCCTTCAACTTCACATTTCTAAAGTAATAGGTAGCTTTTTGAACGATATTATTTGATTTGAAGAGGCAGAATCAGGTGTAGATATTACAGCCTGTAGTCTCCTCCTGACACCAGCACAATCAACAACATTGATTATTGTAGTAAATTTGAACACTTTTTTTTTTAAAATATGATTACCTATTTTTATTAAACAAAACTCAATCTATTCCCCGTTAAAAATGTAAATAATTTTAAATGCAGTCAATATTGGAAGATGATTAAACTGGCGATACTTCTGGTGTATTAATCTTTGTAACAGTTATGTGATATATTGAAACGATACTTTACAAAATACATAGTTCATTAAAGGCTTGTGTATCACTAAGTTCTTGACTGTATAACATCTTATAAAAGGTATGTTTGTTTTGTCGCTCTTTGGTAGTGCAGGCGGTTTGAAGACATTCTTAAGCATGCCAGTCATGATAAACCCATTTAACCATGAAGGATTCCTCTTTAGCTCAACAGTCTTTTTAACCTGTTTAACCTTCTGTCTTTTTAACCTGTTTTACATAAACCATGTAATCAGAGGATTTTAAACCACAAGTACCAGAGTGGGAATCTATACGTTATAATTATCTATGTAATTACTAAAGGTTTTGCGAGACCATCTGTGTGACTTGGGGCATACAGGTATCATGTATCAGACCAACGTAAGAAGCTACATCAGTGCTGTGTAGTGTGAACAAACCAACGCAGGCTCCCATTGACCATGGCAGTCGCAATACAATCAGCATGAAATCTGCAGTTAACTTGATTTATTATGATAAACAGAGTAGACATATAAGGCGTGCATTTATTTACAAAAATAGTGCTTAAATTTACATCCATTTAAATTTTCACATTTACATTCACTTTGTTGTGTACAAGTAAAATGAATGTTAGTGTGCAGAAAACGACACTAACAAGTAGTTAACCTGTTAATTTCATAATTAGAATTGAATCATTAACTGGTATTTGTATTCATAATCATTATAAAAACCACATAACTAATTTACAATAATATAGTCTGATTGAGGAATTACATTTAAAATATATTTTCAGTTATTATTTTATGTTATGCTCCTTATCACATGACCCGTTCAAAATGCTTGCACTGCTTCCTTCAGTACAATTGTTGTTACAAAGATTGGTTGACATATCAGAAAATGCAAAGATAAAACAATTCTCAAAACACTTGGTACATTAGTCATGTAAAATCTGTTTTGTAACATTTCAAAGAAACAGCCAAAGGAGATTAGGAGTGTTGCTAGGGGAGGTGTGCAAGTGGTGATTCCTTTTTGTCGAGTCTCTTTTGAAGAGTCTAAACAAGTTCGGAAAATGTTTATGTAGGAAAACATGATCAGAGTTAAAGGTACAGCGAAAGACAGCCTCATACAAGTAATTCCAAAATCATTGTTTATTCTTGTATCAGAGCTGGAACATGCTAATTTCACAACCAAGTAATTATCACAATACACCTAGCTAATTGTGTTACCACATAGTTGTAAATTCATGCTTAAAATGATAGTTATTAAAAGTTTTACGAAAGAATATAACCATGCTAGTTATAAACAAAGTAGCTATATTAGGAGACATATTCACTTTGTATTGCAGTGGATTGCAGATTGCTAGCTACCTGTCATAAGCCATGACTGCTAAGCTGCAAAATTCAAAAGATCCATACGTGTACAAAACAAAATACTGTAAAAAACCAAAAGAATTAGAAAGAGTATGAGTGTCTGATATTAACTGATCCATAAGCAAAGGAAATATAGCTGGCAAGAAAAATATACATGGGTTCATGAAAGCTTCTGTTTGAACAAATGACAAGATCAGTATAATTACAACATATAAAAATTGAATCATCAAGAAAAACAAGTACTTTAAGGCTCTAATGTCAATGTATGCGCCTAAAATAAAACAGAACTGTGTTGTGTTTGCCGTTGTCTCATTCCTCATATAACACAATGGGGGCATCACACACTGGGGCACATAACACTGATGAGTTTGGGTTTCAAAACTTTGGATTATAATTTGTGATGTATTTTTTTTTTTTTATGTTACTCCGTTCTTGCGATTAACCCATGTGATTATTGCGATTATATTTTTTTTATCGCTTGACAGCCCTAGTTTATTTAACAGGCATTTTAACGTCTTACCTATGTACCCTCATCTCTTTTAAAAGTCCCTACGTTCTCACAATATGTGTTTATTACCAGTCTTAGGGCCCGGACCAAAAGGGGTAAAATGCCCTTGATGTATTCTGTTCCGTCTAATGCTCTGCAGAACTCCCTCATGTTACTGCAGCTGGTTTGTTTGGGGAAATAAAAAGCAATTGTCAAACGTTTTGAAGTTTAATCTTTTAATAATGGTTTATGTTAGGTGATTATTAGGTGAGAGGTTATTATTTAGATATTTTGGGAAGTCAGTGTTGTGTGCTATTTGTACTATGTTCTGGATGTAACTTTATGCTTTATGTCTTTCTGCCATTTCGGCAGGGTCTGTTTTGCAAAAGTGATTTAATTCTCAATGGCAATAAACGGTTTTATAAAGGTTAATAAAATAATGTGTTAGTTAATTTGAATGAATAAATTAAACCTTTGAGCCACTGAAGAGTTCTACAATTCTTAAAAACAAAATAAAAGTATCAACACCCAGCAACACTTACTACACAGTCTAGAGACAGGGAGACTCATTAAAGTAATATGCAGGTCAAAAGAAGTAGAGTTATTAAAGGCTATTGATCTCTATTGAGTTTCAATAACTAACATCATAGATATATGATAATGTTTCATTCGTAAAAGACTATTGTATGCTAAATATTGGTCTGTTTTTTTAATGACAGTGAGAACGAAAGAATTGCAGGTGGTTGGAAAACACGCAAACAAGTAACCCATATATTTACATTCAAAGTTCCATAATTATGTTCCGTAACTGCACAAAGTAAGTCAGGGTTCAGTCAAACTGATATCTAGTAAATTAGTACAAAACGTTTACTGTATTATTGTATACTGTGTGCTAGAACATTTTTCTTTCAAACTGATTTACAATTTTCATAATAATTTAATAATAATTTATTTTATTTAGTTTTTAGCGCTTTTCTCGAGACTCAAAGCGCTTCACACAAATTGATGGCCAATTAATTACACAGAACGAACAAGGAATGGACCGACAGCCATCAAACACAACACTCAGTCTGAGTGATACCACGGCAGCCAATTTGCGCCAGACTTGCTCACCAGATGCAGAAGTATATTATCATATGTCTGTTCGAATCACATCTCAAAAATAAAATGAGAAACACTGTAGAAAAAAAAAATCTAAGTGCCATCACTAAAGTACATACAAGTAAACTATGTACATGTGAACAAGACGTTTCATTCTTTTTTTCAGACTACAAAGTTAATAGTTATATATACGTAGTAGACATTTGAGCAGAATTCATTGTCTTTATTTGATATCTTGAATTGCAAAAAGAGACAAAATACATTTCAAAAGTTTTAGTTCAGGGCCCCCACCAGACGAAGGGTATCGTGGTTTGTGTGCCAATTCTGTTTCATGAGGATCTGCCACACAGAATGCATTTACTGCTGTTACCCATCACAAAATAACATATTTTTACAGACCTTTCTGATTTTGGACATTCTTACTCCATAAACCATTGGACTGAACAGTGGTTGACATATTAGAAAATACAGAGATAAAGCAATTCTTAAAGCTCTTGGTACGTGGGTCATGTCAAATCTGGTTTGCACAATTTCAAAGAAACAGCCAAAAGAGAAGTTCAAAAGGGATGCAAGGTGAGGTGCGCAAGTGTTGATCGCTTTTTGCTGAGTTTCTTTTGAAGCCTTAAGACAAACTTTAAAAATGGTCACATAAGAAAATAGGATTGGGATTAAAGGGACAGCTACAGATAGAACGAGTCCACAGAGTCCGTAGATGTTATTGATGCTTGTATTGAACCACGCAAGTTTTACAACAAGGTAATTGTTACAATATACACTGTCAATGACGCTTCCACAAAGTTGTAGTTGAATAGTCAAAAAGAGAGATATTGCAAATCTCAGAAAAGAATATGACCATACCAGACAAATTAGCACAGCGACCCTACTAGGAGTCATCATCATTTTGTAATATAGAGGGCAGCAGATTGCAAGGTACCTGTCATAGGCCATAACTGCTAGGTTGTTGAATTCCACAAAGGCATATGTGTACAAAAAGAACATTTGTGTGAAGCAATAAGAAATAGAAATAGTATGAGTGTCTGAAAGTAACTGAATCATAAGCAAAGGAAATAACCCTGTGCTACCATACAATTCATTTGCAAACAAGCTGGCAAGAAAAATGTACATGGGTTCATGAAGAAATTTTTTCAAACAAATAACCGCAATAAGAAATGTGTTGACCAATATGATAAAAAAATATAAAGAAGTAATTATTGTAAAATACAAGTACTTCAAAGGTCCATTGTCAAAGTATGCGCTTAGTATGAATGATGAGAAATGTGTTGAGTTGGCCATCATCCTACGAGAAAATGTTTTGAATTGTTAACAAGACAACAGGGCACTAACAATGACTTATTTATCAATCATTGTTTAAATGAAAACGTTTCCATCAAAAGATTTGCAAAAGGTAATGTCACTAATTATGGCGAACCAATACATGCGATATCTGCACATTCATATTTCACAATGTCATACTAAAGTTCTGTAAATAACAGCAAGCCCAACTATAGTCGCTTTTAAATGTCTTTGTTACAAACAATCTGAAATGATGTATTATTATTCATAGATGGTGCCAACTTACCACTCTAGTCTAGAGTCACTGACATACAATAGCAAAAGCACAAGCCAGCTCATGAAAACCACTGCTCATGCATGGGCATCAGTTGGTTATCACTGAGGAACTGGTGAACTCAATAACCTATATAGTTTATCTCGCAGCAATTTTTTTTTAACAAAATTGAACAACCAATGACCTAAGCATTCAGTAATCGTCAATTATCTCTGTATTTTGATTTTTGACAGATCCTTGAAGGACCAAAAGGTTTCTTTTGTAAAAAATGTTTCACCACCTTTGATCAATTCTACTATAAGCATATTGCAGTTAATCAAATACTGAACCAACATATTTGTATGTAAAATAGTCACTTTAAATTGGACATATTTTTCTAAACCATGACACACTTGTAATGGAAAACGGAAGGCTATGATTTTATGCGTATGAGTAATATAAGTTATTCATCATCATCATCTTCATCCACTTTGTCCGGGGTCGGGTTGCGGAGGTAGCAGTTCCAGCAGGGTATCCCAAACTTCCCTTTCCCGAGCCACATTAACCAGCTCTGACTGGGGGATTCCAAGGAGTTCCCAGGTCAGTGTTGAGATATAATCCCTCCACCTGGTCCTAGGTCTGCCCCGCGGCCTCAGCCCAGCTGGACGTGCCTGGAACACCTCCCTAGGGAGGCGGCCAGGTGGCATCCTTACTAGATGCCCGAACCACCTCAACTGGCTCCTTTCTACGCAAAGAAGCAGCGGCTCTACCCCGAGTCCCTCACGAATGGCTGAACTTCTCACCCTATCCCTAAGGGAGATGCCAGCCACCCTCCGGAGGAAACTACTCCGGAGTCCTTCTCCATGGTTTCTCCGAACTCCTCCCACACCCGCTGCTTTGCTTCTGCCACGGCCGAGGCGGCAGTCCTTCGGGCCTGTCGGTACCTTGTAACTGCCTCCGGAGTTGCCCGGGATAGCATGTTCCGGAAGGCCTCCTTCTTCCATCGGACGGCTCCCCTGACCACCGGTGTCCACCAGGATGTTCGAGGGTTACCGCCCCTTGAGGCACCTAAGACCTTGAGACCACAACTCTCAGAATCAGCTTTAGCAATGGAGGCTTTGAACATCGCCCACTCCGGTTCAATGCCCCCAGCCTCCACAGGGATGCCAGAGAAGCCCCGCCGGAGGTGTGAGTTGAAGGCCTCCCGGACCGGGGACTCCTCCAGACGTTCCCAGTTCACCCGCACTACACGCTTGGGCTTACCAGGTCTGTCCAGAGGCTTCCCCCGCCACCTGACCCAACTCACCACCAGATGGTGATCGGTTGACAGCTCTGCCCCCCTCTTCACCCGAGTGTCCAAAACATATGGCCTCAGGTCCGATGATACGATAACAAAATCAATCATCCACCTTCTGCCTAGGGTGCTCTGGTACCAGGTACACTTATGAGCATCCTTATGTTCGAACATGGTGTTTGTTATGGCCATTCCATGACTAGCACAGAAGTCCAATGATAAGCCACCACTCGGGTTCAGATCGGGGAGGCCGTTCCTCCCAATCACGCCTCTCCAAGTGCCTCCATCATTGCCCACATGTGCGTTGAAGTCCCCCAGCAAGACTACAGAGTCCCCCTCAGGAGCCCCATACAAGGCTCCATCCAGGGTCTCCAAAAAGGCCGAATACTCCGAACTGCTGTTCGGTGCATAGGCACAGACAACAGTCAGAGTTTTCCCCCCATGATCCGCAGGCGTAGGGAGGCGACCCTCTCGTCCACTGGGGTGAACTCCAACATAGAGGCACTTAGCCGGGGACTTGTGAGTATCCCCACACCAGCCTTGCGGCTTTGACCCCGGGGAGCTCCGGAGAAGAATAGAATCCAACCCCTATCCAGAAGTGAGTTTCCAGAGCCGAGGCTGTGCGTAGAGGTGAGCCCCACCAGATCCAGCTGGTAGCGCTCCACCTCCCGCACAAGCTCCGGCTCCTTCCCTCCCAGAGAGGTGACGTTCCACGTCCCCAAAGCCAGCCTCTGCCACCCGGGTCCGATCCGTCGAAAACCTCTGCCTTCACTGCCACCTTTCTGGCAGAGCACCCGACCCCCTTGGTTTTTCCCGCGGGTGGTGAGCCCACGGGACGGAGAAGAAGAGATGTTGGTGTTGTCCACGTTGCTTTTTTGGGCTATGCCCGGCCGGGCTCCGCGGCAAGCCCGGCCACCAGGCGCTCGCTGACGGGTCCTCCTCCTGGGCCTGGCTCCAGAAGGGGACCCCGGGCTTCCTCCGGGCCGGGTATCATCCTCTCTTGTAGTTCAATTTATGAGGGTTTTTGAATTAATGGTTGAATTGAATTAATGGTTTTTGCAATGATCAAGTACAATTTTATTGATGACTACAGAGTCTGAGTCAGAGTCTGTACACAGAGAAAATACTACAGTCAGATCAGTCTAACTACATAGCAAGTTCTCATTAGTTGACAAGGTTCTAACAAGTATATATAGTGCCTTGCAAAAGTATTCACCCCCCTTAGCATTTTTCATGTTTTGTTGCCTCACAACCTGGAATTAGAACGGATTGTTTGAAGGTTTGCATCATTTTATCCACAGAACATGCCTACAACTTTGAAGATGTGATTTTTTTTTCTATTGTGAAGCAAACAACAAATAGGACAAAATAACAGAAAACTTCAGCGTGCATAACTATTCACCCACCTAAAGTCAGTACTTTGTAGAGCCATCTTTTACGGCAATTACAGCTGCAAGTCGCTTTGGATAAGTCTCTATGAGCTTGCCACATCTTGCCACTGGGATTTTTGCCCATTCCTCAAGGCAAAACTGCTCCAGCTCTTTCATGTTGGATGGTTTCCGCTTGTGAACAGCAATCTTCAAGTCTGACCACAGATTCTCAATTGGATTGAGATCTGGGCTTTGACTAGGCCATTCCAACACATTTAAATATTTCCCCTTAAACCCCTTGAGTGTCGCTTTAGCAGTATGCTTCGGGTCATTTTCCTGCTGGAAGGTGAACCTCCGTCCCAGTCTCAAATCACAGGCAGACTGAAACAGGTTTTGCTCAAGAATATCCCTTTATTTAGCACCATCCATCTTTCCCTCGACTTGAATCAGTTTCCCAGTCCCTGCTTAAAAACATCCCCACTGCATGATGCTGCCACCACCATGTTTCACTGTGGGGATGGTGTTCTTGGGGTGATGGGATGTGTTGGGTTTGCGCCATACATAGCGTTTTCCTTGGTGGCTGAAAAGTTCAATTTTAGTCTCATCTGACCAGAGCACCTTACTCCATACATTTGGGGAGTTGCCAACATGCCTTTTGGCAAACTCAAAACGTGCCATCTTATTTTTTACACTAAGTAATGGTTTTTGTCTGGCCACTCTTCCATAAAGCCCAGCTCTATGGAGTGTACGGCCTATTGTGGTCCCATGCGCAGATACACCAGTCTCTGCTGTGGAACTCTGCAGCTCCTTTAGGGTTACATTTGGTCTCTGTGCTGCCTCTCTGATTAATGCCCTCCTTGCCCGGTCTGTGAGTTTTAGTGTGCGGCCCTCTCTTGGCAGGTTTGTTGTGGTACCATGTTCTTTCCATTTGAAGATGATGGATTTGATGGTGCTCCGGGGGGATCATCAAAGATTTGGAGATTTTTTGATACTCCAACCCTGACTAGTACTTCTCAACAACTTTGTCCCTGACTTGTTTGGAGAGCTCCTTGGTCTTCATGGTGTGATGCCTCTTGCTTAATGGTGTTGCAGCCTCTGGGACCTTTCAGAAAAGGTGTGTTTATACTGACAGATCATGTGACACTTAGATTACACACAGGTGGACTTCATTTCACTAATTATGTTACTTATGAAGGTAATTGGTTGCACCAGAACTTGTGAGGGGCTTCATAGCAAAAGGGGTGAATACATATGCACATGCCAATTTCCTGATTTTTTTTTATTTTATATTTTTTTATATATATTTTTTTCTCATTTCACTTCACCAACTTAGACTATTTTGTGCAGATCCATCACATAAAATTCATATTAAAAAAACTTTTTAAATTACAGGTTGTAATGTAAGAAAATAAGTAACAAGCCAAGGGGGGTGAATACTTTTGCAAGGCACTGTAGGTCTATAAGATAAACAATCATTCCATTGGACAAGATGGATCACATGTTCATAATCAGCATATCTAAAGACAGGTACGTAGGAAACTAAGACATGACTTAATGTTATGACTTAAAACACAAACTTCTAGCCTTCTATGTCTCTAAAAGGCACATACTGTCTCTTTGGTGACCTGGCCCTCGCTCTGACCGTCCCCTCACCCCTGAACCACATCCCAGGCCGGAACATCCGCTTGGATGCCCAAATTTGGCCACAACACCAGGCATGTCATGAGGCAGTCTGATAATAAACCTAACTAATCAAATGAGGTCCATCATTGAGAGCACCCTCAGCACCTCCATCACCATCTGCACGGGCCAGAGGGAGGCTGCAACGGGTGGGTTAGGGTTAGGGGAGAGCGGCTCAGCGGATCACCGGCTGCCGGTTGCCTTCCAACAACGACTTGTATACCTCCAGAACCAGGATGTGAGCCACCAAGACTGTCACTGACCCCTGCCACCCTCCCCTGTGGTCATAGATTCAGAGCCATCAAGGCCAGAACCAAATGAAAAGATGTCACCCTTATTATGACGAAAACAGTGTTTAGTATGTCATTATTTCTGGACACGGTCTACTCATGTGCAGAGATTTTTATGGGGGGTATTGGAAGTTATTTAATGAGACCATACGGGCTTTCCTTCAGGTAGGGTTGAGTTGTGATTCGTCATCTGATTTCCCGAACACTCTCTAGCTAATAATACCTGCTGGACAAAACTGCGATTAGATTGAAGACCAAAGAAAGAAATGTTACCAAAGAAAGAAATTTAGGTTGGAGTAATCATTAAGATTAAACCAATATATTCACCAGGTACTAAATGCAGTCTTAAAATATTTACAAGTATGACGTTATTTTGTATTTGATCTAACTATTTCTTGTGTAAACAATTGTTTTTTAGAAGATCTAAAATACATGATATCATGGCAAATACAACAGAATTTACATCATTTATTCTAGGTGCATATTTCGACTGTGGGCCAATGAAGTATCTGTTTTTGGTCATAGTCATGTCTGTGTATATTCTAATTATTGTTGCTAATACACTGCTCATTCTGGTCATTGCTTTGAAAAGAAGGCTTCATGAACCCATGTATGTTTTTCTTGCCAGCTTGTTTATAAATGAATAATACGGTAGTGCAGCTATATTTCCATTTCTTATGGTTCAGTTAATATCAGACACTCATATTATTTCTACTTCATTTTGTTTTACAGAGATTTTTGTTCTGTACTCATATGCGTCTGTTGAATTTTGCAGCTTAGCAGTCATGGCCTATGACAGGCACCTTGCAATCTGTTATCCACTACAGTATAAGATTACCATGACGAATTATAAGGCATATATATATGTTGTTCTAACCTGGTCATACTGTTCAATGAAATCCATTATAAATATTTCATTGAGCATTAGATTACAACTATGTGGAAACATTATTTGCAAGGTGTATTGTGATAATTACCTGGTTGTCAGACTTGCATGCTCCAATTCTGATACAAAAATCAATAATATCTATGGGATAATCAATATGTTTTTGAGTGTTGGAGCTCCTTTAAGTCCAATCATATTTTCTTACGTACAAATTCTGACAGTATGTTCTAATGGTTCTAAAGAGACCAGACGAAAAGCCATTACCACTTGCACACCTCACCTTGTATCGCTCTTAAATTTCTCCTTTGGCTGTTTCTTTGAACTTACACAGAGCAGATTTGATGTGAGTCATATACCAAATGTTTTCCGCATTATTCTATCACTCTATTTCCTGCTATGCCAACCTCTCCTTAGTCCTATAGTATATGGTGTGAGGACGTGTACAATCAGAGAGGCAAGTAAAGACTTTCTGCTGAATAAGTTATGACTTAAAAACAAATAGTAATGGTCTCAGTACTGCTTCATAAAAATGTATGATTATGTATGTTTGATAATGTTTTAGTGTGTATGATTATGTGTTATTATGTATGTTAATGAAAGACAATTAAAGATACTTATACACCATGCATCTTTGAATTTAATCAGCCTGTGTTCTGAACAGTATAAATCATTTAAAACGTTTTTTCGTGACACAATTTTATAGTAAACTATTAACATTTTAATGGTAAAACAGGGACCCTTTGTAACAGTGACGCGACATTATTGAAGCATTAATCAATTAATTTCCTTTTTAGTAATGTTAGTGGAATAAGGAAACGGAAAGACCAGGTACAGTCTGATACAAGATAGCACGGTAGGCAGCACGGTGCCTCACAGCAAGAAGGTCCTTGGTTTGAACCCCACCAACCCCAAGGGCCTTTCTGTGTGGAGTTTCCATGTTCTCCCCGTGTTTGAGTGGGTTTCCACCGGGTGCTCCGGTTTCCGCCCACTTACACAAAATATCGGTCAATACTCCGATCAGTGCTCTAACTTAGGCACTCCCAATATACCTGGAGCTAATATGTCTGTGTCCGATATGTGTGTGCAAATGTCTTTTGCAATATGTTGGGTGCCATAGTATCACCGAGACTGATTGTTGTGAGTGATAGCTGTCTGTCTGTCCATCGGACTGTCCATTCATTGTGTGTACTTAATTGGAGACCAATCTGTAAAGTATGAGTATGAGTTTATCATACGATTGCAGTGTATTTGGTTGTCAACCAGCCAACTGCAACCAGCCAACTGCTTCGTTGTGACAGACTGCGTGCTACCAATAGAGACCTACAATAAACATTTGTATAGTATTATATATCTATTATCTAACATTAATATTTCTCTTCTCTGTTACGCATTCAAAAGTTTACTTTCCCTTGCATCTTTGCTTTTTTTTACCTTACTAACTTACATAACCTTTGGTCTTGGTCTTGGACAATGAACGATTCTGTCCAGATGTGACTTTGACATCCACAGTACATGGATCACCTAGCCTGCAGGGCTTTGTTTTTGTTAAAGGACCCATAATGTAGACAATCATGCATTTTTGTGTGCTTCCTTGGTGTCTATGAAGCACATTAAAAAGTATTTGAACAAAAAAATTATATTATATTTTTAAATCATAAGAATGATTTAGAAATAGTACCAAGGTACCTCCTTTTTCCGTTTTCAGGGGTGAACACAAGTTTACGCCCATTGGTCATTAACATTCATCAGCTGAGTTATGTTATTGGACTAGGGATAGTAACATTCCGCTGTTGGTCTTCGTGTTCGCATTCTTTATCAACTGTTATTTGATATTTTCAATTTACTCAAGTAAATGTCCAATTTGAGGACAATTGTCATGAAAACCCATGAATGTTTTTTGATGGTGGGAGAAACCTGGAGGACCCCGTGGAAACCCATACAAAAGACCCTTGGTACGGCTGGGGTTCGAACCCAGGACCATTTTACTGTAAGGCATCAGTGCTAACCACTGAGCCACTGTTTACATCGGAATAATACAAATTCAAATTAAATTAGATCAGCAGAAACTGCACACAAAACTATTAACTCTATTATGTAGACTTGATAAACATAGTTAACAGATTCCAACCACCCACTTCTGTGAGTGCTCGTGTTACCTAGCAACTACATGAGCACTCACAGAATCTGTTGGAGGAACCAGTATGCCCCGTTCTTAAATCGACTTGGGTTCAGTCAGTATAGTGTTTTAGAACCATGATTGCATACCCAAATCTTTAATCAACCCGCCAGGAATGGATTCGGACAAGATAGACCCCTAACTTGACCAAGGGCCTGACACAGACTCTCAGAGGCACACAGTCAAATGTGAGGGGGCTCATCCAAACCTGAAAAAAAGCATACTTATTGTAAGAATGCACAAACTCAACTTGCGACAACACAAACAGCAGCTCGACAATTTGCATACATCCACAAAGAGAAATACTTGAGAAATTATTTACTTGATTCTGTTTACCATGTTGAGATTCTGCCTACTAGGCCCAAAATTACTCCAAGGGAGGCTTAATGGGTTGTGCTGGGTTTGACTACACAGGGTAAGGAGAGACAAGCTCGTACTAGTGGTCGCAACTATACATGTATGTTTTCGGTCTAGTAGCTTAAGGCTATTATAATTTCCTACCCTGGGCTTTGCCTAAAGCAGGAAGGAAGCACCTGAAGAAATGTGGACTCCTCCTTGAGTGCACACAAATATAATTTATACATACAAAGGGTTGTTCCATAGACCCAATGATAAAGGGTTTTCAACACAATTGTTTCTCTTACGGAGTTTGCATGTTCTCCCCGTGTTTGCGTGGGTTTCCTCCGGGTACTCCGGTTTCCTCCCACAGTCCAAAAACATGCAGGTTAAGTGGTGACTCTAAATTGCCCGTAGGTGTGAGTGTGAGTTGTTGTCTGTCCCTATATGTCGGCCCTGTGATAGACTGGCGACCTGTCCAGGGTGTACCCCGCCTCTCGCCCTGTGTCCGCTGGGATAGGCTCCAGCCCCCCCCCCCCGTGACCCTGTACAGGATAAGCGGTAAAGTTAATGGATGGATGGATGGATGTTTCTCTTACAAATTTGCAACTTACTTTCTCATGTTTATGGGAATCAAAAAAAGTTGTGTTTACATGGTAATTTATTTCATGCAGTTGGGAGTTTTGTGTCCTGAGAAATGAACCCAACTCATCAGTGATACAAATGTATACATCAACCGTGCACTTTAAACTTGAAAGACGCTGATTGAAGCGGTCCATGTTAATGTTTCAACTCTTCTTTCCCATAGGCCTTGTGGGGTTAATCACATTTGTTTAATCAAAATTAATCAAAAGTGTTCACTACATGCACTAAAACTTGTAACAACCATTTGCTTGAAGTCTGTGGGCCTCCTAGATTCTGTAATATTATCTTTGAACAGCAGGGGGCGACAGACTAGTAGACTTTTAATTGACTGGATTGGTGTGAATGTGACTAGTCTCTTTTCATCTGCTTATCCTAATTAAGGACAAATTGACTTATAAATTGAAAACAATGAAATAAGATGATGTGAAAAAATCCTAAATCAGTGGCCTAGCTATTACACTACGTCATCTATGGAAGAGAACTTTAGAATCACCTAGAACATGTTGGTTCACATTCCGCCTCTGTTACCTAAAATAATATATGATATCAAAACAGAAGAGATTCGTAAAAGTATTTACAAAATTATGAGAAGGACAACATTCAATTTAGGTTTTTGTTAGACTATTTATAACCACAATAAAATGACGTTACTGAGACATGTTTTTGTGGACCACCACATATACTGTAATTACTATTGATGTGTATATACAGTAGATACCACTGCTGCTGTTTAAAACTTTTAATTTTTTATTGAGATTTATACAAACAAGTTAGTTCAAACTTACGTCAGACTCCAGTATATCAAGGAAGGCATAGTAATTGTTTAATCCATACTAGAACACTACATTTACTAATATCTGTGAGTTGCAAAGACCTAGTTCGACATTTAATGTTAAATTTACTTTTTGTTATGCACGCCAACAATTTAAGTAAAGTTATTTTGTCTGCCAGGTAAGGTACATAGTGCCTAGCTATGTGTCTCAGGAGTTACATTTTTTAATGAACTCTTTTCTTTAGACTGTACGGCTAAAAGTAATGGTGTATATTTGTAAAATTATCATATTAAGAATATGATTATCTGCACTTTGTCTTAAACGATACAAATTGGCCAGGTGCATAGAAAAATGAGGATTCCTCTTTGAAGTCATACTGAGAATGTTTTATACCAACAAAGGGGTAGTTACTTTCATCCAATGAGACTAAGAGTTTTGATTCAGCTGTATCATTCCCTAATTCATCAACCCTGCTCATATCATGTATCATAAAGATTGTTTAAATTGCACGTTGTTAAAATACAATGATTTTAAAAAGTTGTTTTTGGTTATGTTCTGTAATCTGGTTCTATAAGTCATGTTAACATTAAAGTAACTGCCAGTGGGTTTATTGTGAGTTCATAAGTAACTGCCAGTGGGTTTATTGTCAGTTCATAAGTAACTGCCAGTGGGTTTATTGTGAGTTCATAAGTAACTGCCAGTGGGTTTATTGTGAGTTCATAAGTAACTGCCAGTGGGTTTATTGTGAGTTCATAAGTAACTGCCAGTGGGTTTATTGTGAGTTCATAAGTAACTGCCAGTGGGTTTATTGTGAGTTCATAAGTAACTGCCAGTGGGTTTATTGTGAGTTCATAAGTAACTGCCAGTGGGTTTATTGTGAGTTCATAAGTAACTGCCAGTGGGTTTATTGTGAGTTCATAAGTAACTGCCAGTGGGTTTATCACTGTCACTGTGCTACACTGGCTTTTCCTAAATGTTTTCTGTCTCCATGTTGCACCTCCAGTTAAAACGGTTTACCCTGTGAACTCATTAAATGTCTCACTAAGCACCCTGGCCTCCCTGAATCCCATTTTGCACATCTAATTAGAACAATGGGTCCTCATTTAACCTGGCTCTGACATCAAAACATGATTATAGAGGTACACTTTGTTTTTTTCTGAAACAGTTTTCAAATTTAAACACATACTACTCATAAGAGGTCATCGACGCTGGGGGAATGGGAAAAAAGGGTATATTTAAGCATAAGTAAAAAGGTTAAGGTAGAAGAGAGAAAGTTAGTGGCGAATAGAGACAGCGTTCAACAAGTGTTGCAAGTGTTCAACACCAGTAAGTTATTTTACAATGGGACCATACCTTCTAAGATTTAGTTCATATCTACCTGCCTGCTCTGATTAATATAACTTGTTCTGTTGCATGTAACTGTTTTTGCATTCTGTTTGAATCCTCCCTGTTTTTACTTTTACTCGGATTAGTCGTCTGACAGCTGGATAACTTAACTATTTATATTACAGATTACATTACTGTCCATTGTTGCACATTATGCAGTATTCAGTTACAAGTAATCTAATATTTAATTTATATTAACTATTTGTTTATAGGGGCCAGAACACCAAGACTACAGATGCTTACATTAAAATGGACAAGGAACCACGCAACGATTCTCACCAGGAATTACAACTGATGGGATTTTCAAATTTAGGAAGGTTTAGAATATTTCTTTTTATTCCTTACTTCATCCTTTTTGTTTTTGGTTTGGTTGCAAACTCTGCGTTGATATCTGTAATTTACAGACATAACAAACTTCATGCTCCTATGTATGTCCTAATAGGAGCGTTGGCATTGCTTGCTATTGCGGTTCCAATAGGTTTTGTACCCAGAATGCTCATCAGTTTCTTATTTGATAGAAACTCCATACCTCGTGTAGAATGCATAATTCAGACATTTTACATTCACTATTGTGCGATTTATCAATCTGCAATCTTACTGGGTATGGCATTGGATCGTTTCGTTGCCATCTGTATTCCTTTACGTTACAATGATTTCATAAATCTCAAAACTGGCATTGCTTTTACATCTCTCGTGGTATTTCGTAGCACTGCAGTCATAGTTGCCATGGTTTCGCTTTTGGGACCACTCTCGTTCTGTTCCTCCAAAATCCTCTACCACTGCTTCTGTGAACACATGTCAGTGGTAATGCTGGCCTGTGGAGATGTTTCAAGAAACTACTTTGCCGGTGTGTTTGCTTTTAGCGTGCCGACGGCTGACTGTGTTTTAATACTTCTAACTTACATAGCCATTTTTTGGACAATCTTCCTGTTACCCTCGGGGGAATCAAAGCAAAAGGCCATGCATACATGCTCCACTCATCTGATGGGGATTTCTGTTGCCTATTTTTCTTCTGCAGCTGCGTTTACAGGGTACAGGGTTAGCACAATCCCGCTTGATATACGGGTGCTGTTAAGTCTGACATACCTCTTGGCTCCAGTCACCCTGAATCCAATCATTTATGGAATGAGAACTAAAGAGATTCGAGTCCATTTGGTTAACTTGGTCAAAAAAAGTAAGATTGATACTTTGTGATAACCTGAAATATATGTGCCTGTCCATCTTAAACACACAGTGATTGGGGTAACATTTGCATTACTGTTTGCGTTCCAAGTAATGTAGGCTACTCTAAATTCTTGCCTCATTCCATACGATTCTGCTCATGGCATATCCAATAGTTTGTTTGTGCAATTCTTTTTAAAATATATTCAAACTGTTAGTGACAGACATTCTATTTTGATTCAGGTATCAAGCCTTGTTGCACTGAAAGTGAAACCAGTTACATTGGGGATATATTTTACAATAAACAGGTATATAATTTATTTTGTGTCACTGAAGATATTTCAACTTGAAATATGATTTGATATGATATGATTTTGCATATATTTTATTTATGGTCTGTTTGTTTAAATGTTCTTTTCTTTTTCAAACATTGTGTCTTTAGAGGTCATTGTAATATCGGGGATAACTATGTTAAGTTAGGGACGTTAATTGGCCTCTTGGTGAAACTCCCCTGGGCTGGCTGAATGTCCAGTCCGACCCTAGATGTGCCTCCTGGGTCTTAGTGCTCAGAGATGGCTGTTAATGATCAAACAATAAAGACCTCAGCCTTCTCCTGAGGTTCATTAAAGGCCCAATTAAGAAGGGACAAATAACATGATGAAACAAAACATTGTCATTAAACAGAAAAATATGACTGTTTTTGTGAATAATTAGGGTACACGCAATCATGAGGAAAATATATGTTATAACTACAAAGAAGAAAGAAAATTATTTTCTTTACTTTTGTCCCACTTTTAATGAACCATGTATGTAATTTAAAAGACATTTGATACAAGTTTCCTATGGATATAACATGTCTAGACTCACTAGTAGTCTCTGTTAGCAGTAGTAGTGAGTGTGAAGGTTTTACCCATCCCAGTGGAGCGTAGAGGGGTCAAAGGGTAATAAGTAACAAATCAACTCTCAGGGACGTCTGATTTGGTAATGATCGAGAAGGTGGTCAAGCACATACTATGAGCCAAGGGCACGTTATCTTGCTAAATATTTCTCACTTCCTTTTGTGGTTAAGATTCAGAAAATGTTAAATACTTTTGTGATCTCATTGAAAATATTAATCTGGATTTAAAAACTTCTAAACGTGATCTGTATTGTAATGTTTTTAATCATAGAGTCAGGGTGCAATGCAAGCTCTAGACAAACCTTTTCATATTTATTTAAAGTTTAGAAAATGATTACACCTATTGTATTTTTTAAAAAGAGCCCTATGAAACCTTTGTTCCACTAAAAAGGTCACACAATTTGACTATAACAACATATTTTAGTTATAGTTTTAAAACAGCAGTTTTGAATTTAAATAACTTAATATTTCTCTTAAAATGTGTTATTTTCACACATGCTTTCTATGACCACAAAAGTACGTTCTTGTTGTGACAATACATGCTTTGTGACATAATTGATAAGAAACCTTTCTGTGAGAAACCATGTAGGTCAAAAAAAGTAAATCCTGCATATGCTAGCTAAGAGTGAATATTTTTGCTAGACAACCTCTAAGAGGCCATGCATGGTTAATTCATTTGTTTTACAAGCCCGTAGACTGGATTAAAGAAGAGTAGTATGGAGGAAGTCTTTGTGAGGAATAAATCACACACACGTTTTATCCTAGATGGTTTCTCTGACCTGGGTGAGTTGAGGCCTCTTCTCTTCATTCCATACTTTCTCATGTTTATCCTGGCTATTGCTGCTAACTCTTTCCTGTTATACATCATAGTTTTATCAAGGTCTCTACATTCCCCTATGTGCATCCTGATAGCATTAATGGCCTGTGTTGACCTTTGTCTGCCTGTATTCTTTGTACCTAACATGCTGGTCAGCTTTGCGTTTAACATCAGAGACATTTCTCTAGAAGGCTGTTTGGTGCAAATGTTTTGCCTTCACTTCACTGGCGCGTTCCAGTCAACCATGTTATTGTGGATGGCCCTGGATCGGTACTTTGCCATATGCACACCTTTGTTTTACCACAAGCACATGGCTTTCCGCTCCTTTCTGAGTTTCATCATCCCTCCTGTAATCAGAAACCTTCTGGTTAACACCCTGATGGTCAGTCTGGCTGGAAAGCACACGTTTTGTTTCAATAAGATGAACCACTCTTTTTGTGAGCACATGGCGCTAGTGCAGCTGTCATGTGATGATATTTCCATCAACAACCTGGTTGGCCTCATGAACATTTTCGGCATCCCCGTGGCTGATTTTGTTTTGATATCAGCGTCTTATGTTTTAATATTCTTTTTTATCTTTAGTAAGTCTGGTAAACCCAATCTGAAGGCCATTAACACAACCATGACCCACATCATAGTCATGATAGTAAGTTTGTCTTTTGGTTTAATGGCTTTCCTTTCATATCGAATACAAAATAACTTCTCATCAAGCACCCGTGTGTTTCTAAGTACGATGTATCTGCTCTTTCCAAGTTGTTTTAATCCCATCATATATGGTATCAGAACAACGGAAATTAGAAAACAGGCTTTAAAATGTATTGGGTTTACGTCATCAGAATAAAATGAAATTGTACACTTGACTCGTTTAGTGAAGGGTTGGCTTGAACCCTCTGTCAGGTTTGAATATTTCATCAAAGGGCATGTAGGCTATCATGTAGGAGAAAGCTGCTTAGAGCAATGAACTGTTCAGGACTCATACCTTTCACACAGGAAAGATTTGTTGTCTGTTTATGCTTGTGTATGCTAAACAAACATTTCTCTATATTTTCTTACGTACAATGTAAATGTACAGACTCCTGTTTCAATCATTTATAAATGAACAAAGATAGAAGATTATAAAATATGAATATTGTAAGAAAATCTGTTACTTGAAAATGCAAAACCACAAATATACCATTGAACCTTGATTTTCCTAACTGTTTAATTCATTTCACTTTCAGGGTTCACAGGGGTGCATAGCTTTGTGGTGACTTGCTGTTAATCCACCATGTCAGAGAAGTAACTGTATAAGTGTGTTTTGAAATAAAATCTAGAACCATACAGAATTCATCTGTCTAATAATAATTAGGAACTGTTGGATAAGAAGGTGACGAACTATAAAATATGTTGATGTGGAATAAAAAATGGTTACCACCATAGCACAAAACAGCGAACGATTGCATGCCTCTTATACAGATATTTACCACTTCTTCAGGACAAAAGTTGTAATACCTATACAATACCAGTAGATGTCAGTATTTATCAAGTAGTGTGAGGGGTCGCTGCATGGTTCTATGAGTATGAAAAGGAAGTTGTGTGTAATGTTATGATATGGCCTTGATCTTCATCCAATATCCATTGATCTTCATCCAATATCCATACAATTAAACACCTATGGGAAGTTTTGAACCATACAGTTAGACAGCACGGCTCACCACCATCTCACAGGAGGGAGCGTCCTTTGGAAGAACATTGTTTCATTCCTCTAAAGCTAAATGAATCTGTTCTGATGACTTTTGGTGTTTCAATATCCAACTAAGATGCATCATTTCTGTTTCTTACATGTATTTGTTTCTTATCTGTACTTCAGTTATTGTTGTACATTAAAAGCAACATACAGTTTTAACATAAACAAAGGAAAACAGCACACCGGGTAACAAGCTGTCGGGAAAATCAGATTGTACAAATACATGGAAATAATTGCTGAATCCTATGTTTAAAAAAATCCTGCCTTCTCTTCCCTTACGCAGGCAAAATTCTAACATGTCTTATTTTTTCCAAAGTCCAAATCAAAGTTAAGCCTTTAAAAAAAATCTGTTCACTAAATAGATTTCAACTTATAAATCTATATTTTCTATTTCCTATATTGTCACCTGTTCCATAAATAGATGGTAACATTCTACATTTTGTTTATGTAGTCGGCCTGGAAAATGGCACTGAGGTATAATAGCAACTGATGCAAATTATTAGTTTGGTCAATATACTGTTTATTCTAAGTACTTAATTATTATAGAGAGCATATGGATGAGACAAATGGAGGAAAAAAATATTAAACAATAACAAATCAAATGCAGCACAGTGGCTCAGTGGGTAGCACTGTTGCCTCACAGCAAGAAGGTCCTCGGTTCAATCCCCACCTGACCCAAAGGTTTTTCTGTGTGGAGTTTGTGTGTTCTCCTTGTGTTTGCGTGGGGGTCATCCGGTTTCCTCCCACAGCCCAAAAATATGCAGGTTAATTGGTGACTCTAAATTGTCGTGGGGGTTTGTGAGTTGTTGTCTGTCCCTATGTGTCGGCCCTGTGATAGACTGGCAACCTGTTCAGGGTGTACCCTGTGTCGGCTGGGATGGGCTTCAACCCCCCCCCCCCCCCCCCCCCCCGTGACCCTGCATAGGATAAGAGGTATAGCTGATGGATGGATGGAATAACAATTCATTGGATTTAGATTTTTTGCACTTACACACAACGAATGGCTGGACAGACAGATAGACAGCTATCAAAACAATCAGTCTGGGTGATACCATGGCAGCCAATTTGCACCAAACTTGCTCACCCAACAGATCACACACACACACTGACTCCAGTTCAATTGGCAGTGCCTAGTCATTGACCTATGTTTTTTTAAGTAGAAGAAAACCGGAGCACCCGGTGGAAACCCACAGAAATACAGGGAGAACATGCAAACTCCACACAGAAAGGCCCTTGGGTCAGCTGGGGTTCAAATCAAGGACCTTCATGCTGTGAGTCAAAAGTGCTAACCACTGAGCAACCGTGCTGCCCTGAACATATGATTATCTTGTTTATGTTCAATCAGAATAGGCACAGATTTGAACAATCCCTATCTAGTTCTAGGTGGCGTGCAGTGGGCTACAGTTGATAAATTAAGAGTAAAGGCCATATTTATATCAGTAAGCTGTGTTCTTATTCCAACTCTTTCATATAATTTATGGAATCAATGCAGAGAAAATAAAGATAGGCATTCTACAGAGCAAGAGGGATGCTAGTTCAGTTTCAGATGGACCCTGTCTAAATCATTGATGTCAAGATTTGCAGCTGAACCCTATCATCAACTGTGCAAGGGGGAAATATAAAACAGACTAGGCCTTTCAGAAAATTGTGTTGAAGTGAACAGTAAAGTGATTGTGTATATAAAGCTTTTGATAGTCAAAGCCAGGGACTGTTAGACAAAAACATCACCAGGTCAAAGCCTTCCACCTCTGGTTAATTAAAGATCCAATGAAATGATGAGAAATAACATCACGAAACAAAACGTTGCTGTCACACAGTGAATGATAAATGGATACTTGAAAAATAATAATAATAGGTATACACAATGAAGATTTACTTGAAACTAGGAAGAAGTGCACAAATTTATTAATGCTCCCTGTAAAAACAGCATTGTATGATTGTGCTATAAAAGACATTAGATATCATCTCCCTATAGATATGCTAGACACAAGAGGTGTAATCTCACAGGGTTCTCTTAGCAGAGATAGTTTGAGTGTGGGTGTCTCATCCAATCCCAGAGGAATTTAAAAGAGACAGAGGGAAGGCTTTAAAGAAATGAATCCGTTCCCAAGGCTTTATGTGGTGATGAAATGAAGTGAATGAGTAAGGGTCAAACATGGACAAGGAGACAAGAACAAATTTTGACCCTCAAGCTATTTGCCCTTCTTGTTCTTAAAAACATAATTATTAATACTTGTTTTGACATCTCATTTGAAACGTGAATCTTGATGCTACAAATATTATAGAGTTTTACAGTAATATACTGTTGTTTTAAACCTTTAGATCACAGCGAGTTTACACACTACTAGTTTGAGATGTCGATTCTGATTTACAAGCTGTAATGAGGAATGGCTGAAATATAATCAAAATCTAACCATTACACTATTGCATTGATATTTTATTTTATTTTACAGGGTCAAAAAAAATGCTCTTTTTAGGAAGAAGACTGGCAAATAGGACTACTGTATATTAACAATTATGGATAAAAGTTGTACAAACTTGCTTTGAAATGATATTGTACAGTATATCATGTATCTAAAAATTTTGATATGGTGGGTTGCAAATGGTAAACATATAGTTAATACAGATGATCCACGAAGAATACAAGTTTCCATGACCATGAAACTACATGCTTGTGTGTCAAAAATACATGTTTATGTTTTTGTGACCATTTTGATTGTGACACATTTTTAGAGAAACCATGTGGGACACAAAGCTATAATATATTGAGCCTGTGTTCACAAATGGGACTTTAAGTTTTTACTAACCCTCTTCTGGAGTAAACATCAGCAGCATGGAGGAAGTCTTGGTGAGGAATAAATCACGCACACACTTTATCCTAGATGGTTTCTCTGACCTGGGTGAGTTTAGACCTCTTCTCTTCATCCCATACTTTCTCATGTTTATCCTGGCTATTGCTGCTAACTCTTTCCTGTTATATATCATAGTTTCATCAAGGTCTCTACACTCCCCTATGTGCATCCTGATAGCATTAATGGCCTGTGTTGACCTTTGCCTGCCTGTATTCTTTGCACCGAACATGCTGGTCAGCTTTGCGTTTAACATCAGAGACATTTCTCTGGAAGCCTGTTTGTTGCAAATGTTCTGCATTCACTTTGTCGGCGCATTTCAGTCCACGTTGTTATTTTGGATGGCCCTGGATCGATATTTTGCCATATGCACACCTCTGTTTTACCACAAGCACATGGCTTTCCGCTCCTTTCTGAGTTTTATCATTCCTCCTGTTATTAGAAATATTCTGGTTAACACCCTGATGGTCAGTCTGGCTGGAAAGCACACGTTTTGTTTAAATAAGATGAACCACTGTTTTTGTGAGCACCTGGCATTAGTGCAGCTGGCGTGTGATGATATTTCCATCAACAACCTGGTTGGCCTCATAAACATTTTCAGCATTCATGTGGCAGATTATCTTCTGATATCAGTGTCATATGTTGTAATAATCTTTTCAATCTTTAATAAGTCTGGTAAACCCAATCTGAAGGCTATTAACACGGCTATGACACACATCATTGTCATGATTGTGCATATGGCACTTGCTTTGATAGCTGCCATTTCATATCGAGTCAGAAATAACTTTTCCCCGAGCACCCGTGTGTTTCTAAGTACGATGTATCTGCTCTTTCCAAGTTGTTTTAATCCCATCATATATGGTATCAGAACAACGGAAATAAGAAAACAGGCTTTAAAATGTATTGGGTTTAAGTCATCAGAATAAAATGAAAATTGTACACTTGACTCATTTAGTGAAGGGTTGGCTTGAACCCTCTGTCAGGTTTGAAAATTTCATCAAAAGGCATGTAGGCTATCATGTAGGAGAAAGCTGCTTAGAGCACTGAACTGTTCTCATACTGAACTCATACCTTTAACACAGGAAAGATGTGTTGTCTGTTTATGCATTGTGTATGCTAAACAAACATTTCTCTATATTTTCTTACGTGCAATGTAAATGTACAGACTCCTGTTTCAATCATTTATAAATGAACAAAGATAGAAGATTATAAAATATGAATATTGTAAGAAAATCTGTTACTTGAAACTGCAAAGCCACAAATATACCATTGAACCTTGATTTTCCTAACTGTTTAATTCATTTCACTTTCAGGGTTCACAGGGGTGCATAGCTTTGTGGTGACTTGCTGTTAATCCACCATGTCAGAGAAGTAACTGTCTAAGTGTGTTTTAAAATAAAATAAAGAACTGTACAGAATCCATCTGTCTAATAATATTTAGGGACTGTTGGATAAAAAGCTGATGAACTATAAAATATGTTGATGTGGAATGAAGAATGGTTATCACCAGAGCACAAAATACAGCAAACAATTACAAGTATCTCATAAAAATACTTACTGCTATTGGTGGTGCAACACACTTCTAAGGCACATTATACTTGTTTCTTACATGTATTGTTTCTTATCTGTACTTCAGTTATTTTTGCACATTAAAAACAGCATACTTGCCAACCTTGATACTTTAAAAGTTGGGAGGCTTTTCAAACAATAGCTGGGGGTCTGAGGGTCCTCTATGAAAAATCGTACAATTGAGAATTGTGGCAATGAAAATCAGGAATCTCCCGTGAAAATCAGGAGGGTTAGCAAGTATGATTAAAAGTAACACATAGTTTTAGCATAGCTTCACTTATAAATATACTGTATAAACAATAAACAAAGAGAAACAGGCAACAACATGTCCTGGTTTAGTATAGTTTAGTGATAGTGGTGAAGGAACTGAGTGAAACTGACCGGACATGGTGGTGAATAGATGACTATGTCACGACAATGACAAATATGGCAATTAATAAAGAATAATAATGCAGATATTATGCAAATATTATTATATAATATGTAAACACATGATTATTTTACCAATCTACACTTTTTGTTATATAAACAATGTGATCATCATGACAAACTCAAAAAGGTACTTGCATAATTGTGAACAAGTTAACCATACCATAAAGATTACAGAAACATTATTTTAGGAGGCCATATGCTGATTGTAGATAACCTGCATGTACATTAACATGCAGCATGATAAATGGAAAAGGACAGAACAGAAAATACATTTTCATATTGCTAGACCTTACAAATGCACAAGATAAAACATCATGGAACTTGAAACCTTTCAATGTAGTAATAAGCATTTTTCAAAAGAATAGTTTATGACAAATTAATTGAAACTAAACAGTTAATCAATCAAACACCTAATTACTAAACTAAGCTAAAAACGATGTCAAACATTTTGGAGAAAAGCAAAAACACAAAATGGGCAAAATTTGTTTCTGACCCCACAACCTTTAAACAGGCGATTGAGCCATCGTCTCCCAAAGCACAGCACATAGCAGATTAACCAGTCTAACATCTTAAAATGAATGACATGATTTGTTATTGATGTCACAAAACTCATCAAAATGTCGTTAATAGAAACACGACATTCAGGAATCGCAATTGTAGATCTCATTATAGTTGCAGTAGACTTCTTAGAAATGTGATTACAGACAGCATAACCACAAGCCTTAAAAAGGTAATGATAATGCCAATCAATACCATTAAAACAACGACAAACAACCCCATGAAGGATGCATATCACCAATCATGGAGGACATCCAATCAACCCAATCGTCAATGCATCTCCCCTATAACCTTATAACTGCAATTTTCAGCAAATATGGACATATTGAAGTCAGGTACATGAGAACAGCCTTCAGAGCCACTCATTTTACATGTGCCCCCTTTAGCAGATAGTCGATTTAGCATAATTCATCATTCAAATCGAGGTCATCAACAGTGCACAATGCAAGGGATGGTGCAGTAGCTTTGGCTAACCTCTCCACGTTTGTAGATAAGTCCCGATTTGGTCGAATTACCCCATAAGGTGGCGCAGAGCGCCGACTATCCTAGTCCAGGCTTTCTGTTGGTGGGACGGGGGAGGTTGAGAATGGCAAAAGGTTTCTTTCCCGCATTGACCTTGTGTCAAATCATAATGGTGGCTGTGTTGGGAGCTACAGGGAACTGAGAAATTGACAAAGTCATTAACCACCCTCAAACCTGAATAAATCTCCTTTGGAAGGATCTGAGGGTTCACTGACTGGCAATACTGGTATATTACAAGGACTGTCATTACAAGGCCAAACAGGGCTACTACCCCTTACGAAGCGGATATTTGAGGATCCCTGGGAAAATGTTTGGAAGGATCTACTTTACCCACTTTAGAAGTAGCACTTTGTATTCTGCCAATGTCAATACCGTCTTAGGCCGCAGGGCAGCCAGGAACAAACTCAAGTGCTCAAGAGTGTCCGGTGCTGAGACGACGTCAAACAAGAGTCTCAAAGGTGCAAGGAATGACATGATTACCAAATTAAACCCAAAATAATTTGACAGCTGATAATTCAATACACTGGTTGTTAAACCCTAAAACCCTATCTCAGTTACCACCCAGGTCTCTGTGTCTGACTAGCCTTGAGGCACAAACACAACAACAAATGGTGTTTGTGTGTGTGTGTGTGTGTGTGTGTGTGTGTGTGTGTGTGTCTGTTAGGAGCCCTGCATATGAGGGGGGAGGCAGAAACGCACAGCAGTAGATATGTGTGAGGTTCAGATCAGAGACTGCATCTATGTGAGACTCATGGTCCTCAGAGTCGTTGCATGGGCTATCAGTTGAAATATGCAAAGTAATGTTAACCTGACTTCCTAAATGACTTGGAATCCACACAACTCTCTATCTTTCTCTCTCTCTACACTGTGACAACCCCCCCCCCCCCTCCATTCCATGATGGTAACGCTAGGAGTATGGAGGGGAGTGCAACAGCCCGTGTTCGCACTAGTGGGATGTTTTAGTGAAGGAGGGAATGTCCAAAACGGGAAGTACAGTGAAGAAAACCCCCAGGTGGGGGTGCATTTATTGTAAAAGTGCCAAAACCGTGAACAGTAACAAATTACCTGGAGAAGAGCCGCACGAGCAGATTGTCAAATCAAAGAAACAAAACCACAGGCCCTAACTTAACTATTCCTAAACTGCCTACTATACGCTACAACTGCAAATAAACTGAATACTACAACAAAAAGGGGTGACAACTGCTCGTTCCTAAACTAGTGTGTATAGACAGCAAGTTACCTACGTGATGTACTGTATACCCGCGGGTATCTTACCTAGCTCTTCTCCATGACAAAAATGTGCCAAAAACGAAAACACAGTACCGAGTATTGGCTAAACAGGGAAAACGGGAGGGATCAAAATAAACTCTGTATCATGTACAGGGCCGACTAAGGGCTAAGCGAAAACCAAACAGAAAACTATACTTAACACAGGGACAATCGAATGACAAAATGGGGGAAAAAAGTAACAAACAGAAGGACCTTATCTAACAAGAGTGAGTACGAACCAACAAACACAGACCACAGAAAAACGAATGACAGAATCTCTCGCTCTCCGGAGACTACCGGCGGGAAGGTTTTTGAATAAGACGGTTGGACCGTTCCATGATTGGTCCGTCGAAAGGTGACAGCTGATGGGTGATTGATGATGAGGGGGAGGGAACCAACGGAATGCAGGCGGTAGATCTGAATGCAGAGAATAGCGAAGGGAAAAACAGAAGGGAAGACAAGACAGCACACATACACAATACAAACAATAGCCAAAAATTGGACAATAGAAGATTGGAAAAATGTTGCCTGGTCTGATGAGTCTCGATTGCTGCTGCGACATTCGGACGGTAAGGTCAGAACTTGGCGTAAACGACATGAAAGTATGGATCCATCCTGCCTTGTATCAACGGTTCAGCCTGGTGGTGGTGGTGTAATGGTGTGGGGGATTTATTCTTGGCATACTTTGGGCCCCTTAGTACCAATTGAGCATCGTTTAAACGCCACAGCCTACCTGAGTATTGTCGCTGACCATGTCCATTCCTTTATGACCACAGTGTACCCATCTTCTGATGGCTACGTCCAGCAGCATAACGCAGCATGTCACAAAGCTTAAATCATCTCAAACTGGTTTCTTGAACATGACAATGAGTTCACTGTACTCAAATGGCATCCACAGTCACCAGATCTCAATCCAATAGAGCACCTTTGGGATGTGGTGGAACGAGAGACTTGCATCATGGATGTGCAGGCGACAAATCTGTAGCAACTGAGTGACGCTATCATGTCAATATGGACCAAAATCTCTGAGGAATGTTTCCAGCACTTTGCTGAGTCTATGCCACGAACAATTAAGGCAGTTCTGAAGGCAAAAGGGCGTCCAACCCGGTACTAGCAAGGTGTACCTAATAAAGTGGCCAGTGAGTGTATGACAACAATGAGATTTAGAGTAATGCTACTAGGCTTGTAGACTTAGAGACTATTCATGAAACTGTCACTGATTACTGCTTAATCAATGATTTAACAATTGTATTGACTGGCCAGATCTTTTATTTCATTTCAATGTGACGCCTTCCGAATTTAATATGGACGCGCTAACATTTATATTGATATTACAAATCAACAATTAAGTAATTAATCAGCAATTTATTGCAATTATAACGCCATTCGTAAATTACTATCAGACAAAACATACAAACATAAACCTGGAGCTCCGTTAGCAAAATACCAGAAGTAAAATGCTGACACAAAAGGCCTAATAAAACGATAACAACTGTGGCGTGAAGTTGGATGCCAAGCATGCTTTCGTTAGATAAACTTCTCAAATCCAAACACCTCAACTCGTTCCAATTTCGTAGCCCAGGCACAAAGCCCACAAACAGGAGCCAAAGGCCACACACTCTCTTTAGTGACTCTCCCTGTCAACAGGAAGACTTTCTTAAGTCCCCCTAAACACAAATATCTGTAAAGTCTCCTACAACCTGTCTAAGCATGCAGCAATACAAGGATAACGTCAGCTACACTCTGATCAGACATCTCCCTCCTCAGCACAAAACAGAATAGAAAAGTAACAGCCCCTTACCTTTTATAATGCGCCTTCTGTTTTGTCTTGAAGTCACTATAAGCCACGTAGGTCAAAGGTCCAGCCTATTGTGGTCCCGTCTGGAGTGCCATACTGTGGAAGAAAACAGAGTGTTCAAGTTGTTTAAGGATATAGGCAGGTTGGAAGAATGTATTCAGAATTAATCCTAACACAAGCATTGACGAAGGAAATATAACTAGATTGTCAATGGACGCTCCGATACCAACCACTAAATAGGATGAGAGTCCTGTCCAAGGACTTTCACGTAATACTTACACCCAGGAAACAACATATTCCTGGCTTGGTATAAACAGGTGATAAAGGAACTGAGTGAAATCGTCATACATTCAGCCCTTATCAACCGACCAGACATGGTGGTGCCCGGTATTCTTAGAATATGATTAAGATGACTACGTCACACCGATCACTAAGATGGAAATCAATAAACAATAATAATGCTAATCATAATTTGCAAATATATGATTATTTCAACACCTGTATAAACTGTAGAATGAATGTTTGAAATAAAAACAATACAGTAGATGTACACTCCCTATAGACACAAAACACAGGCTTCTCCTAGCAGAGATAGTTTGAATGTGGGTGTCTCATCCATACCCAGAGGAATTTCAACGAGACAAAGGGAAGGCTTAAAAGAAATGGATCTGTTCTCAAGGCTTTACATAGTGATGAAATGAAGTGAATAAGGGTCAAACATGGACAAGGAGACAGTTGACCCCCAAACTATTTGCCCCTCTTGTTTTTAAAGATTCTAAAAATAATTAAGACTTGTGTGACATCCCATTTAAATCGTGAATGCTGCAAACATTTTACAGTTTTGCCTGAATACACTGTCATCTTAAAACATCTCGATTACAGTGAGTTTAAATTCGGATTCATTGATTTACAAGCTGTAAAGAGACTATTAAACTATTGCATTAATATTTTATTTCATTTTACAGGACCAAACTCTATGTTCTTCTTAGGAAGAAGACTGTCAGATAGAACTACTGTACATTAGCAATTATGGATAAAAGTTGTACAGCGTCTTTGAAATAATTATACTGTATGGTATATTATGTATCAAATAATGCTCTTATGGTGGGTTGCAAATGGTAAACATAGAGTTAATACTGATGATAAAAGAAAAAGAAAAGTTTCCATGACCATGAAAGTACATGTTTGCGTTGCAAAAATACATGTTTTTGTGACCATTTTGATGGTGACACATTTTTAGAGAAATCATGTAGGTCAAAAAGCTGAAATATACTGAGCCCGTGTTTACGAAATCACAAGTTGGACTTTATGTTTTTACTATCCCTCTTCTGGAGTAAACACCAGCAGCATGGAGGAAGTCTTGGTGAGGAATAAATCCCGCACACACTTTATCCTAGATGGTTTCTCTGACCTGGGTGAGTTGAGGCCTCCTCTCTTCATTCCATACTTTCTCATGTTTATCCTGGCTATTGCCGCTAACTCCATCCATCCATCCATTTTCCGCCGCTTATCCGGGGCCGGGTCGCGGTGGCAGCAGGCTCAGCAGGGAATTCCAGCCGTCCCTATCCCCAGCAACGTTTTCCAGATCCTCCTGGAGGATCCCAAGGCGTTCCCAGACCAGACGAGAAATATAATCCCGCCAGCATGTTCTGGGTCTACCCCGGGGTCTCCTACCAGTAACAGGAAAACCTCCAACGGGAGGCGCCCAGGAGGCATCCTGATCAGATGCTCGTACCACCTCATCTGGCTCTTTTCGACGCGAAGGAGCAGCTACTCCGAGCTCCCTCCGGATGACCGAGCTCTTTACCCTATCCCTAAGGCTGAGCCCAGCCACCCTACGGAGGAAACACATTTCAGCCGCTTGTACTCGCGATCTTATTCTTTCGGTCACTACCCAAAGCTCATGACCATAGGTGAGGGTTGAAACGACTGGATTTACCGACTGGTAAATCGCGAGTTTTGCCATTTCGGCTCAGCTACTTCTTCACCACGACGGTCCGGTACAACGCCCGCATTACTGCTGATGCTGCACCAATCCGCCTGTCAATCTCGCGCTCCATTTTTCCATCACTCGTGAACAAGAACCCGAGATACTTGAACTCCCTCGCTTGGGGCAGCAACTCACTCCCAACCCGGAGAGAGCACTCCACCGTTTTCCGGCAGAGAACCATGGCCTCAGACTTGGAGGTGCTGACTCTCATCCCGACCGCTTCACACTCAGCTGCAAACCGCTCCAGTGCATGCTGAAGGTCACAGTCTGAAGAAGCCAACAGAACCACATCATCTGCAAAAAGCAGAGAAGCAATTCTGAGGTCCCCAAACTGGACACACTCCTCCCCCCGGCTACGCCTTGAGATTCTATCCATGAAAATCACAAACAGACCCGGTGACAAGGGGCAGCCCTGCCGGAGTCCAACACCCACTGAAAACGCATTTCACTTTGTGCCGAGTATACGGACACAGCTCTCACTCCGGTTATATAGGGACCGAATGGCTCGTAGCAACGACCCCGGCACCCCATACTCGTACCCCCACAGGACGCCCCGGGGGACACGGTCATAGGCCTTCTCCAAGTCCACAAAACACATGTAGACTGGATGGGCAAACTCCCATACCCCCCCAAACAGCCCCGCAAGGGTAAAGAGTTGGTCCACTGTTCCACGACCAGGACGGAATCCGCATTGCTCCTCCTCAATCCGAGGTTCGACAATCGGTCGGAGTCTTCTTTCCAACACCCTGGCATAAGCTTTCCCAGGTAGGCTGAGAAGTGTGATACCCCGATAATTGGAGCACACCCTCCGGTCCCCTTTTTTAAAAATGGGAACCACCACCCCGGTCTGCCATTCCAATGGTACCGTCCCCGACCTCCACGCGACACCAAAGAGGCGTGTCAACCAAGACAGCCCAACAATGTCCAGAGCCTTCAGCATCTCGGGGTGAATCTCATCCACACCCGGCGCCTTGCCGCTGAGGAGCTTCCCAACTACCTCAGTGACCTCTGCCAGGGATATTGCTGAGACTTCCCCCGAGTCTTCGAACTCTGCCTCCTCCGCAGAGGACATGTTGGCGGGGTTAAGAAGTTCCTCAAAGTGCTCCTTCCACCGCCCGACGATATCCCCAGTCCAGGTCAGCAGTTCTCCTCCCCTGCTCAACAGAGCCTGGGCCAATCCCTGCTTTCCCTTTCTGAGCCGTCTAACGGTTTGCCAGAACTTCCTTGAGGCTATTGCTGCTAACTCTTTTCTGTTATACATCATCATTTCATCAAGGTCTCTACACTCCCCTATGTGCATCCTGATAGCATTAATGGCCTGTGTTGACCTTTGTCTGCCTGTATTCTTTGCACCGAACATATTGGTCAGCTTTGCGTTTCACATCAGAGACATCTCTCTGGAAGGATGTTCGGTGCAAATGTTCTGCATCAACTTTGTCGGCGCATTTCAGTCAACGTTGTTATCATGGATGGCCCTGGATCGATACTACGCCATATGCACACCTCTGTTTTACCACAAGTGCATGGCTTTTCGCTATTTTCGGAGTTTTGTCATCCCTCGTGTTATCAGAAATGTTCTGATGAACACCCTGATGGTCAGTCTGGCTGGAAAGCGTACGTTTTGTTTCAATAAGATGAACCACTGTTTTTGTGAGCACCTGGCGGTAGTGCAGCTGTCATGTGATGATATTTCTATCAACAACCTGATTGGCCTCATAAACATTTTCAGCATTCCTGTGGTAGATGTTGTTTTGATATCAGTGTCATATGTTGTAATAATCTTTTCTATATTTAATAAGTCTGGCAAGCCCAATCTGAAGGCCATTAACACGGCTATGACACACGTCATTGTCATGATTGTGCATTTGTCATTTGTTTTGATAGTTGCCATTTCATATCGAGTCAGAAATAGCTTTTTCCAGAGCACCCGTGTCTTTTTAAGTACAATGTATCTGCTCGTTCCAAATTCTTTTAATCCTATTATCTATGGTATAAGAACAAGGGAAATCAGAAAGCAAGCTTTAAAATGTATTGGATTTACTTCATCAGAAAAAAAATTTAATTTGCGGAAAACTTGTTATTTCAATGACTTGATTAGTGAATCATTGACAATCATAGTTTCTGTGTCAGGCTTTAATCTTGGGTATCATGTTGACAAAAGATCCATAGAGCAGGGAACTATTCCGTGTCCATACCTTCAACACAGGAGTGTTTTTTTGTGTTTATGCTTTGTGTATGCATACCAAACATTCCTGCATTTTTTACTGCACTCATTATGCATGTAGAGTACTGACTATTGTTTCAATCATTTATAAATTAATTAACATAGAAGATTATAAAAATGTGATTAGGTTGTAAGATATATTACTTCAAATTGCAAAACCATTAATATATAGTTTCACCTACACTAGACTTTTATAACAGCTTCATTAATTGCACTTTAACTGGTCTGATAATAATTAGGGACTGTTAAGTACCTGATAAACTATGAAATATTTTGATGTGGGCTGATGAATGTTTACTGTCAGATAACAATCTGGAGCTAAAGGAACATTATATATTATTATTTATGCTCATCTCTAATAAACAGATGCTAAGAACACAGTTGTTATACCTATAAAATGCCAGTAGATGACAGTATTTATCAAGTTATAAGGTTTGGGGGGGGGGGGGGTCACTAGATCGTTTGATGAGTGTCAAAAGGATGTTTGATATGCTAAGGAATTTGCTTTCATTGGATCTCCACGCAATTGAACATATATGGGAAGTTTTGAACCGCAGAGTTAATCAGCAATATTCACTACCATCCTTAAAATATCACAATAGGGAATGTCCTTTGGAAAAATGTATTTTCTTCTCCACCAATAGGGTTTCATTGACTTATAGAATCTATTTCAAGACTGAATGGAGCTTTTCCCCATTGACTAGGGTTCAACCCTTCCCACACAAAAAAGTTGATTGTTTTTACGTTAATTTGTTAATGTGTTGCACTGTACAGAAATAAATAAACAAGAAAGTAGCTCACAGAACAACAAACCGTGAGGAAAAACAGATTGAACAAAACAAAAGGAAGTATAGTATGGATTTTGTGCTTTAAAATCCTGCCTACCCTCCCCTTGAACGGTCAATGATCATGGCACTATTTCTCTTATTAGACCACAGAAGTCCAAATTAAGTTGAACATTAAAAACGTTCAAATTGTAAATATGTAATTAGTGGAACTTGACTGGTTTGACTGGTTGCTAAAAGGATTGAAACTTTATGCATTTAAACAATAACAATATTTTTTTTATAATGCTTTCCCTTTCTTAAATAGGTTATTACTTTTATTTGATCTTGTCTCGTCTACCTGGAAGGGCAGATGACAGATTACATGGAATCTTTGATGATGCCGACATATTTCAATTACAGAGACTTATGTAGCAACATTTGATATGAAAAGGCCTGGTATGAAACAGATGAAGCCATACTGGCGTAACCTACTACTGGTTAAAGTAAAGCATTGCAATCTGCTCTGTGGCTCTGGTGGCCTCATATGACTTTAGAAGGGAAACTGGTATCTCTCTGTGCTGCCTGTGCACTCCGACCCTCGATGTGCCTCCTGGGTCTTAGTGCTCAGAGAAGGCCGTTAATGATCGAACAATAAAGACCTCAGCCTTCTCCTGATGTTCATTAAAGGTCCAATTAAAAGCAGAGAACAAACATTATGAAACAAAACATTGCTATGAAATATAAGAAATATGACTCTGTATTTGTATAATAATCAGATGTTTAAATGGTGAAACTTGAAACCTTTTGGAGAAAAACGAAATTCCTGAAAAATCTTCCTTCCTACAATCTGCCCCCTGTTAAAATGAGGTGTGTTTGCGTTAACTCCCTGAGGTCAACTCAAAGGTCTCTCTGAGCAATGATAGTGTGAGTGTCATTCCCCATTCCCAGTGGAATTTCTAAGATACAGTGAGATGGCTTTAAATAAATGAAACAGCTCTCTAGGCTTGACATGGTAAAGATGAGTTAGTCTTGAACATGGACAACGAGCCAAGGGCAAACTTTGACCCTCAAACTATTTGCCCTTCTTGTTTTTAAAGATTCTAAAATAATTATTAAGACTTGTGTGACATCCCATTTGAAATGTGAATGCTACAAACCCTTTATAGTTTTGCCTGAATACACTGTCATCTTAAACATCTCGATTACAGTGAGTTTAAATTCGGATTCATTGAATTACAAGCTGTAATGAGGAATGGCTGTCAAACTATTGCATTGATATTTGATTTAATTTTACAGGACCAATTTAAATGTTATTTTTAGGAAGAGGACCGTCAAACAGGACTACTGTATATTAGCAATTATGGACAAAATTTGTACAAAGTTTCTTTGAAATAATTATACTGTATGGTATATTATGTATCAAATAATGCTCTTATGGTGGGTTGCAAATGGTAAACATAGAGTTAATACTGATGATAAAGGAAAAAGATTGGTTTCCATGACCATGAAAGTACATGCTTGTGTTGCAAAAATACATGTTTTTGTGACCATTTTGATTGTGACACATTTCTAGAGAAATCATGTAAGTCAAAAAGCTGAAATATACTGAGCCTGTGTCTAAGAAATCACAAATGGGACTCTGTTTTTACTAACCGTCTTCTGGAGTAAACATCAGCAGCATGGAGGACGTTTTGGTGAGGAATAAATCACACACACACTTTATCCTAGATGGTTTCTCTGACCTGGGTAAGTTGAGGCCTCTTCTCTTCATTCCCTACTTTCTCATGTTTTTCCTGGCTATTGCTGCTAACTCTTGTCTGGTATACATCATAGTTTCATCAAGGTCTCTACACTCCCCTATGTGCATCCTGATAGCATTAATGGCCTGTGTTGACCTTTGCCTGCCTGTATTTTTTGCACCGAACACGCTGGTCAGCTTTGCGTTTAACATCAGAGACATTTCTCTGGAAGCCTGTTTGTTGCAAATGTTCTGCATTCACTTTGTCGGCGCATTTCAGTCCACGTTGTTATTTTGGATGGCCCTGGATCGGTACTTTGCCATATGCACACCTCTGTTTTACCACAAGCACATGGCTTTCAGCTCCTTTCAGAGTTTTATCATTCCTCCTGTAATTAGAAATATTCTGGTTAACACCCTGATGGTCAGTCTGGCAGGAAAGCACACGTTTTGTTTCAATAAGATGGACCACTGTTTTTGTGAGCACATGGCGCTAGTGCAGCTGGCGTGTGACGATATTTCCATCAACAACCTGGTTGGCCTCATAAACATTTTCAGCATTCATGTGGCAGATTATCTTCTGATATCAGTGTCATATGTTGTAATAATCTTTTCAATCTTTAATAAGTCTGGTAAACCCAATCTGAAGGCTATTAACACGGCTATGACACACATCATTGTCATGATTGTGCATATGTCATTTGCTTTGATAGCTGCCATTTCATATCGAGTCAGAAATAACTTTTCCCCGAGCACCCGTGTGTTTCTAAGTACGATGTATCTGCTCTTTCCAAGTTGTTTTAATCCCATCATATATGGTATCAGAACAACGGAAATTAGGAAACAGGCTTTAAAATGTATTGGGTTTACGTCATCAGAATAAAATGAAAATTGTACACTTGACTCGTTTAGTGAAGGGTTGACTTGAACCCTCTGTCAGGTTTGAAAATTTCATCAAAAGGCATGTAGGCTATCATGTAGGAGAAAGCTGCTTAGAGCAATGAACTGTTCAGGACTCATACCTTTCACACAGGAAAGATTTGTTGTCTGTTTATGCTTGTGTATGCTAAACAAACATTTCTCTATATTTTCTTACGTGCAATGTAAATGTACAGACTCCTGTTTCAATCATTTATAAATGAACAAAGATAGAAGATTATAAAATATGAATATTGTAAGAAAATCTGTTACTTGAAACTGCAAAGCCACAAATATACCATTGAACCTCGATTTTCCTAACTGTTTAATTCATTTCACTTTCAGGGTTCACAGGGGTGCATAGCTTTGTGGTGACTTGCTGTTAATCCACCATGTCAGAGAAGTAACTGTATAAGTGTGTTTTGAAATAAAATCTAGAACCATACAGAATTCATCTGTCTAATAATAATTAGGAACTGTTAGATAAGAAGGTGAAGAACTATAAAATATGTTGATGTGGAATAAAAAATGGTTACCACCAGAGCACAAAACAGCAAACGATTGCATGCCTCTCATACAGATATTTACTACCTCTTCCGGGCAAAAGTTGTAATACCTATAAAATACCAGTAGATGTCAGTATTTAGCAAGTAGTGTGAGGGGTCCCTGCATGGTTCTATGAGCATGAAAAGGATGTTGTGTGTAATGTTATGATATGGCCTTGATCTTCATCCAATATCCATACAATTAAACACCTATGGGAAGTTTTGAACCGTACAGTTAGACAGCACGGCTCACCACCATCTCACAGGAGGGAGCGTCAAGTATCTCATAAAAATACTTACCTTTGGTGGTCCAACACATCACTAAGGCACATTATACTTGTTTCTTACATGTATTGTTTCTTATCTGTACTTCAGTTATTGTTGCACATTAAAAGCAGCATACTTGCCAACCTTGATACTTAAAAAATTGGGAGGCTTTTCAAACAATAGCTGGGGGTCTGAGGGTGCTCTATGAAAAATCGTACGATTGAGAATTGTGGCAATGAAAATCAGGAATCTCCCGTGAAAATCAGGAGGGTTAGCAAGTATGATTAAAAGTAACACATAGTTTTAGCATAGCTTCACTTATAAATATACTGTATAAACAATAAACAAAGAGAAACAGGCAACAACATGTCTTGGTTTAGTGTAATTTAGTGATAGTGGTGAAGGAACTGAGTGAAACTGACCGGACATGGTGGTGAACAGATGACTATGTCACGACAATGACAAATATGGCAATCAATAAAGAATAATAATGCAGATATTATGCAAATATAATTATATAATATGTAAACACAGGATTATTTTACCAATCTACACTTTTTGTTATATAAACAATGTGATCATCATGACAAACTCAAAAAGGTACTTGCATAATTATGAACAAGTCAACCATACCATAAAGATTACAGAAACATTATTTTAGGAGGCCATATGCTGATTGTAGATAACCTGCATGTACATTAACATGCAGCATGATAAATGGAAAAGGACAGAACAGAAAATACATTTTCATATTGCTAGACCTTACAAATGCACAAGATAAAACATCATGGAACTGGAAACCTTTCAATGTAGTAATAAGCATTTTTCAAAAGAATAGTTTATGGCAAATTAATTGAAACTAAACAGTTAATCAATCAAACACCTAATTACTAAACTAAGCTAAAAACGATGTCCAACATTTTGGAGAAAAGCAAAAACACGAAATGGGCAAAATTTGTTTCTGACCCCACAACCTTTAAACAGGCGATTGAGCCATCGTCTCCCAAAGCACAGCACATAGCAGATTAACCAGTCTAACATCTTAAAATGAATGACATGATTTGTTATTGATGCCACAAAACTCATCAAAATGTCGTTAATAGAAACTCGACATTCAGGAATCGCAATTGTAGATCTCATTATAGTTGCAGTAGACTTCTTAGAAATGTGATTACAGACAGCATAACCACAAGCCTTAAAAAGGCAATGATAATGCCAATCAATACCATTAAAACAACGACAAACAACCCCATGAAGGATGCATATCACCAATCATGGAGGACATCCAATCAACCCAATCGTCAATGCATCTCCTGTGTAACCTTATAACTGCAATTTTCAGCAAATATGGACATATTGAAGTCAGGTACATGAGAACAGCATTCAGAGCCACTCATTTTACATGTGCCCCCTTTAGCAGATAGTCGATTTAGCATAATTCATCATTCAAATCGAGGTCATCAACAGTGCGCAATGCAAGGGATGGTGCAGTAGCTTTGGCTAACCTCTCCACGTTTGTAGATAAGTCCCTGATTTGGTCGAATTACCCCATAAGGTGGCGCAGAGCGCAGACTATCCTAGTCCAGGACTTCTGTTGGTGGGACGGGGGAGGTTGAGAATGGCAAAAGGTTTCTTTCCCGCATTGACCTTGTGTCAAATCATAATGGTGGCTGTGTTGGGAGCTACAGGGAACTGAGAAATTGACAAAAGTCATTAACCACCCTCAAACCTGAATAAATCTCCTTTGGAAGGATCTGAGGGTTCACTGACTGGCAATACTGGTATATTACAAGGACTGTCATTACAAGGCCAAACAGGGCTACTACCCCTTACGAAGCGGATATTTGAGGATCCCTGGGAAAATGTTTGGAAGGATCTACTTTACCCACTTTAGAAGTAGCACTTTGTATTCTGCCAATGTCAATACCGTCTTTAGGCCGCAGGGCAGCCAGGAACAAACTCAAGTGCTCAAGAGTGTCCGGTGCTGAGACGACGTCAAACAAGAGTCTCAAAGGTGCAAGGAATGACATGATTACCAAATTAAACCCAAAATAATTTGACAGCTGATAATTCAATACACTGGTTGTTAAACCCTAAAACCCTATCTCAGTTACCACCCAGGTCTCTGTGTCTGACTAGCCTTGAGGCACAAACACAACAACAAATGGTGTTTGTGTGTGTGTGTGTGTGTGTGTGTGTGTGTCTGTTAGGAGCCCTGCATATGAGGGGGGAGGCAGAAACGCACAGCAGTAGATATGTGTGAGGTTCAGATCAGAGACTGCATCTGTGTGAGACTCATGGTCCTCAGAGTCGTTACATGGGCTATCAGTTGAAATATGCAAAGTAATGTTAACCTGATCAACCAATGTGTGAACAATGTTGAGGCAAGGGAAAACCATGAATTAGTCTCAATGAGTAGTTGACCCCAAGCACCAAAGTCACTGGTGTTGTTTATGATAACATAAGCGCGCATTAATCATTTCACATTCCTGAAAATGCGATACTGACACCATCAGCGGAACAAGAGATAGTTGCATTGAGTTTTACAAAGAACGTCTTTTCCCAAAAGATTTACAGGAACAACTTCAGATTAAAATAACTCGTGTCTCCCCACACTTGAAGCAGTTTTGGACGTGGAGTGACAGGCACAGACATAAGTATGCAATATATTTACTTTGTATCTTTATGTGGCTTCTCTCTGGACTTCATAATATTATGCAACATAATGCTTAATATACTTATGTTTAAAATATTGTAAAACAGATTGTTTCAAGAAAAACAGCGTGAACTATTTTTGGTCCATTTGACCGACAAAGGCAACAACTCCATGGCCTACAGTAGCCTATGTGCCACGTAGTGTCCATATTTTATACACAGGTGCTCACACTCTGAGGGACAAACACCACTTTGTCCTCGGCCTGCTCTTTGCTGGCTGATAATCTCATTTTGACCTTTTTTGATGTCAAAAGAAACTTATTGAGAGTTTCACACAGCTCTAGGAAGGACTTCCTAAATGACTTGGAATCCACACAACTCTATCTTTCTCTCTCACTACACTGTTACAACCCCCCCCCCCCCCCCCCCTCCATGATGGTAACGCTAGAAGTATGGAGGGGAGTGCAACAACAGCTCGTGTTCGCACTAGTGGGATGTTTTAGTGAAGGAGGGAATGTCCAAAACAGGAAGTATAATGAAGAAAACCCCCAGGTGGGGGTGCATTTCTTGTACAAGTGCCAAAACCGTGAACAGTACCAAATAACCTGGAGAAGAGCGGCACGAGCAGATTGTCAAATCAAAGAAACAAAACTACAGGCCCTAACTTAACTATTTCTGAACTGCCTGCTATACGCTACAACTGCAAATAAACTGAATACTGCAAAAAGGGGTGACAACTGCTCGTTCCTAAACTAGTGTGTATAGACAGCAAGTTACCTACGTGATGTACTGTATACCCACGGGTATCTTACCTAGCTCTTCTCCATGACAAAAATGTGCCAAAAACGAAAACACAGTACTGAGTATTGGCTAAACAGGGAAAACGGGAGGGATCAAAATAAACTCTGTATCGTGTACAGGGCTGACTAAGGGCTAAACGAAAACCAAACAGAAAACTATACTTAACACTGGGACAATCGAATGACAAAATGGGGAAAAAAAGTAGCAAACAGAAGGACCTTATCTAACAAGAGTGAGTACGAACCAACAAACACAGACTACAGAAAAACAAATGACAGAATCTCTCGCTCTCCAGAGACTACCGGCGGGAAGGTTTTTGAATAAGACGGACCGTTCCATGATTGGTCCGTCGAAAGGTGACAGCTGATGGGTGATTGATGATGAGGGGGAGGGAACCAACGGAAAGCAGGCGGCAGATCTGAATGCAGAGAATAGCGAAGGGAAAAACAGAAGGGAAGACAAGACAGCACACATACACAATACAAACAATAGCCAAAAATTGGACAAATGAAGATTGGAAAAATGTTGCCTGGTCTGATGAGTCTCGATTGCTGCTACGACATTCGGACGGTAGGGTCAGAATTTGGCGTAAACGACATGAAAGTATGGATCCATCCTGCCTTGTATCAACGGTTCAGCCTGGTGGTGGTGGTGTAATGGTGTGGGGGATTTTTTCTTGGTATACTTTGGGCCCCTTAGTACCAATTGAGCAACGTTTAAACGCCACAGCCTACCTGAGTATTGTCGCTGACCATGTCCATTCCTTTATGACCACAGTGTACCCATCCACTGATGGCTACTTCCAGCAGGATAACGCAGCATGTCACAAAGCTTAAATCATCTCAAACTGGTTTCTTGAACAGGACAATGAGTTCACTGTACTCAAATGGCATCCACGGTCACCAGATCTCAATCCAATAGAGCACCTTTGGGATGTGGTGGAACGAGAGACTTGCATCATGGATGTGCAGCCGACAAATCTGTAGCAACTGAGTGACGCTATCATGTCAATATGGACCAAAATCTCTGAGGAATGTTTCCAGCACTTTGTTGAGTCTATGCCACGAAAAATTAAGGCAGTTTTGAAGGCAAAAGGGGGTCCAACCCGGTACTAGCAAGGTGTACCTAATAAAGTGGCCAGTGAGTGTATGACAACAATGAGATTTAGAGTAATGCTACTAGGCTTGTAGACTTAAAGACTATTCATGAAACTGTCACTGATTACTGCTTAATCAATGATTTAACAATTGTATTGACTGGCCAGATCTTTTATTTCATTTCAATGTGACGCATTCCAAATTTAATATGGACGCGCTAGCATTTAAATTGATATTACAAATCAACAATTAAGTAATTAATCAGCAATTTATTGCAATTATAACGCCATTCGTACTATCAGACAAAACATACAAACATAAACCTGGAGCTCCGTTAGCAAAATACCAGAAGTAAAATGCTGACACGAAAGTCTAATAAAACGATAACAACTGTGGCGTGAAGTTGGTTGCCAAGCATGCTTTCATTAGATAAACATCTCAAATCCAAACACCTCAACTCGTTCCACTTTCGTAGCCCAGGCACAAAGCCCACAAACAGGAGCCAAAGGCCACACACTCTCTTTAGTGACTCTCCCTGTCAACAGGAAGACTTTCTTAAGTCCCCCTAAACACAAATATCTGTAAAGTCTCCTACAACCTGTCTAAGCATGCAGCAATACAAGGATAACGTCAGCTACACTCTGATCAGACATCTCCCTCCTCAGCACAAAACAGAATAGAAAAGTAATAGCCCCTTACCTTTTATAATGCGCCTTCTGTTTTGTCCTGAAGTCACTATAAGCCACGTAGGTCAAAGGTCCAGCCTATTGTGGTCCCGTCTGGAGTGCCATACTGTGGAAGAAAACAGAGTGTTCAAGTTGTTTAAGGATATAGGCAGGTTGGAAGAATGTATTCAGAATTAATCCTAACACAAGCATTGACGAAGGAAATATAACTAGATTGTCAATGGACGCTCCGATACCAACCACTAAATAAGATGAGAGTCCTGTCCAAGGACTTTCACGTAATACTTATACCCAGGAAACAACATATTCCTGGCTTGGTATAAACAGGTGATAAAGGAACTGAGTGAAATCGTCATACATTCAGCCCTTATCAACCGACCAGACATGGTGGTACCCGGTATTCTTAGAATATGATTAAGATGACTACGTCACACCGATCACTAAGATGGAAATCAATAAACAATAATAATGCTAATCATAATTTGCAAATATATGATTATTTCAACACCTGTATAAACTGTAGAAAGTATGTTTGAAATAAAAACAATACAGTAGATGTACACTCCCTATAGACACAAAACAAAGGCTTCTCCTAGCAGAGATAGTTTGAATGTGGGTGTCTCATCCATACCCAGAGGAATTTCAACGAGACAAAGGGAAGGCTTAAAAGAAATGGATCTGTTCTCAAGGCTTTACATGGTGATGAAATGAAGTGAATAAGGGTCAAACATGGACAAGGAGACAGTTGACCCCCAAACTATTTGCCCCTCTTGTTTTTAAAGATTCTAATAATAATTAAGACTTGTGTGACATCCCATTTAAAACGTGAATGCTGCAAACATTTTACAGTTTTGCCTGAATACACTGTCATCTTAAAACATCTCGATTACAGTGAGTTTAAATTCGGATTCATTGATTTACAAGCTGTAAAGAGACTATTAAACTATTGCATTCATATTTTATTTCATTTTACAGGACCAAACTCTATGTTCTTCTTAGGACGAAGACTGTCAGATAGAACTACTGTATATTAGCAATTATGGATAAAAGTTGTACAGCGTCTTTGAAATAATTATACTGTATGGTATATTATGTATCAAATAATGCTCTTATGGTGGGTTGCAAATGGTAAACATAGAGTTAATACTGATGATAAAAGAAAAAGAAAAGTTTCCATGACCATGAAAGTACATGTTTGCGTTGCAAAAATACATATTTTTGTGACCATTTTGATGGTGACACATTTCTAGAGAAATCATGTAGGTCAAAAAGCTGAAATATACTGAGCCTGTGTTTACGAAATCACAAGTTGGACTTTATGTTTTTACTATCCCTCTTCTGGAGTAAACACCAGCAGCATGGAGGAAGTCTTGGTGAGGAATAAATCCCGCACACACTTTATCCTAGATGGTTTCTCTGACCTGGGTGAGTTGAGGCCTCTTCTCTTCATTCCATACTTTCTCATGTTTATCCTGGCTATTGCCGCTAAATCCATCCATCCATCCATTTTCCGCCGCTTATCCGGGGCCGGGTCGCGGTGGCAGCAGGCTCAGCAGGGAATTCCAGCCGTCCCTATCCCCAGCAACGTTTTCCAGATCCTCCTGGAGGATCCCAAGGCGTTCCCAGGCCAGACGAGAAATATAATCCCGCCAGCGTGTTCTGGGTCTACCCCGGGGTCTCCTACCAGTAACAGGAAAACCTCCAACGGGAGGCGCCCAGGAGGCATCCTGATCAGATGCCCGTACCACCTCATCTGGCTCTTTTCGACGCGAAGGAGCAGCGGCTCTACTCCGAGCTCCCTCCGGATGACCGAGCTCTTTACCCTATCCCTAAGGCTGAGCCCAGCCACCCTACGGAGGAAACACATTTCAGCCGCTTGTACTCGCGATCTTATTCTTTCGGTCACTACCCAAAGCTCATGACCATAGGTGAGGGTTGAAACGACTGGATTTACCGACTGGTAAATCGCGAGTTTTGCCATTTCGGCTCAGCTACTTCTTCACCACGACGGTCCGGTACAACGCCCGCATTACTGCTGATGCTGCATCAATCCGCCTGTCAATCTCGCGCTCCATTTTTCCCTCACTCGTGAACAAGAACCCGAGATACTTGAACTCCCTCGCTTGGGGCAGCAACTCACTCCCAACCCGGAGAGAGCACTCCACCGTTTTCCGGCAGAGAACCATGGCCTCAGACTTGGAGGTGCTGACTCTCATCCCGACCGCTTCACACTCAGCTGCAAACCGCTCCAGTGCATGCTGAAGGTCACAGTCTGAAGAAGCCAACAGAACCACATCATCTGCAAAAAGCAGAGAAGCAATTCTGAGGTCCCCAAACTGGACACACTCCTCCCCCCGGCTACGCCTTGAGATTCTATCCATGAAAATCACAAACAGACCCGGTGACAAGGGGCAGCCCTGCCGGAGTCCAACACCCACTGAAAACGCATTTCACTTTGTGCCGAGTATACGGACACAGCTCTCACTCCGGTTATATAGGGACCGAATGGCTCGTAGCAACGACCCCGGCACCCCATACTACCACAGTACCCCCCACAGGACGCCCCGGGGGACACGGTCATAGGCCTTCTCCAAGTCCACAAAACACATGTAGACTGGATGGGCAAACTCCCATGCCCCCCCGAACAGCCCCGCAAGGGTAAAGAGTTGGTCCACTGTTCCACGACCAGGACGGAATCCGCGTTTTGTCATCCCTCGTGTTATCAGAAATGTTCTGATGAACACCCTGATGGTCAGTCTGGCTGGAAAGCGTACGTTTTGTTTCAATAAGATGAACCACTGTTTTTGTGAGCACCTGGCGGTAGTGCAGCTGTCATGTGATGATATTTCTATCAACAACCTGATTGGCCTCATAAACATTTTCAGCATTCCTGTGGTAGATGTTGTTTTGATATCAGTGTCATATGTTGTAATAATCTTTTCTATATTTAATAAGTCTGGCAAGCCCAATCTGAAGGCCATTAACACGGCTATGACACACGTCATTGTCATGATTGTGCATTTGTCATTTGTTTTGATAGTTGCCATTTCATATCGAGTCAGAAATAGCTTTTTCCAGAGCACCCGTGTCTTTTTAAGTACAATGTATCTGCTCGTTCCAAATTCTTTTAATCCTATTATCTATGGTATAAGAACAAGGGAAATCAGAAAGCAAGCTTTAAAATGTATTGGATTTACTTCATCAGAAAAAAAATTTAATTTATGGAAAACTTGTCATTTCAATGACTTGATTAGTGAATCATTGACAATCATAGTTTCTGTGTCAGGCTTTAATCTTGGGTATCATGTTGACAAAAGATCCATAGAGCAGGGAACTATTCCGTGTCCATACCTTCAACACAGGAGTGTTTTTTTGTGTTTATGCTTTGTGTATGCATACCAAACATTCCTGCATTTTTTACTGCACTCATTATGCATGAAGAGTACTGACTATTGTTTCAATCATTTATAAATTAATTAACATAGAAGATTATAAAAATGTGATTAGGTTGTAAGATATATCACTTCAAATAGCAAAACCATTAATATATAGTTTCACCTACACTAGACTTTTATAACAGCTTCATTAATTGCACTTTGACTGGTCTGATAATAATTAGGGACTGTTAAGTACCTGATAAACTATGAAATATTTTGATGTGGGCTGATGAAAGTTTACTGTCAGATAACAATCTAGAGCTAAAGGAACATTATATATTATTATTTATGCTCATCTCTAATAAACAGATGCTAAGAACACAGTTTTTATACCTTTAAAATGCCAGTAGATGACAGTATTTAGGTCAAGGTCAGGACAAGTTATAAGGTTTGGGGGGGGGGGGGGGGGTCACTAGATCGTTTTATGAGTGTCAAAAGGATGTTTGATATGCTAAGGAATTTGCTTTCATTGGATCTCCACGCAATTGAACATATATGGGAAGTTTTGAACCGTAGAGTTAATCAGCAATATTCACTACCATCCTTAAAATATCACAATAGGGAATGTCCTTTGGAAAAATATATTTTCTTCTCCACCAATAGGGTTTCATTGACTTATAGAATCTATTTCAAGACTGAATGGAGCTTTTCCCCATTGACTAGGGTTCAACCCTTCACACACAAAAAAGTTGATTGTTTTTACGTTAATTTGTTGATGTGTTGCACTGTACAGAAATAAATAAACAAGAAACTAGCTCACAGAACAACAAACCGTGAGGAAAAACAGATGGAACAAAACAAAAGGAAGTATAGTATGGATTTTGTGCTTTAAAATCCTGCCTACCCTCCCCTTGAACGGGCAATGATCATGGCACTATTTCTCTTATTAGACCACAGAAGTCCAAATTAAGTTGAACATTAAAAACGTTCAAATTGTAAATATGTAATTAGTGGAACTTGACTGGTTTGACTGGTTGCTAAAAGGATTGAAACTTTATGCATTTAAACAATAACAATATTTTTTTTATAATGCTTTCCCTTTCTTAAATAGGTTATTACTTTTATTTGATCTTGTCTCGTCTACCTGGAAGGGCAGATGACAGATTACATGGAATCTTTGATGATGCCGACATATTTCAATTACAGAGACTTATGTAGCAACATTTGATATGAAAAGGCCTGGTATGAAACAGATGAAGCCATACTGGCTTAACCTACTACTGGCTAAAGTAAAGCATTGCAATCTGCTCTGTGGCTCTGGTGGCCTCATATGACTTTAGAAGGGAAACTGGTATCTCTCTGTGCTGCCTGTGCACTCCGACCCTCGATGTGCCTCCTGGGTTTAAGTGCTCAGAGAAGGCCGTTAATGATAAAAAAATAAAGACCTCATCCTTCTCCTGAGGTTCATTAAATGTCCAATTAAAAGGAGAGAACAAACATTATGAAACATAACATTGCTATGATATATAAGAAAAATGACTGTATTTGTATAATAATCAGATCTTTTAATGGTGAAACTTGAAACCTTTCGATAAAAACGTACTTCCTGAAATATTATCCTTTAACTAAATGCCCTGTTAAAATGAGGTGTGTTTGCGTTAACTCCCTGAGGTCAACTCAAATGTCTCTGAGCAATAATAGTGTGTGTCATTCCCCATTCCCAGTGGAATTTCAAAGATACAGTGAGATGGCTTTAAAGACATGAAACAGCTCTCTAGGCTTGACTTGGTAAAGATGAGTTAGTGTTGAACATGGACAATGAGCCATGGCCAGACTTTGACCCCAAACTTTTAGCCCTTCCTGTTTTTAAATATACTTAAAACTCTATTCATACTGGTGTGATATCTCATTTTGAAATCAAACTGTTGATGTTCCAAACATTTTACAGTTACATTAATCCATTGTTGATTACAGTGAGTATGCACACACTTTTTTTAGACATCCCCTCATCTGTTTTCTTGTCATAGGAAAGAGGAGTTGGTAAAGTATAATGGAAATCTGAACCATAACCTCTTGTACTATTTTATGTTGTTCTTCATGGTCTAACAAAATGTCCTTTCCACAGAGGAGGTGGTCAATTTGATTGTGTTAAAAATTATAGAGAGATGTTGTACAATGTGGATTTGAAATGATGATATTGTACAGTACATTTGGAGAGGCGTGATTGGGAGGAACGGCCTCCCCGATCTGAACCCGAGTGGTGGCTTGTTACTGGACTTCTGTGCTAGTCATGGAATGGCCATAACGAACACCATGTTCGAACATAAGGATGCTCATAAGTGTACCTGGTACCAGAGCACCCTAGGCAGAAGGACGATGATCGATTTTGTTATCGTATCATCGGACCTGAGGCCATATGTTTTGGACACTCGGGTGCAGAGGGGGGCAGAGCTGTCAACCGATCACCATCTGGTGGTGAGTTGGGTCAAGTGGCGGGGGAAGCCTCTGGACAGACCTGGTAAGCCCAAGCGTGTAGTGCGGGTGAACTGGGAACGTCTGGAGGAGTCCCCGGTCTGGGAGGCCTTCAACTCACACCTCCGGCGGGGCTTCTCTAGCATCCCTGTGGAGGCTGGGGGCACTGAACCGGAGTGGGCGATGTTCAAAGCCTCCATTGCTAAAGCTGTGTCTGAAAGTTGTGGTCTCAAGGTCTTAGGTGCCTCAAGGGGCGGTAACCCTCGAACATCCTGGTGGACACCGGTGGTCAGGGGAGCCGTCCGATTGAAGGAGACTTTCCGGGACATGCTATCCCGGGCGACTCCGGAGGCAGTTGCAAGGTACCGACAGGCCCGAAGGACTGCAGCCTCGGCCGTGGCAGAAGCAAAGCAGCGGGTGTGGGAGGAGTTCGGAGAAACCATGGAGAAGGACTTTCGGCTGGCACCAAAGCGGTTCTGGAAGACTATCCGACACCTCAGGAGGGGAAAACAGGGAACCATCCAAGCTGTTTACAGTAAGGATGGGACGTTGTTGACCTCAACTGACAAGGTGATTGGGAGGTGGAAGGAACACTTTGAGGAACTCCTGAACCCGACAAACCCACCCTACATAGTAGAGACAGGGCTGGAGGATGATGGGGGATCAGCATCAATCTCCCTGGCGGAGGTCACTGAGGTAGTCAAACAACTCCACAGTGGCAAAGCCCCAGGGGTTAATGAGATCCGCCCAGAAATGCTGAAGGCTTTGGGTGTTGAGGGACTGTCATGGATGACACGTCTCATCAACATTGCGTGGAAGTCGGGGACAGTACCTAAGGAGTGGCAGACCGGGGTGGTGGTTCCCCTGTTCAAAAAGGGGGACCGGAGAGTGTGTGCCAACTACAGAGGCATCACATTACTCAGCCTCCCCGGGAAAGTATACTCCAGGGTGCTGGAAAGGAGGGTTCGACCGATAGTCGAACCTCGGATTGAGGAGGAACAATGCGGTTTCCGGCCTGGCCGTGGAACAACGGACCAGCTTTTTACCCTCACGAGGATCTTTGAGGGGGCCTGGGAGTATGCCAATCCGGTCTACACGTGTTTTGTGGATTTGGAGAAGGCGTATGATCGGGTTCCCCGGGAGATCCTGTGGTAGGTGCTGCGAGAGTATGGGGTGAGGGGGTCTCTACTCAGGGCTATCATATCTCTGTACTCCCAAAGCGAGAGCTGTGTCTGGGTCTGCGGCAGTAAGTCGGACTCGTTTCCGGTGAGGGTTGGCCTCCTCCAAGGCTGCGCTTTGTCACCTATCCTGTTTGTGGTATTCATGGACAGGATCTCACGGCGTAGCCGCAGGGGAGGGGGGCTGCGGGTTGGTGGGCAGAGGATTGCATCACTGCTTTTTGCAGATGATGTGGTCCTGATGGCATCATCAGTCTGCGACCTGCAGCACTCATTGGATCGGTTCGCAGCCGAGCGTGAAGCGGCTGGGATGAGGATCAGCACCTCCAAATCTGAGGCCATGGTTCTCAGCAGGAAACCGATGGATTGTCTACTCCAAGTAGGGAATGAGTCTTTACCCCAAGTGAAGGAGTTCAAGTATCTCGGGGTCTTGTTCTCGAGTGAGGGGAAAATGGAACGAGAGATGGGCCGGAGAATTGGAGCAGCGGGTGCGGTGTTGCAGTCGCTTTATCGCACCGTTGTGACGAAGAGAGAGCTGAGCCAGAAGGCAAAGCTCTCAATCTACCGGTCTATCTTCATTCCTACTCTCACTTATGGTCATGAAGGGTGGGTCATGACCGAAAGAACGAGATTGCGGATACAAGCGGCGGAAATGAGTTTCCTCCGGAGGGTGGCTGGCATCTCCCTTAGGGATAAGGTGAGAAGTTCAGCCATTCCTGAGGGACTCGGAGTAGAGCCGCTGCTTCTTTGCGTAGAAAGGAGCCAGTTGAGGTGGTTCGAGCATCTAGTAAGGATGCCACCTGGCCGCCTCCCTAGGGAGGTGTTCCAGGCACGTCCAGCTGGGCGGAGGCCGCGGGGCAGACCTAGGACCAGGTGGAGGGATTATATCTCCACACTGGCCTGGGAACGCCTTGGAATCCCCCAGTCAGAGCTGGTTAATGTGGCCCGGGAAAGGGAAGTTTGGGATGCCCTGCTGGAACTGCTACCTCCGCGACCCGACCCCGGACAAAGCGGATGAAGAATGATATTGTACAGTATATTATGTATCAAATACTTCTCTTTTGGTGGGTTGCAAATGGTAAACGTAGAGTTAATACTGATGATAAAAGATGAGTACAAGTTTCCATGACCATGAAACTACATGCTTGTGTTGAAAAAATACATGTTTGTGTGACCATTTTGATGGTGACACATTTCTAGAAAAACTATGAAGGTCAAAAATCTGAAATATACTGAGCCTGTGTCTAAGAAATCACAAATGGGACTTTATGTTTTTACTAACTCTCTTCTGGCGTAAACATCAGCAGCATGGAGGACGTTTTTGTGACGAATAAATCACACACACGCTTTATCCTAGATGGTTTCTCTGACCTGGGTGAGTTGAGGTCTCATCTTTTCATTCCATACTTTCTCATGTTTTTCCTGGCTATTGCTGCTAACTCTTTTCTGATATACATCATCATTTCATCAAGGTCTCTACACTCCCCTAGGAGCATGGTTGTTGATCATGCTAGCAACATGCAGTGACCAGGATCATTGTGCATGTCCTCTTTGCAACGGTTGGGTAAAATAATTTCCCTATGCAAACAGTGGGGGTTCCCAAAACCAGAAAACGACATACTGCCGCTTTAACCATTGTATTGTAGTTCGCAGCTTTGTGTTGCTTTACAATGTGAAATAAGCACCATCTAGCTAAATACAAATTATATATTATTATTATTATTATTATTATTATTATTATTATTATTATTACTGTTTGGTCTTTAAAAATACATTAACTCCCCCTCCTGTCATTTTTTAAACATTTTAAATATTTACCTTAAACACATAAATCATGTCTGTTATGTTTTTTTTGCGGCAAAATATGTTCAAGTACCTTGTTCAAATCCTAAAAATGTAATCTTCTCCGTCTCATTAAAAATTCCTGAATCTGAGTCGCCCTGCCTCCTTCTATTTGAATACCCGCCCACACCCGCCCCCCTCCTCTGCCACCATGCATACTTGCCACCGCCCATGAACGGGATTGGTTACTTAAAAATTTATGACGTCAGAAATCTGGCTCGTCCAAACTCGCCCGTTTGAAAGTGTCCTTGGTGCACTACAATTTAAAAGCAGAAATGCTCAGAAATGACGTTGGAAGCTTATTTTGTATGGAGGATGGAAAGTGACAAATCAACAGAGGTGTAAAGAGTACAGAAAAATCCTACTCAAGCACTATGTTACTTTAGTTAAAACTTACTCAACTACAAGTAAATTATATGAATTTACAAGTCAATGATAGTACAAGTAAAAGTAAAAAAAAGTAAGTCATTTAAAAGTACTCAAGTAAAAGTAAATTTGCTTAACTAAAATTTTGTTCTCTCCAAATGTATAGCCTGGTATGGGATTGTCCCCAAATAGACATAAACATTTCCAGTTCTCAGCTTCATTTTGAAAAGAGCAAAATTGGTTGCGCTGAACTTTGACCTTTTTAAGCAATTTACATTGAATTATCATTTTTCCTTACAGAACATTGGGAAAATGCCATAAGTTCCAATAGCATTTTAGAACGTCATTTTCAACCTCAAATATCAACACATACTTAACTTCATATTTTGATGAAAATGGTTTTGTATTCACTAGAGAGGGCAGAGACTTTGAATTGTCTTTTAAAATGACTGAAATTGAGTTTCAGGCATGTGAAGCAGAAGCTAAGGTAATGGACAAAATTAGTCATTTACAAAATATTCTGCTAATGAACATGTTGAAGGTACATGTGTTCACAATCAACAACACACAGGTTGTTTTAAATTCTATTAGTTCTCTTTGTTCATAAGAGGCACACATGGAAATGAAGATTAAGTTGATTAAGTTGTCTTGTAACTTATTATGTAGGCTACTTAGGCTACTCGACTAGGTGTTCGCAGGTTTGGCGTTTTGTGTTTTCTAATGGACGCTTCCCTGAACAGCCTAAATGTTTCATTAAATCCATCAATAAATACGGAAATATGTACTTCAATAAATAAGTACATAAATAGGTCAAATTAAAAGGGGAGAAAATACATTATGAAACAAAACATTGCTATCAAACATAAAAATATGAGTCTGTATTTGTATAATAATCAAATGTTCAAATGGCAAAAAAAATAAAAATAAACTTAACTCCTCAAATATTTTCCTGCCTACTCACTGCCCCCTGATAAAATTGGTTGTGTTTGCGTTAACTCCCTGAGGTCAACTCAAATGTCTCTGAGCAATAACAGTGTGAGTGTCATTCCCCATTCCCAGTGGAATTTCAAAGATACAGTGAGATGGCTTTAAAGACATGAAACAGCTCTCTAGGCTTGACTTGATAAAGATGAGTTAGTGTTGAACATGGACAACGAGCCATGACCAGACTTTGACCCCTAAACAATTAGCCATTCCTTTTTTTAAAGAAACCTAAAACTCCATTCATACTGGTGTGATATCTCATTTTGAAATCAAACTGTTGATGTTCCAAACATTTTACAGTTACATTATTCTATTGTTGATTACAGTGAGTATGCACACACTTTTTTTTAGACATCCCCTCATCTGTTTTCTTGTCATAGGAAAGAGGAGTTGGTAAAGTATAATGGAAATCTGAACCATAACCTATTGTACTATTTTATGTTGTTTTTCATGGTCTAACAAAATGTCCTTTCCACGGAGGAGGTGTACAATTTGATTGTGTTAACAATTATAGAGATGTTGGATTCAAGGTGGATTTGAAATAATGATATTGTGCAGTATATTGTGTCTCAAATACTTCTCTTATGGTGTGTTACAAATTGTAAACGTAGAGTCAATACTGATGATAAAAGATGAATACAAGTTTCCATGACCATGAAACTACATGCTTGTGTTGCAAAAATACATGTTTGTGTGACCATTTTGATGGTATCACATTTCTAGAGAAACCATGAAGGTCAAAAAGCTGAAGTATACTGAGCCTGTGTCTAAGAAATCACAAATGGGACTTTAAGTTTTGACTAACCCTCTTCTGGAGTAAACATCAGCAGCATGGAGGACGTTTTGGTGAGGAATAAATCACACACACACTTTATCCTTGATGGTTTCTCTGACCTGGGTGAGTTGAGGCCTCTTCTCTTCATTCCTTACTTTCTCATCTTTATCCTGTCCATTGCTGCTAACTCTTTTCTGGTATACATCATAGTTTCATCAAGGTCTCTACACTCCCCTATGTGCATCCTGATTGCATTAATGGCCTGTGTTGACCTTTGTCATCCTGTATTCGTTGTGCCTTACATGCTGGTCAGTTTTGCGTTTAACATCAGAGACATTTCTCTAGAAGGCTGTTTGGTGCAAATGTTCGGGATCCACTATGTCGCTGCATTTCAGTCCACTTTGTTATTTTGGATGGCCCTGGATCGATACTTTGCCATATGCACACCTCTGTTTTACCACAAGCGCATGGCTTTCCACTCTTTTCTGAGTTTTGTCATCCCTCCTGTTTTCAGAAATATTCTGGTGAACACCCTGATGGTCAGTTTGGCTGGAAAGCACACGTTTTGTTTCAATAAGATGAACCACTGTTTTTGTGAGCACCTGGCGCTAGTGCAGCTGTCATGTGATGATATTTCTATCAACAACCTGGTTGGCCTTATAAACATTTTCAGCATTGCTGTGGTAGATGTTGTTTTGATATCAGTTTCATACATTGTAATAATCTTTTCAATCTTTAATAACTCTGGTAAACCCAATCTGAAGGCCATTAGCACAGCTGTGACACACCTCATTGTCATGATTGTGCATTTGTCATTTGCTTTGACAGTTTCTATTTCATATCGAGTCAGAAATAGCTTTTCCCCGAGCACCCGTGTGTTTGTAAGTACAATGTATCTGCTCGTTCCAAATTGTTTTAATCCCATTATCTATGGTATAAGAACAAAGGAAATCAGAAAACAGGCTTTAAAATGTATTGGATTTACTTCGCCAGAATAAAAATTATTAGTTGATTGACTAGTCAGTTAGTAATTAGTTATTTGACATAGTGAATGGTTGATATAATTTCTACATAACAGGTTTGAATCTTAGATCTAAAGATGGGTATTATGTTGAACAAAGATCCTTAGAGCAGAGAGCCATGTCTTCAACTTGGGAGTAATTTGTTGTGTTGACTGAGTTTGCAGAGTATTTTCTAAATGCTGTGTATATGTTGTCAAACTGATGTAGATGTTTTCTTCATTTGCTTTTGTATTGTCTATTTGCATGTGTTTTCTTAAATTGTAGTGCGTTGTCCTCTCAGGGCCATCGTAGTTACCGCTAGTAAAGTATGGAAGGCCCATATATATTTCATATCCTTTATTAAAGACTTAATAAAGAGGGCTTCTCCTAGTTTGTGCTGAAATTCTTAGTATAAAGTTGTTTTTACTGCTTGTGACAGTTTGATTAATGGAGTTGTTTTTTGCATTGATTGTGAATGATGTAAAGCCTAGCAACTTTAAATACTGTAACTTGATTATTGGTGTTGGTTTAGAAAAATCGTGACCGTATGAAGGTAAAAAAAGGAGAAAGGCTAGGCTCGCAGGTAGCTCAAGGCATGCATTATACAGAGGAGCTAAGGAGCTCTCTGACTGTGAAGCTTGGAGCTCAAGCCTAGCAGCATTTTACAGAGAAGTTAATTCTCTCTGGCTGTTCATGCTTGAGTTTCATACAATCCTTTTTATTCTGCATTTGGGGGGTTTTCTTAGGACTGACTACTCTGTAAGTATCCAGAAACGACTAACCTGCTCTGGCAGCGCCAGCCAGTTGAGGAGTTGATCCCAAATAGTTACCCCTGATCAAGAGGTGGACTTGGGATTTTCAGCCTCAGGCGGTATCATTGCATAGGGAGTAGGGGCTTTTAAGCCTATGGTCTCATTTGAGTAATGTCTGAACTAATCCCTTGGTATTTAGACCACAGAAACTAAAAGAGACAGGAATGATTTAGGGTTTTACTTGTATTACAGATTTTTGTTTTAACTGCATGTTTTAATATTTTTAATGTAATTTGACAAATTTAACAAATTCCTGTTACTTCTTATATGATAATTGGGTTAACCTATAAAGTCAATAAAATATCTTAAAACTATTAAGAAGTTCTTTGGAGTTTTATTCAGACACACATCCGCTAGATTACCTTTAGACCTGGACTCAAGGTCGAGGCTTCAGGCATAAAGGTAATTAATCTGTTCTCTGTCTGTTCATGGAAGCAAAGATAACAGAACCCCTGGGTGGTTTATGAGCTGAGGTTTTTCTCATTCACACTTAGGGGCACGCTTGACGCTAGTATAGATATTGGGACGCAACCTATGATACTTGGGAGCATGGTTGTTGATCATGCTAGCAACATGCAGTGACCAGGATCATTGTGCATGTCCTCTTTGCAACGGTTGGGTAAAATAATTCCCCTATGCAAACAGTGGGGGTTCCCAAAACCAGAAACGACATACTGCCGCTTTAACCATTGTATTGTAGTTCGCAGCTTTGTGTTGCTTTACAATGTGAAATAAGCACCATCTAGCTAAATACAAATTATATATTATTATTATTGTTGTTGTTATTATTATTATTATTATTATTATCATTACTGTTTGGTCTCAAAAAAATACATTAACTCCCCCTCCTGTCATTTTTTAAACATTTTAAATATTTACCTTAAACACATAAATCATGTCTGTTATGTTTTTTTTGCGGCAAAATACGTTCAAGTACCTTGTTCAAATCCTAAAAATGTAATCTTCTCCGTCTCATTAAAAATTCCTGAATCTGAGTCGCCCTGCCTCCCTCTATTTGAATACCCGCCCACACCCGCCCCCCTCCTCTGCCACCATGCATACTTGCCACCGCCCATGAACGGGATTGGTTACTTAAAAATTTATAACGTCAGAAATCTGGCTCGTCCAAACTCGCCCATTTGAAAGTGTCCTTGGTGCACTACAATTTAAAAACAGAAATGCTCAGAAATGACGTTGGAAGCTTATTTTGTATGGAGGATGGAAAGTGACAAATCAACAGAGGTGTAAAGAGTACAGAAAAATCCTACTCAAGCACTATGTTACTTTAGTTAAAACTTACTCAACTACAAGTAAATTATATGAATTTACAAGTCAATGATAGTACAAGTAAAAGTAAAAAAAAGTAAGTCATTTAAAAGTACTCAAGTAAAAGTAAATTTGCTTAACTAAAATTTTGTTCTCTCCAAATGTATAGCCTGGTATGGGATTGTCCCCAAATAGACATAAACATTTCCAGTTCTCAGCGTCATTTTGAAAAGAGCAAAATTGGTTGCGCTGAACTTTGACCTTTTTAAGCAATTTACATTGAATTACCATTTTGCCTTACAGAACATTGGGAAAATGCCATAAGTTCCAATAGCATTTTAGAACTTCATTTTCAACCTCAAATATCAACACATACTTAACTTCATATTTTGATGAAAATGGTTTTGTATTCACCAGAGAGGGCAGAGACTTTGAATTGTCTTTTAAAATGACTGAAATTGAGTTTCAGGCATGTGAAGCAGAAGCTAAGGTAATGGACAAAATTAGTCATTTACAAAACATTCTGCTAATGAACATGTTGAAGGTACATGTGTACCTCGACTAGGTGTTCGCAGGTTTGGCGTTTTGTGTTTTCTAATGGACACTTCCCTGAACAGCCTAAATGTTTCATTAAACCCATCAATAAATACGGAAATATATACTTCAATAAATAAGTACATAAATAGGTCAAATTAAAAGGGGAGAAAATACAATATGAAACCATACATTGCTATCAAACATAAAAATATGAGTCTGTATTTGTATAATAATCAAATGTTCAAATGGTGTAACTTTTTGGAAAAAAACTTAATTCCTCAAATATTTTCCTTCCTACTCACTGCCCTATGTTAAAATTAGTTGTGTTTGCTTCAACTCCCTGAAGTCAACTCAAATGTCTCTGAGCAATAACAGTGTGAGTGTCATTCCCCATTCCCAGTGGAATTTCAAAGATACAGTGAGATGGCTTTAAAGACATGAAACAGCTCTCTAGGCTTGACTTGATAAAGATGAGTTAGTGTTGAACATGGACAACGAGCCATGGCCAGACTTTGACCCCCAAACAATTAGCCATTCCTGTTTTTAAAGAAACTTAAAACTCCATTCATACTGGTGTGATATCTCATTTTGAAATCAAACTGTTGATGTTCCAAACATTTTACAGTAACATTATACTATTGTTGATTACAGTGAGTATGCACACACTTTTTTTTAGACATCCCCTCATCTGTTTTCTTGTCATAGGAAAGAGGAGTTGGTAAAGTATAATGGAAATCTGAACCATAACCTATTGTACTATTTTATGTTGTCCTTCATGGTCTAACAAAATGTCCTTTCCACGGAGGAGGTGTACAATTTGACTGTGTTAACAATTATAGAGAGATGTTGTACAAGGTGGATTTGAAATAATGATATTGTGCAGTATATTATGTATCAAATACTTCTCTTATGGTGGGTTGCAAATGGTAAACATAGAGTTAATACAGATGATGAAAGAATAATACAAGTTTCCATGACCATGAAAGTACATGCTTGTGTTGCAAAAATACATGTTTTTGTTTGTGAGACCCTTTTGATTGTAACTAATTTCTAGAAAATAAGCAGCTTGTGCAAGAACATGTAAACCACAAAGGAACTTTTTTTTACAACCCCTAGTCTGGAGTGAAGAACAGCAGTATGGAGGAAGTTTTGGTGAGGAATAAATCACACACATACTTTATCCTAGATGGTTTCTCTGACCTGGGTGAGTTAAGGCCTCTTCTCTTCATTCCTTACTTTTGCATTTTCACTTTGGCTATTGCTGCTAACTTTTTTGTGTTATATGTCATCATTTCATCAAGGTCTCTACACTCCCCTATGTGCATCCTGATAGCATTAATGGCCTGTGTTGACCTTTGTCTGCCTGTGTTGTTTGTACCTAACATGCTGGTCAGCTTTGCGTTTAACATCAGAGACATCTCTCTAGAAGGTTGTTTGGTGCAAATGTTCTGCATCCATTTCATGTCCACATTTCAATCAACAATGTTATTGTGGATGGCCCTGGATCGATACTTTGCCATATGCACGCCTCTGTTTTATCAAAAAAACATGGCCTTCCGCTCTTTTCTTCGTTTTATCATCCCAGCTGTGATCAGAAATTTCACTCTGACCACCGTAGTTGTCGGTCTGGCTGCAAAACGCACGTTTTGTTTCAACAAGATGAATCACTGTTTTTGTGAGCACATGGCGCTAGTGCAGCTGTCGTGCGGTGATGTTTCCATCAATAACCTGCTAGGTCTTCTTAGCGTTTTTACCATTCCTGTTGCAGATTTTGTTTTGATATCAGCATCCTATGTGGTGATTTTCTATTCTATCTTTAGTAGGTCTGGTAAACCCAATGTGAAGGCCATTAACACCACTGTGACACACGTCATTGTCATGATTGTGAATTTGTCATTTGCTTTGATAGCTTTACTGTCATATAGAACTACAAATACCATCTCCACCAGCAGTCGTGTCTTTCTAAGTACGATGTATCTGCTCTTTCCAAGTTGTTTTAATCCCATCATATATGGTATTAGAACAACGGAAATAAGAAAACAGGCTTTAAAATGTATTGGGTTTACGTCATCAGAATGAAAGATAAATGTTATACCTAATGACTTGTTTAATGAGTAGCTGGCATGAACCCTCTGACAGGTTTGAATCTTAATTCATCAAAAGGCAAGTGTGATATTATAGAAAGATCATTAGAGCAATGAGTTTAGAAGCCCTATCTTTTTTTGGGTGTATTTGCCTTGTGCATGCTAAACAAACTGTATTTTTTTAACGTGATATATATATACACAGAATCCAGTTTGCAAAAAATCCAAATATGCCATTGAACCTAAATCTAAATGTTAATAATGGCTTCATTAACTGCACTTTCACTGTTGAATATTAGTTCACAGCTTTGCCATGCTTTGCTGGTAACCCAGTGTGTCAAAGAAGTATCTGTGTTAATATGTTTGGAGATCAAATAAAAAAACTATACAGAATGAGTCTTTTTAACAGTCATTTGGGACAATTAGATAAGTAGTTGATAAACTATGAAATATCTTGATGTGGAATTATGAATGGTTACCACCAGAGCACAATCTACAGCTAAAAATACATTTTGTCTGGAGTCTTATAAAAATACGTATTAACTCTTTAGAAAGAAGGTTGTAATGCCTATAAAATGCCAATAGATAGCAGTATTTATCAAGACATTTATCAAGACATTTAAGAGATCACAGAATGGTTTATTGAGTGTGAAAAGGATGTCTGTAATGTTATACTGTGGCCTTTGCCATCATCCAAACTCAACACAGTTGAACACATTTGGGAGATTTTGAGCTGTAAAGTTAGAGAGCAATGTTCACCAGAATACAACATTGCAGGTGGGAATATCCTACGGAATAATGTTTCATCCCCACATAAGAATTTCATAGACGTATAGAATCTATGCCAAAGCTAAATTACGTTGGTCTGGTGATTCGTGGTGGTTCAACACCCAACTTTCATGTCGGTTTATTTCCTATTTATTTCTGTTTTCGTAAAATAAAGTAAAGCAGAGTGGAAGCATAAAAACATAAGTATCCTTTGCCCAGAAAGATAATTATTACTTTTGTTTAATTTTACTTGTCTACCTGGAAAAGGGCTCTGGGGGATAAATAAAACTTACTTAAAATACCTTTGTCGGGTCGATATATTATAATTACAAAATTCTTAATGCCTTAAACCTTTTGAGAAAGAACATTTTATGATAATTATTAATTTGTTTAGTCAGAATAGCCAAGGATTTAAATAACAACTACGTATTTCTGTTTGGACCTGTAGTGGACTATTGTTGATTAATCAAGAGTCGCGAGCATATGTATATCCTTAAGCTTTGTTCTTATTCCAACTCTGGCCGGTAGTTATGAAATTAAACTACAGAAAAATATAGATAGCTTCTAGGAAGGGAGATGCTAGATGGGTAACAAACGAGACCTTTGAAGCTTTGGGGCTCCTAATTGTGCAGGGGGAAATACAGAACAGATTAGGCCTTACAGAATATTGTGTTGAAGTGAACAATAGAGTATGTACAGAGCATTAGATAGTTAAAGTCAGGGACTACTTAGCAAACCCTTGCCAGGTCAAGGCCTGGTACAGATGAAGCCATACTGGCCTATGAAAGCTACTACTGGCTAATGTTTGTGCGGGTTTCCTCTGGGTACTCTGGTTTCCTCCCACCATCAAAAAAACATGCTCCGTTCTCCTACCAGTGCCCTGACCAGTCACTGCCAATTCACCTGGGCTACGGTCGAATTCCTCAATAAAGTACGTCCTAATGACTTTCGCTATGTACTTTTCCTTAACCCCGAGGGAAAACGTCATGGGGTTAAGGAAAGATGAAGGATAATTCATAAGGATTTAGGAAAAGACAATGACGTTGCTAAAGGAATCCGACTGCATTTACACTAAACTACGTGATCGTGCAACGGTGGTTTTTGTGGGTCGTTCTGTCCCGTAGATTATTGTAGTTTACAAAAAAGCGCATCTTAACTACTTCGTTGGTGCGTTGTCACCGTGTTTAGCCTATATAAACGTGCGGGCATGCCAAAGAAATATACTAGCCTACTTTATTACCAAGGTAGGAATTTAAATTAAAACAGGGAATATAGGCTACCTGTCACAAAAGTGAAACGAAATATTTCACATTGAGAATGGTTGCTCATGTCCTCATCCCCCTGTCAACTCATATTGATCGCCACGCATGACTCCCAATTAATATGATTGTATGAAGTCTAATCGTCAAATGTATGCAAGTTATGCATTATGTTAGGCATACACATCTGCTACTATAGTTACACATTATGATGCTTAAGTTTGTTAACATGTTGACATTTGAAAACATATAGGCATATTAGCAAGATAGGGCATGATGGAAAATGTTAAATAAACAATGTCGGTCATGTCGATCAACGGCTGAATGGTGTGGCTTTAAATATGGCTGCCACGAGGAATTGTGGGGTGGCATTTGCTTCTTTCCTTTCGTAAAGGGTGGTCCAGTGTATCCTATGCTAAAGTACACAAGTTAGGAAGCACTGAAGCACCTTTCCTTAGCACTTAAGAGAATTTGACCAGTACTTATCATGGCTGCCACTTGGATACTTCTGGGTCATTTCACCCAGTTAAGAACCTTCCTAAGCAAAATAGAGAATTCGACCATAGCCCGAGTCGGTCTGTGTGTCCTATGTCCTAAGCAAGTCTGTCGTAATATGTTGGGTGAGCAAGTCTGGCGCAAATTGGCTGCCGTGGTATCACTCAGTGTTGTGTTTGATAGCTGTTGGTACATTCGTTGTTCGTTCTGTGTAATTAATTGGCGACCAATTTGTGTGAAGCGCTTTGAGTTTTGAGAAAAGCGCTAAAAACAAAATAAAATGAATTATTATTAAATGAGTTATTAATGTAAAGCTTTGGAATCTGCTCTGTGTGACTCTGTTGGCCTGGTTTGACTTTAGAAGGGAAACTGGTACCTCTGTGTGCTGCCTGTCCAGTCCGACCCTCAATGTACCCCCTGGGTCTTAGTGCTCACAGGACACGGTTAATGATCGAACAAAAAAGACCTCAGCCTCGTCCTGAGGTTCATTAAAGGTCCAATTAATAGACTGACTGAAGACAGTAAGTCAAAACACCCCCATTTTCAGAACTCGCCCAACTGCTCAATGTTTACTTGGCTAATTGTGGTGGAAGAAGTCCACGGTGTGGAAACATTTCTTTTTAAAAGATAGAGAAAAAGAAAGCAAAATTTGCTCCCGATTATTTACTTATCCCAGGTCTATAACAACAACGGTAGGCATAGGCCTACGTTTTTTTCAGGTTCTCTGCTAGCATGCTCCATTAACTTTCGTTATTAACACTTGCTAGGCTTAAGTTAACATGGTATATTTCAATATGTTTGCTCAAATAAATGTTTTGTTTGAAATATAACTGCAGCAATGCTTTAAGTTAATAGTAGGCTATTTGCGTGTGTAACCTAGGTTAATATAACCTTAAACAAATAAAAGGTTAAACAATTAATAAATATAAGGTTGTTAGTAGTTATTAAGTTAATTAACATTAACAGTCATAATAGTAGTTTACACTGTTGATTTTGCTATTTTACTTTGTGTACTGTTCCTTTAACAAGTGCAGCGGTAACAGCCAATCAGTTAGCTGTAGCGCCGCTTACTGGAAAGAGAGAACAGTTAGATCCAGGGAAGTTGCGAACGAGTGAGGAGAGAAGAAAAAGAGTAAAGAAGCAAGTTTTGAGGAATGTAAATTTAAGTTTTTTCCATTTTGGAGGATTTTGTGTTTGTTAAGGTTAAACCACTTAGTTACATGTATTGTGCGCTGTGTATTAAAAGTGCAATATTGCACGCTCTGAGCTGTTCAAAGGTCTTCTTGCACCCTCTGTTCTGTTAAGTGTCTCATTGATACAATCACTGTAGACATTGAACAAATCACTGTAGGAGTGCCACGAGGCTTTGGACTAAGCCTGCGCACCAACAAGGGAGGGTCAAAAGTCTAAACCAATGAACACCTCTCCATCCAGTTGTCTTATCTTGTATGGTACCACTGTATAAAACGAGGGCGCACCCCTCCCAATGGGTGGCATTCGGTATACTGGGACGGTGTGTGTGTGTGTGTGTGTGTGTGTGTGTAGGACAGCAGACTGGTGTAGGCGTGGTGTCACCCTTTGATATCTTTTGATATCATCGTATTCTTGACATTATTATTCTGTATTGATTACTTTATTATCCTGTATTTATTAAAGCTTGCTATTGCTTATACCTCTTGTCCTGTCGTCGCTCAGAACTGCGGAAGACACCAAAATTGGTGACCCCGAAGTGATCACGCAGGCTCTGGGAAAGCGAAGGAACGGTGAATAGGGGAAGGCGACCCTCCGGAGTTTTCTTCCGGACACTCATAGAACCACGATATACAAATAAGGTAAGCAGGACCTGTTGTTCTTAAAACCAAATACTGCCTAGGTAGAAATAGGACCGTATACTATGAGTGTGTGGGAGAGATAACGGAGGTAAGCTGAATGTAATTGTGTGATGTGTGCAGGTTTAGTGGCCTTAAGTAAATCTTCGGATTGTCTTAGAAAGCAATTGCGGGTTAAGTGGCCCTAAGTAAATCTTTGGATTGTCTTAGAAAGCTATTGCGGGTTAAGTGGCCTTAAGAAATCAATAGATTGTCTTTAAAAGCTGTTCGGGTTTATTGGCCTTAAGAAATCTATGGATTGTCTTTAAAAGCTTTAGCGAGGTTGGTGGCCTTAAGAAATCTGGAGATTGTCTTTAAAAGCTTTAAACATGTGCAACATCGGTTGTTGGCTGAGTTGACCTCATTGGTGATGCATGATATGGAAACGCGTAGCCACACTAATAGAGATGAAGACCAGGAATCTTTTCCAAGTGCTTCTACTGGCACTGAATTTCAACAATTCCTTGACCATTCTCGTCAAAACCGACGTTCAGCGTCTCCCACACCCACTCGGGCCCCACATCCCAGGCATACATCTTCTCCCAACCTAGTAGAAGTATCGGGAAACTTCACTGGCCAAGTGAAAGGGCACATCACGCATGACAGTCCAGCGAGCAGTCGTACGCGACCCCAAGGGACCTCCCAGCCAATCATTCCAGCCTTGAACTCAGGTAATTACGCCCCTAGCCCTTACCAAGTACATCATCAGGTGGTGGGCCAGTGCCCCCTTCGGGTAGACAATGCACATCGTGCAGTATATCAACCATGGGCGTTCCGGGACGTGGATAGCCTTTGTGCTAAGCTACCACCCTTGACCAACGGGGCTGCACCTTGGATCCGCTCGTTTGAGAGTTTAACTGCTGGCGATGTTATAGGTGTAGGCGATCTTAGGGCTTTACTCGCCCGTGTAGAGGGAACCCATGGCTGCACCTCTCTGATGGGACATGTGCAGGTTGATCATCTGCCAGACACCACACCGCTCAATGCAGTCAGAAGCAACGTGTGGAGCGCGCTAAGACACAGCTATAAGTCCAACACCACCGCCGCTTCTCTGCAAACACTTAAGGCAAAAAGTGGAGAGGGCCTGTGCGAATACTTGAAGCGAGCCTCAGACATGTGGGAGGAGGGTACTGGCGCTCGTCCAGACACCTCTCAGGGTACTATGCAGTTATACCGTCACCAGATAGTGAAGGGACTCCCCGAAAAGGTCAGAAAGCAACTAGAGGATGTCGTGGGCCTGTGTGGTAAGCCAGAACACGGGTTCAGAGAGTATCTCGCTCATTATTTTTCCAAATACCAAGACGAGGATCAGGAGCAGGAAAACACGGAAAAAGCCCTGACTTTGCGCCTCCTAAAAGCCCAAGTCCAAAAGGAAGAGGCAGAAGTGAATAAAAACAAGGCGGGGAAAGCCCCCCAACAAATGCCAGTCACCGACATGTCTGCCATGGTGCAGCAGGCAGTGACTGCGGCCTTGGTACAAGCCCAGCCCTTGACTGGCCCAGTCCAGCAGGCTGCCCCATACAATCCACCCGCTCAACGGGGGGGTACAAGGGGTGGCCGAGGAAGAGCAAGGCGAACTGGGTGCTTCCTGTGTAAAAAGGAGGGCCATTGGCTGCGGGACTGCCCGCTGCTCCCACCCTCTGTGGCAGGGGCACACGGAGTCGCTCCAGTGGGAAGAGGAAGAGGAGTACCCGCCACCGGACGCGGAGCAAGTCACGTTCCAACCCAAGGCCCTGGTGCTCCCCATCAAATGGTCTCCACAGCTGCACCATGGGCCCCAGGAGACGAGTTCAACCCTGAATATGGCTACCATGATATCAATGGTTACAGCCGTAACCATGTCCCTTGTTACGTGAACCTCACCCAACCCCTACGTGACATTGTCGCCGCGGCTGGCTGTAGAGAACCGCAGGCCCGCCTCATCTGGACACGTGAGGCTGAGGAGGCATTCACTAAGACTAAACAGAGTCTAGGCCAGGCTGCACATTTGGCCACACCAGACTATGGCCTCCCATTCTACCTTGATGTATCTGAACTGAGGCCAGATCTCTCCCCCACCTTGTTACCGGACCCGGACATGACGTTGTACACCAATGGCTGCTGTTACACAGGAAAAGATGGAAATGTGGCCTCCTTTGCCGTGGTTGAGAGCAGAGGAGAACGCATGGCTACTATCGACACAGGCACCATACCACAACCAGCATCAGCGCAACTGGCTGAAATCATGGCTTTAACACGAGCCCTGGAACGGGCTGAAGGAAAAACGGTCAACATCTTTACCGACTCGGCATATGGGCACGGGGCCATCCATGTCGATGGCCCCCAATGGATTAGAAGATGTTTTCTCACATCGGCTAAGACACCTGTATAACATGCTGAACACCTACAAAGATGTATGAGGGCAGTGGAATTGCCTACGGCTGTGGCCGTCATGACATGCAAGGGTCATCAGAGAATGAACTCAGACACTTCCAAAGGAAATGACGCAGCAGACGCAGCTGCAAAGAAAGCAGGAGGCTACTTAGGACAAATGGTCCAGATGTCACACGCAAATCTACCCTCATTAACAGAAGAAGACCTCCGAGCTCTCCAGGAGAAGGGAGGCCCTTGGGAACACAACCAATGGCTGCTCCATGGAGCGATAAAAGGTCCGGATGGACTTTGGAGGTCCCAACAAGGAAAAATGGTCGCGCCAGCGGATCTGTGCCAACTGGAGCGGGCAAACCAGACACTGAAAAGGAAAATTGCAAAAGCATGCACAGGCAATGAACTAACTTGGCTAGATGCGTTGCCATTGGCCTTAATGTCTATGCGCTCTTCACCCCACAGTGCAACTCATTTAAGTCCTCATGAGCTGATGACAGGGCGACCCATGCCAGGTCCCCCCAGAGAGGCTGGGTTGGGACCCTCGTTGGACATGTTTCAGGTAGAGGTTGATGACTACATGAGAGCATTGACTGATCTTGTACGAGTGTTGTCTACACAGGTTGAACGTGTGGGAGAGCCACTGAAACCGGCACCAGAGGACCATCCTGCTCCAGTAAAGGTTGGTGATTGGGTGAGGATCAAAGTTCATAAAAGAAAGTAGACTGATCCTAGGTGGACTGGCCCGTGGGAAGTAGAAGAAGTGACTTCACACGCGGTACAGGAAATACCTGTTCTTCCTGGTATGACGTCCTCTCCAACACTGGTCCGCGTGATTGGGGCTACAGGACTGGAGACGACCGAAAGAACAGTAGGGGCGCAATCGCCGGATTGGCCGAACAGCTGGCCCCCACCGCGCTTATGGTTGTACAGAACCGGATGGCTCTCGATATGCTGCTTGCAGAAAAGGGGGGTGTCTGCGCCATGTTTGGCGCTTCATGCTGTACTTTCATTCCCAATAACACCGCCCCTGAGGGGTCCGTTACGAGGGCCCTGGTTGATCTGCGTACTCTCTCTGAGCAGATGGCTGCCGACTCAGGGGTAGACAATCCTGTGGCTGAGTGGATGACTCGCATGTTTGGCAAGTGGTCCACTATGCTCACTTCCCTGCTGATTTCCATCATAGTGGTGGCTGCTGTGTTGGTTATGTGTGGCTGTTGCTGTATTCCCTGTATTCGTACTCTCTCTACCCGTTTAATTGTTACCGCTCTTGCAAAGGAGGGTGACCCCTCCTGCTCAAATGCGCTTTTAATGTCCGGGAAAGGCCCGGAATGGTTCTCGTCCGATGAGGACGAGGAAGCACTTTAGGTGGTGTTATACCTTAAAAGGTATAAAAGGAGGGTATCTCTAGAAAGCGCTTCCTCGTCTTCCGGCTTCCATTACTTCTGTTACTTCAATTGTATCACACCTCTAGAGGTGTGAAAGGAGGGATTTGTTAAGGTTAAACCACTTAGTTACATGTATTGTGTGCTGTGTATTAGAAGTGCAATCTTGCACGCTCTGAGCAGTTCAAAGGTCTTCTTGCACCCTCTGTTCTGTTAATTGTCTCATTGATACAATCACTGTAGACATTGATACAATCACTGTAGACTCTCTCCCCCTCCCTCACAATCACTCAGTATCAGGTGCGACAGCTCGTGACTGGGCCCCGAGGAGTGCCACGAGGCTTAGGACTAAGCCTGCGCACCAACAAGGGAGGGTCAAAAGTCAAAACCAATGACCACCTCTCCATCCAGTTGTCTTGTCTTGTATTGTACCACTGTATAAAAGGAGGGCGCACCCCTCCCAATGGGTGGCATTTGGTATACTGGGACGGTGTGTGTGTGTGTGTGTGTAGGACAGCAGACTGGTGTAGGCGTGGTGTCACCCTTTGATATCTTTTGATATCATCGTATTCTTGACATCATTATTCTGTATTGATTACTTTATTATCCTGTATTGATTAAAGCTTGCTATTGCTTATACCTCTAGTCCTGTCGTCTCTCATAACTGTGGGACACGACATGTTCACCTTCTGTTTACGTTGCTGGATTCAGGTTTTTTGTTTGAGTTTTGAACAAGTGTTCATCCAGGTTTTAGTTGTGAGGATCGCTAGATGCTAGCACACCTGAAGCTGGGGAATAAAGTAAAGATAAGAGAAAGCACGTTCGAGAGGCATTTGCTTCTACAAGACCAACCGACAGTCCAAGGATAGGGACACTGATTCATACACCTGAATCGTGGTAGGATTAAACCTTCAGTATTTTGCTGCAACACGCAGTGGAACTCATTTGGACTTGTAAAGGACTTATCAAAAGAACTGACACACCGAGTTGTGAAATTTGAGTTTATTGATCATATGATCTGTGGAATTCTGAGTTTTGTGTCTTGATTCTGTATTCAATTGTATTTTGTTTTCCATTTATTTTGTGCCGAGTTGGTAATGCAAATAGGTTGTGTTACTGTAAATTCTAAACTGATGTACTGGTTAAGTAAACCAACGTGAAAGTTGAACTAAACTCTTAAACAGGCCTAACTAAGATAAATTGAGAACTAAAAACTGAGTCAACTCAAAGAGAAATGAGAAACTAAATAAAAACTTAAAGGAACCTAAGTTGAAAAATATATCTTCAATTCAAATAGGTTTAAATTAAACCAAAGTGAAATAAAATAGGGAGAAATACTTATTTTTCTGAGATTTGGGTTTTGTTTTGACTGGTTTCAAGGGATTTAAATGCACAATTCCTGTGTGTGTGTTTGTGTGAAATGAGTGATTTGGTACCAGTTGTTGTGTATGTCTACTACAAATTTTCTACATAAATAAGCCGGCAGTTCAAAACTTACCCCTTGGTCTGTGGTCTGTTATTCCTGAGTTCTAGTTATAAACTGCTTCTCTGAACCTAGACTCTGGTCCTAGCTATCTGTAAATACCTACAGTGCTACACGTGTTTTTGTACGGAAGCCCTAAGCTGCCATACATTCATATATTTTATTTACTCTGTTTTCCCATGGTAACGAGATAATTTAGTTTGTTTTCTCGAGATCTCGGGTTATTCATGTCCGTTTTCCCGTCATAACAAGTTAATTTAATTTGTTTTCTCGATCTCAAGTTGATTATGTCCATATTCCCGTCATAACGAGTTAATAAAACTTTGTTTTATCGAGATCTCAAATTATTTATGTCATTATCTCAAAAGAACTAATTTCTTTTCCCTAGATAACGGGATAATTTTTCTCGAGATCTCGAGATAACAATCCAAATTTAATTAACTCGTTATCACAGGAAAACGGACATAAACAACTGGAGATCTCGAGAAAACAAAATAAAATGTACTCGTTATGACGGGGAAACGGACATAAATTACTCGAAGTCGATAAAACAAAGTGAAATTAACTCGTTATCACAGGAAAACGGACGTAAATATCCCGAGATCTCGAGAAAACTAAATAAATGTATCTTGTTATCACGTGAAAACGGACATAAATAAAATATATGCATGTATGGCCGCTTAGGGCTTCCGTATTTTTTAGATTACAGGCATAACTCTATTGCTGCGTTTCAATAGAAATTCAACATGCCCTCGTTGACTTCCCCTCGGCACTTGCCCTCGGGGAATCCCCGCCGCCATCTTAAGTGTCGTTCCACTAGTCTGAAAATCTGAAGTGAACTTGGTGAGATCAACCCTCAGAGGGCTGAGGGAGCGAGTGAACAACGATGGTCACTCCAGAGGTGTATATCACCCACAATGCATTGCTGTTGTGTGTTTGGTGCAAGAGAATACATCAATGGTTAGGTGGCAGTTATGCACGTAAAACTCCAGTTGCTCACCACCGAAGGAGAATAAATAGAGGAAGGTATCATAAACCTAGCAATAATAGTTAGGATAATCATGATACATGTCACAAACAGAAAAAAATATTTATTTTAATTTATTAGAAACTGACACAGCTGATTGCACAAGCCTCATTTAAACGAGTATGCAGGTATTTCCGATTGTTTGTAAAAAGCACTATAGCGCCAAGCCTACAACTGGTGGTTGGTTGATCAATGACAGTTTGCGCTTAAAGTGTACAAGGGCAGGTTTGTTCCATTTAAATCCCCAGACCACTTTCCCTCTGATCTCCAAATGGCCTCGGCGCGACGTATGCTGTTACGTCATACTAAGGGCTGAGGGTAAGTGAATGAGGAGAAGTGGAACTACTATTGAAACGCAGCTTATGTTCGAAAATCACTCAGAACAACATTTAACGGTCCCGTTTATTATTTTTTACCGACCGAGATTTTCTTTGGTTGACTACAGCCCTAATTGATAGGCCTATATGTAGGCTATGTATGTTTGTATCAAACGCATTCTATAACAAATAAATAAATAAACATGTATCCTGACTTGACTTACTATAGGTGTTATTGGGCCGTTGGCCTACGTATTGTATGATTACAATTAACATCTACGTTCCTACACAGTAAGCTATAGACAATAAAACCGACAATAACAGAGTAATAGTTTTTTAAAGAAATTCCTCTTTATGTTAAAGGCCCTGATAATCAAATGAAGGGATTGTGGTGTTTCATATTATCTCTAACAGTATTAGAGAATGTAAGGTATGAAAAAATTTAAATTTGACAATAAACAACCAGTAAATAAACTGACAGACAGGACATATATTAATGGTTTATAGAGCTTTCACGCTAAAAAAGTTATGGATCGTGTGCCTTCTCTCCCTGTAGACGGACTATGGCCTAAGGCAGCGCTTCTAAATTAACAATTGTGTAATGTCTGCTGTTGTGTTTTGTCCTCTGCTGCTGTTTGTTTTATGCCTGATAGCCTCTTGGCCAGCTCATCATTGTAATTGGGAGAACTGGTTCTCAACTGACTAATCTGGTAAATAAATTTAAATAAAAAAATATATAACTCAATGTTTAATGCAATTATTTACAATGACGATGGCATTTCTGCTTTTATTTGTAACAACTCATTAAAACCTTGCAATCTTCAGTTGGACTCCATTGGCCTTGTATGAGTTAGAAACAATAGTTGGGCGAATTTTCAGTCCGACCCTTGATGGGCCTTCGGAATCTTAGTGCTTAGAAATAGCCGTTACTGATCAAACAATAAAAACCTTAGCCTCCTCCTGAGGGTCATAAAAGATCAAATTGAAAGGAGAGAAAAACATGAAAAAAGAATGTCACAAAAGCAAAAATATATTGTACATTCAAATTAATAGCTCAAATGAATTCATGATGAAAATTCTCTTGAAAATACAATGAAGAAAATAAATAGTTTATAAAGGATGTTGTATGTAATCAAAATGCTTCGTTATAAAATGGTGCCTCCAAAATACTCTGTAACCAATAGAGGCTTGAGTGTGGATGTTTAGCCCAATCCCACTGGAATTTTATAGAGACAGAGGGGAGGCTTTTGAGACATAAATCAGCTCTCAAGACTTGATTTGGTAATGATACAGCGAAGGTGAAGGATCGACAATGAACCAACAACAAACTTTAACCTCAAACTAATCGCCCCTCCTGTTTTTCTAAATATACTGAGAATGTTTCATTCTTCTGTGATATCTCTCATTTGAAATATGATATCATGCACCTGAAAGCTGGACAAGACCAGATTTTTCTCTGAATCTAGTGTTGTTTATTCATCTCGATCTTACAGGAAGATCACCTCTCACATTGACAAGCTCGTCTTTATTTTATGGAAGTGAAGAACAACTATTGTGGGAGACAAATCTTTGTTTGTTATTAATCTTTTCCTAAAGGTTCCAACAGACACTTCCACTGAAGAGGCTGTCAAATCTGACAATATATCAACATTTGTACAGCATAATAATTATATATATATATATGTATATATATACAAATCATTATATTGTACAGCATTTTATATACCAATTCTACTCTTGTGATTAGCCGCAATGGGAAATGTAGAGTTAATGCAGATGTTCAACGAAGACTAAGAGTTTCTATGTACCATAAAAGTACATAATGTCTGTAGGACATAATGCGATGTTTTTGACTACAATAAATGTTTAGAACAGCCACGTTGGTTAAAATAAGCTCAAATGTTAGCATTCTGTGAGTGATATACTACAACCTCTTTGTAAAAATATTTATTTGTTGTGGTATCTAACCCAGTTCTGGACTTAAAAGAACATTTATGGAGGAAGTCTTGGTGAGAAATAAATCTCACACTCAGTTTATCCTAGATGGTTTCTCTGACCTGGGTGAGATGAGGCCTCTTCTCTTCATTCCTTACTTTTTCATGTTTCTCCTGTCATTTTCTGCTAACTCTTTTCTGTTATACATCATCATTTCAACAAATGCTTTACACTCCCCTATGTGCATCCTGATAGCATTAATGGCCTGTGTGGACCTGTGTCTTCCTGTGTTTTTTGTACCTAACATGCTGGTCAGCTTTGCGTTTGACCTCAGAGACATCTCTCTGGAAGGCTGTTTGGTGCAAATGTTCTGCATCAACTTCACCGGCAGTTTTCAGTCAACGTTGTTATTGTGGATGTCTTTGGATCGATACTTTGCCATATGCACACCTCTGTTTCACCACAAGCACATGGCTTTCCGCTCCTTTCTGAGTTTTGTCATACCGCCTTTAACAAGAAATATTCTTCTGACCATCCTGATGGTCAGTCTGGCTGGAAGGAAGACGTTTTGTTTCAATAAGATTAACCACTGCTTTTGTGAGTACATGGCGTTAGTGCAGCTGTCTTGTGATGATATTTCCATCAACAACCTGGTTGGCCTCATGTATATTTGTTTAATCCCTGTACTTGATTTTGTTTTTATATCAGCCTCTTATGGGGTTATATTCTTTTCTATCTTCAGTAAGCCTGGAAAGCCAAATATGAAAGCCGTTAACACTGTCGTGACCCATATCATTGTCATTATAGTATCTTTGACTTTACTTTTGATAGCTATTCTGTCGTATCGACTCAAAAATAACATCTCCCCAAACAATCGTGTCTTTTTAAGTACGCTTTATGTGCTTTTTCCAAGTTGCTTTAATCCTATTATCTATGGAATCAGAACGAAGGAAATAAGAAAACAGGCTTTGAAATGTATTGGATTCACCTCCTTAGAATAATAAAAAAAAAAATAGGCCTAGTAGTTATTATTATTATTATTATTATTATTATTATTAATAACATTTGCACGTCTGCTTAAGGTCATGCATGGTAAATTATAATAATAAATGTTTTATTTTGACCAAATGTCAGGTTTCGTATTAAAGAAAGATGATTATTTGGTAATCAGCATGCCTGCCATTTATACAAAAAAGCTTTTTTTGTGTGTGGTTATGCTTTGTGTATGCAAAACAAACTGTGTTTACCCACCATTCAGTGTATTCAGTCTCACAATACCATTATTTATAAAGGAATGACCACATAAGCTGATGCAGGGAATCTGTTTCTTAAAACAGTGCAGAAATATTCAATGTGTTGTAACTCCTTATTTTTGGAACAAAATAAATATTTTGTGCATTGTTACTTGCTGTAGTTCACAGTTTTGAAGTGCTTCTATGTTGTCAAATAAGTTGTTGTATGGTTGTTATGAAATAAAACAAAGGCTTACACCAGACTTCCAAGTCTGTTTGCTGATAATTAGGGATACTTATTAGATACAAATTTGTTGTATGTGATTTTTTTCTGTGCTGGAGAGACACTCCAGAATTGAATAGAAAGATAACCCTTTTTGTGCTAATGAGAAAAAAATACTTACTGAGTCTTAAAAGAATGGCTATACCTTGATTGCCAGCAGTTCTAGGCATTAATCATGAAATTAGAAATAATTCTCTGTGTGGTCCAAGTCTTCAAGTTCTTACCAAAAATAATGAAATTATATATATAAACAAGAAATATGTGTATGTTTGTATCATATACATTCTATAATAAATAAAGTAAATATACATATATGTAAAAGGGCAGCACGGTGGCTCGGTGGTTAGCACCGTTGTCTCACTTAAATGTTTCAGAAGGTCAAACTGGGTGTCAGATCCCAACCTGACCCAAAGGGCCTTTCTGTGTGATTTTATGTTCTCCCCGTGTTCGCGTGGGTTTCCAACCTGGTACCCCATGTTTCCTCCCACAGTTAAAACATGCAGGTTAACTGATGACTAACTAAATTGCCCGTAGGTGTGAATGTGAGTGTGAGTTGTTGTCTGTCCCTATGTGTCGGCCCTGTGAAAGACTGGCGACCTGTCCAGGGTGTACCCCGCCTCTCGCCCTGTGTCGGCTTTCACACTGGCTCTAACATTATCAGAGAATGTTAGGTATGATTCAATTCAAATTTGAAGCAAAACAACCAGTAAAAAATAAAGAAACTGACAGACAGGACATATATTAATGGGGTATAGAGCTTTCACACAAAAAAAGTTATGGATTGTGTTAGGAATGTAACAATACTTCTCGAGACAGTAACATCTCGATGCAAATATGCCACGATTCAAGTCGGTATATCTCTGGACTAGTTATACTGTATATTGTCACGATGACCATATGCCAGACTCATGTGTAAAATGCTGTTTCATACATGGGTAGTTGTTTCTGAGGTCTCTAGAACAGCTGTCCCGTTCACATGCGTGAAATAATGAAAGGAATCTTATCGATATCATTTTATTTTTTATCGTTAGAAAATCGTATCGCAAATCCAGTAGTGAATTGTATGGAATCGTGAGTTGAGTGTAGCATTACATCCAGAGAATGTGTGCCTGTTCTCCCCTCAAGCCTGGTTTATACTTCTGGGAAGGAGCACGTAAACGACTACGCGTAGCTTCGCAAAGAAGGGGTTTCTGGGAAAGCGTAGGGGTTTCTGGGAAAGCGTTTCTGGGAAAGCTCACCGAGGCTCGCCGACGTGTTGACGGGGAGTCTTCCCAAATCCTAACAGCGTGCTGCGCGAAGCGTCTTCTCAGTGCGTCAAACAATTGCTGATTGGTTTAGTAGTGTAGGATGCAAGTAGATAGATATGGAGTAGATATTCAGAGATATTTTGGCTGTGTCCAAAACAAATTAAAACGTAGATGACACAGTGAAATAGAGCAGACAGGCTGACTTTCAATAATCTCATCATATTAGTGGTTTTCTATACACTTAGCTTGTACATAGCGTAGCCTATGTATACAGGCTATATGTTACAACTGTTTTCTGTATTGTTTGATAAACTGCATGTACAGCAGTTTGGTCAGCTCTGCTTGTTTTAAACGTGTTCTATAGGCCTACATAAACTTGATTTGATTTTATATAAGAAAATATGAAAAGCAGTGAGCAACCTTCGATCTCTTTGTTTATACTTTCGCTGGACATGAACGGGAGTTTCCGTGTCTGTGCTTCTTCTACGGTTTTCTGTCCATTCTGCATTACTGAATGCAACACTGCCACCTAATGGACCCGTTAAACTTACGTTAAAGTATGTATGCAAACTGCTGTGCGAACGTAAGCGCCAAATGAACATTTACATTTGCGAACGTGCTCACGCAGAAGTATAAACCAGGCTTTAGGCTCCAGTATACTACAAGCAAAAGCGAAATAGTTTGCTTTCGCCGAGGGTAGGCGAACAAAAATCAGGAAAGCAACGTCGCTTTGGTTGTTCGTTCACCTGGAACTGTGCAGCCCATTTTTTCTAGCTCGGCGAACGCGGCAAAAGCAAACAGCGGCGTATATCCTATGTGATTGGTCCAAATATATGGTGGGTGCTAGCCTGCGCTGACGTAAGCTTTGGATGGCTACGTTTGGTTTCCGGGTACAGTGTTTACTGTTCGTTTTGGTCACAGCGGCACTTATTTCTAAAAGTTTGGAATTTTATTTTAAACTATGGATACTTTTTAGAGCAGCTTAACTGAAGAAGTTCAAAAATATGAACACTTTTAAAACTCAACCACTTGTAGGCCTAATGTTTCGTTATGGTCCATAACGTTTGGTTCCCCCTGCTGTATTGGGGTGTAAGATACCGCTAACTCAAATCAGTAGCGAACAAGTATACCATCACAGCCTCGGCGAACAAGTGAAAGAGAACCAATCGAACAGGAAAAGTTTGCTTTCGCTCGAAGTATAGGCAGCCTTAAGGCAGTGCATCTCCTAAATGGACAATTTTCTAACGTCTGCTGTTGTATTTAGTCCTCTGCTTCTATTTGTTTAGTTTGTCTTATGCCTGATAGTCTCTTGGCCAGGTTATCATTGTAATTGGGAGAATTGGCTCTCAACTGACTTATCTGGTAAATAAATTTAAATAAAAAAGCAACTAAATGTTTAATGCAATTATTTACAATGACGAAGGCATTCCTGTTTTTATTTGTAACACCTCATTGAACCCTTGCAATCTTCAGTTGGACTCCATTGGCCTAGTATGAGTTAGAAACAATAGTTGGGCGAATTTTCAGTCCGACCCTTGATGTGCCTCCGAAGGTTTAGTGCTTAGAAATAGCCGTTAATGATCAAACAGTAAAAGCCTTAGCCTCCTCCTGAGGGTCATTTAAGATCAAATTAAAAGAAGAGAAAAAAACATTATGAAAAAAAGTAGTCACAAAACCCAAAAAATTTTGGACATTCAAATTAATAGTTCAAATGTATTCATGACGAAAATTCTCTTGAAAATACAATAAAGAAAATAAATTGTTTATGAAGTATGTTGTACGTAGTCAAAATACTTCGTTATAAAATGGTGCCTCCAAAATTCTCTGTGATCAGTAATGGCTTGAGTGTGGATGTTTAGTCCAATCCCATTGGAATTTCAGAGAGACAGGGGAGGCTTTTAAGACATGAATCAGCTCTCCAGACATTATTTGGTAATGATACAGTGAGGGTCAAGCATCGACAATGAACCAACAACAAACTAACTGCATGCCCTTTGTTTTTTTCTCTTAAATATACTGAAAATATTTAATACTTTTGTGATATCTCATTTGAAATATGAAATGATACAGACATCTTAAAGACTAGATTTTTCTCTGAATCTATTTTTGTTTATACATCTCGATCTTACAGGAAGATCACCTCTCACATTGACAAGCTCGTCTGTCTTTTATATAAGATAAGAACAAGTATTGTTGGAGAAAAATCTTATTTTGTTATTAATCTTTTCCTACAGGTCCTAACACACTTCCACTGAAGAGGCTGTCACATCTGACTACCTCAACATTTGTACAGCATAATAATTAAATGAATAATTATATTGTAAAGCATTTTATACACCATATACTACTCTTGTGATTAGTCAGAATTTATGCAGATGTTATAAGAAGACAAAGAGTTTATATGAATCATAAAAGTACATTGCTTTTGTGACCATTTTGACGATGACAAATATTTAGAGCAAGCACTTGGGTACGATCAAATATTTGCATCCTGTGAGTGAAGTAGTTCTGATATACTACTACCTCTTCATAAAATAATGGACATGTATGTGGTATCTAGCCCATGCTTTTGTGACCATTATAACACTGATAAATTACTATAAAAATATTTATTGATGCACGGGCGATAAGATAACTATTTGTTTTAGTAATAACCCTATTCAGGACTAAAGAAAGAAAAGCATGGAGGAAGTATTGGTGAGGAATAAATCACACACATACTTTATCCTAGATGGTTTCTCTGACCTGGGTGAGTTGAGGCCTCTCCTCTTCATTCCTTACTTTTGCTTGTTTATCCTGGCTATTGCTGCTAACTCTTTTCTGTTATACATCATAATTTCAGCAAATGCTTTACACTCCCCTATGTGCATCCTGATAGCATTAATAGCATGTGTGGACCTGTGTCTTCCTGTATTCTTTGTGCCTAACATGCTGGTCAACTTTGCTTTTGACCTCAGAGGCATCTCTCTGGGAGGCTGTGTGGTGCAAATGTTCTGCATTCACTTCACCGGCAGTTTTCAGTCAACGGTGCTTTTTTGGATGTCTTTGGATCGATACTTTGCCATATGCACACCTCTGTTTTACCACAAGCACATGGCTTTCCGTTCCTTTCTGAGCTTTGTCATACCGCCTTTAACAAGAAATATTCTTCTGACCATCCTGATGGTCAGTCTGGCTGGAGGGAAGACATTTTGTTTCAATAAGATTAACCACTGCTTTTGTGAGCACCTGGCGTTAGTGCAGCTGTCATGTGATGATATTTCCATCAACAACCTGGTTGGTCTTATGTATGTTTTTGTAATCCCTGTTCTTGATTTTGTTTTCATATTAGCCTCTTATGGGGTTATATTCTTTTCTATCTTCAGTAAGTCTGGAAAGCCAAATATGAAAGCCATTAACACTGTCGTGACCCATATCATTGTCATTATAGTATCTTTGACTTTACTTTTGATAGCTATCCTGTCATATCGACTCAAAAATAACATCTCCCCAAACAATCGTGTCTTTTTAAGTACGCTTTATGTGCTTTTTCCAAGTTGTTTTAATCCCATTATCTATGGAATCAGAACAAAGGAAATAAGGAAACAGGCCTTAAAATGTATTGGATTCACCTCATCAGAATGAAAGAAAAAAAATGTGTTTACTTAGAGAAGGGTTAACAGCTCTGCCAGTTTTTAAATCATAAATTAATTACTAATAAGCATGTACTGGGGTATCTAGCTTTAACCCCCAAAAAGTATGGATTGTGACCATGACCTAAGGCAATGTTTCTCATTGATGACCATTTGTCTAAATTGAAGATATGGATTAAAAATTCCACTTTGAAAATAGGAAATTCGTGGAACTGTTACCCAAATGAATTAAGGATTTCCACATTGTCTTGTTTAACTGCAATAGTGTGCTGAGATAATTCCAACTGAGATCAATTTTTTGTTGCATCTATTTATATAATTATACAATTTTCACAGTTTAAAATTTTTTGGAGCAACACCATTAAATATGTGATACTTTTGAATTTGTTTAATCAGAATAACTTTGTATAAAACTACTTGTTTTTGTATTTGGGCCTGCAGTGTACTTCTGTTGATTAGTCAGGAGTGGTGAGCATATTTATTTAAGTTAGCTTTGGTTTTATTCCACCACATCCAAAATCATTAAGTTGTTGGCTGGCCAGTATAATTGGTTATTTATTTGAAGTGTTGTAGTTTTTGTGTGTCTGTTTTGTAATAATTTTTTTTATTCTGTGCTGCCGCCTGTCTTGGCCAGGACACCCTTCCATCCATCCATTAGCTATACCGCTTATCCTTTGCAGGGTTGCGGGGGGGCTGGAGCCTATCCCAGCCGACACAGGGCGAGAGGCGGGGCACACCCTGGACAGGTCGCCAGTCTATCACAGGGATGCCAGGACACCCTTGCAAAAGAGATTTTTAATCTGAATAGGATCTTTCCTGCTTAAATAAGGGTTAAATAAAAAATACAAAAATAAAAATAATCTTTGGGTAAAGATGACTATATATAATCCTTGGGTAAAGATGAATATATATATAATCCTCTCCTTCTGTATGAATACATATAATCCTGTGTGTGTGTATATATATATATATATATATATATATATATATATATATATATATATATATATATATATATATACACAATTTAAATTAATGTCTGACCCTTTCTTCATACCGTTGGTCAACTTAAGTTGCATTTTTGCTGGCCAAGTTAACCTAGCCAATGAACATGTTTGGTTGAAAAGCGTTACTGAACTATGCTGTTTCCTAGGGTGTTCTTGATTTTCACAGATTTTCTGCTTTTTTATGTTTATTTATGTGGTCTACACCTTCACATCGTGGATCAACTCTTGTCTTTTTGTAATTTAATGAGAGCCAAGTCTTCATAGAACAATGTATGTTTTTCTGGCCAATTTGACCCAGATTGGGTTTATTGGAAGTTCTTTGTAAAAATCATAATTTCTTGAGGTGCAGGCTGCTAAAGACTGAAATGAGATTCAATCCGGACTTAAAACTGAACTATCTTATTCCAATCACAATGTACTCTCATGAACTACACATGTTGATAATTGATCTGCCTGCAACAGTTAATCTGTGCTGTTGTATTATGTTCTCTTCTTCCTGTTTATGTTTTATGTCTGATAGCCTATTGGCCTGGTCGTTATTGTAAGGGAGAACTGATTCTCAACTGACTTATCTGGAAAATTAAGCAAATAAAAATGTTATATAAAAAAAAAAGGCCTATTTAATGTAGTTATTTACAATGAATGTGGCATTTTTTCTATTTCTAACACGTTATAGGTCTAATGAGTGCCGTTATGATCAGTAAGGTAAACACGTGCACTCTTCAGTTGGTCTGCATTGGACTTCCTGCTGATGATCATTGTTGATCACATAAAGAAAGGAGAGAACAAACATTATGAAAAAAATATATAGTCACACAACCTAAAACAAAACTTAATGTACATTCAAATACGTAGCTCAAATGCAGTCATGTTGAAAATTCCTCATATTGCAATGAAGAAGAAAAAGTCAACTTTTCTTTCTGCAATCCCACTGTTTGTGATGTAAGTTTGTAATCAGCAGGCTTTGCTGAAAACTCCCTGTGGTTATAAAAAATGGTGCATCCAAAATACTCTGTGACCAGTAATGGCTTGAGTGTGGATGTTTAGCCCAATCCCACTGGAATTTCAAAGAGACAGAGGGAAGCTTTTAAGACATGAATCAGCTCTCAAGACTTGATTTGGTAATGATAAAGCGAGGGTCAAGCATCGACAATGAACCAACAACAAACTTTAACTTCAGACTAATCGCCCCTCCTGTTTTTCTAAATATACTGAGAATGTTTCATACTATTGTTGTTTATACATCTCAGTCTTAGAGGTAGATCATCTCTCACATTGAAAAGCTTGTCTTTCTTTTATAGACGTTCAGAATAAGTATTGTGGGAGAAAAATCTTAGTTTGTTATTAGTGAAGTAGTTCTGATATACTGCAACCTCTTCATAAATGGACGTGTATGTGGTATCTAGTCCATGCTTTTGTGACCATTGTGACACAGACAAACTACTTTAAACATATTTATTGATGCACAGCCTATAAGATAACTATTTGTTTTAGTAATAACCCTATTCTGGACTAAAACAAAATATGGAGGAAGTCTTGGTGAGGAATAAATCACACACACGCTTTATCCTAGATGGTTTCTCTGACCTGGGTGAGTTGAGGCCTCTTCTCTTCATTCCATACTTTCTCATGTTTATCCTGGCCATTGCTGTTAACTCTTTTCTGTTATACATCATCATTTCAACAAAATCTCTACACTCCCCTATGTGCATCCTGATAGCATTAATGGCCTGTGTTGACCTGTGTCTTCCTGTATTCTTTGTGCCTAACATGCTGGTCAGCTTTGCGTTTAACATCAGAGACATTTCTCTGGAAGGCTGTTTGGTGCAAATGTTCTGCATCAACTTAACCGGCAGTTTTCATTCAACAGTGCTTTTTTGGATGTCTTTGGATCGATACTTTGCCATATGCACACCTCTGTTTTACCACAAGCACATGGTTTTCCGCTCCTTTCTGAGTTTTGTCATCCCTCCTGTTATCAGAAATATTCTTCTGACCGTCCTGATGGTCAGTCTGGCTGGAAGAAGGACGTTCTGTTTCAATAACATTAACCACTGTTTTTGTGAGCACATGGCATTAGTGCAGCTGTCATGTGATGATATTTCCATCAACAACCTGGTTGGCCTTGTGTTTGTTTTTCTCATCCCTGTACTTGATGATGTTTTTATATTTGCCTCTTATGGGTTTATATTCTTTTCTATCTTCAGAAAGTCTGGAAAGCCAAATATGAAAGCCATTAACACTGTTGTGACCCATATCATTTCATTATAGTATCTTTAACTTTTCTTTTGATAGCTATCCTGTCGTATCGACTCAAAAATAACATCTCCCCAAACAATCGTGTCTTTTTAAGTACGCTGTATGTGCTTTTTCCAAGTTGTTTTAATGCTATTATCTATGGAATCAGAACAAAGGAAATAAGGAAACAGGCTTTAAAATGTATTGGATTCAAATCATCAGAATGAAAAAAGTATGAGTACACAAATTACTGTATTAATAACGATTATGATGAATAAGGATTACTAACAGCTTCATCCGTTTTTAATTCCTAAATTAATTACTAAAAAGCTGTTAGGGAGAAAAGAAAGATGTTTAGAGCACTGAGCAGTTTAAAACAAAATCGTTTAGAAAGGGTTTTTTGCGTTCACACACAAATTGTATCTATTGTTGTATGTACGAGCAGTGTATTTCTTATTCAGTTTCATGATAAAATTTGTTATAAAAGAATGAATATATAAGATGAAGAAAACTTGTGAAAAAGGCCAATGGGTTTTAATATGAATATATAAATATACTATACCTTAAATCGCCAGATGTAGGCATTAATCATCAAATGAAAAACTGTATATCTGTGTTGTCCAATTCTTTCTTAACAATAATAAGAAAAGTATAGAAGTAATATTTGTATACTATTGTAAAATATTGTAAACATTTTCAAGACTTAAATCCTATGGGAGGTGCAGAGACTGTGTGACTAAACATAAATAGGTTATTAAAATGTTTGTTGTAGAGTAAACTAACAAAAAAGGACCTGGATAATTTAACAAACAAAGACGTTTAGACATTTTTTTATTTTATTTTCTGTGATAAGCTCCTGTCCATTAAATGAAGGGTTTTTGTGTCATCAGTTATACGTATATTAGTCTATAAAAAAATTATCAAAACAACTTATAGAGCAAACTGACGGACAGGACAAGTCATAATATGGGGATTGGCTACAGTGGCTACTTAGCTGAGATGGCCCTCTGGACAAAAAAAAAAGATCATAATTCAGTCTTTGCTGCGATGAATACTAAAAATTAAAACTATTCTCGAACCAAATAAAACCAAAAGTGTGCCCTGTGTACCCTCGGTATATTATGCCCTTGGATGAGTCACTGTGAACAGATCCCTGTATACTCCCGGTAAATTATGCTCCTGGCTGGAGCTACAGTGAACTGATCGAACGTAGTTGCAATATTGTGTGTGAGGGGCAAGTCTTTATCAAGCGAGTTAATGGGCTATTAGTATGTGCATTGTCCATTACACTTGAAATTCATCTGAGCAGGCTCAATATTATATAACACTGGTGAGGTCAAAATCCAGGCTAATAACACATGCAAATGATATGTAGGCTAGGTGACTGTCAAACACAGTTACAGACCGGAAAAAAACAAAAGTAAGGGGAACGTCACTTTTTTATATACTGTATATATATTGTTTTTGTCAGTGATATTTTTAACACTTACTTTCATTTATTTTTATATCTAATGTGTAATGTAAGTACGGTCGCAACTACAGAGTGTGACTCATAATGAAACTTGTTCACATGGAAAGTTTAAATAGGAGCCTTGTGATGCTCGAGGCTCTGAAACATATATTTGACACAAGTACACCTATAGATCCACTTGATATATTAGCCAGTGTCCAGTGAAAACCAATTGTATAAATATAACCACTATGAATTGTGGCTGATATCATCACAAACAAATGTAACAATGTTGCCTATAGTAATGAAAACTCACAACTGCACTCAGTTAATTTGTTTATTGTAAAAATCCAAAAGGAATTTTCAAAAGAAGCACAGCTTTTTTATTTTTTATCAATTTGTGAAATAGCATTTACATGGCGATGGACGTTTAGTTCTGACACAGCATATTCCATAAAGTGTTATAAGTTATAAAGCAACTATAAAGTTGTAAGAGCATAATGGACGTTAATAAACCGTACATTAGAAGTGGATTCTACAAGTGCAACAATAACAAATGAGTGAAGTAACGGCATACTATTCATAGCATTCATTATTATTGTTTTATGTACCGGTCCTGAGTTTTCAAGTTTAAAAGCTCAAAGTCAAAACAGGATAAACATCACATAGAACACATGTCTGTTTCTGTCTCAGAACTCAGTCACTACAAAGTAGCAATGTCAAAAAAAAAAAAAAATAGATATTTATTCAAAGTCTAAACATATTTGACGTTATGAGACAGGGATACTATTTTTATAGTCATATACTGTATTATTACTATTCTGTCTAAATACTTACATCTGCTGGCAATTTAAAGGTATAGCCCATTTCTTAAGTCTCGATTGGTCTCGATATACGCTCTTGAGCTGGCTCTAGCAATAAACATTCATAATCCAGCTTTAAACTATTTCTTAGTTCATCGCGTACTGATCAAACCATTCCAAATTATCATTAAAATTAACTATGCTGTTTCCAGTGTGTCTTTGATTTTCACTTAATTTTAATTAATAAATACATTATAAACATTCCAATTATTAACCCACAGACTGTTTAGTTGTTCAATTTGATTTCAAACACACTCATGCATACAATTTTACAGAATGGACCTGGATATGCACTTCAAGACTGATCTAAAATACAACAGTGAATGTGTGTATTTTATAATATAATAATAATAATAATAATCTTTATTTTATATAGCGCATTTCATACAACAAGTGCAGCTCAATGTGCTGTACATAACAGAGAATCCCCCAAAAATAAAAAATCTAAATTTAAACAAATAAAAAATATGATTGAAAATAGTAGAACTATGATTGTAAAACAGCATAAAATTACACAGTATTTAGAAAACAATAATTATTAAAATAATATAAAAATAAAAATAGATAAAATGAAATACAATTTTATTTAATAGCTTAATTGTCACACATCTACCTTTAACTTTTAGCATATTTATACTTAATGTTTAATTAAAAGACTTGTTGAAAAGGTGTGTTTTAAGATCCTTTTTAAAAGCAATGACTGATTCAGCCTCACGAATATGGCTCGGAATGGAATTCTACAGTTTTGGGGCCAAATAGCTGAAAGATGCTTCTCCGCTCCTCTTATAGTTCACCTTGGGTATTACCAACAAAGAATCATTGGAGGCTCTAAGGGCCCTGCCAGGTACATAATCAACGGGGCAGTCTCTAATATAGGCTGGTGCCAACCCCTTTAGTGCTTTAAAGACCATTAAAATGACCTTAAAATCTATTCTATAGGATACAGGTAGCCAGTGGAGGCCATAGAGAACAGGGGAGATGTGCTCTCTCTTTTTAGTCCCAGTTAGAACTCTAGCTGCTGCATTCTGAACCATTTGAAGTTTTTGAATTGATTTGCTTGGTAAACCTGAGAACAAAGCATTGCAGTAGTCTAAACGACTTGAGATGAAAGCATGCATTCATTTATTGTTTTTTAATTTTATGTTTTTAACGAGAAAAGGTGCAAACAAAAAGAAGTTAAAAAAAATGTATGTTTACTGGTGGATTTGGATTGTTTGTGGTTTCGAGGAACATATTTAAAGTTATATTATATCGAGGATGTCTAACACTATCTACCCATTCTGTTATAAAAGATTGGTCCATGAGTGTGAAAATACACAATGAATGTACAGTACCAATCAAAAGTTTGGACAGATTTTCCCATTCACTTCAATGGAAAGTATGTCCAAACTTTTGACTGGTACTGTATATCAACATCGTTTGTTTAACATACAAACGAGCAGATGAACCAAAAACAAAACACCATTCTTTGCGGGAGAGAAGGCCTTTTGAACTGTTCAGTGCAATGGCAGCAGTTTAAGCAATTCCTCTTTCGTTTCCTCTACCTAACATACTGTTTAGCCCCTTAACTAAACGTGTACAACAATAGGTACACAAACTATTTTATTCTGATGAGGCAAATCCTACGCATTTTAAAGCCTGCTTTCTTATTTCCTTTGTTCTAATTCCATATATGATGGGATTAAAACAACTTGGAGCGAGAAGATACAGCGTACTGAAAAACACATGGGTGCTCGGGGACATGGTGTATTTAGCTCGATATGACAGTAAAGCTGTCAAAGTAAAACACAAACTGAGAGTCATGACAATGACGTGTGAATAGCCTTCATACTTGGCTTACCAGATTTATTAAATATAGAAAGGAAAATCACCACATAGGATGCTAATATAAACACAAAGTCTGCAACGGGGCTGATAAAAATGCCTAGTAGACCAACTAAGTTGTTGATGGAAATGTCACCACATGACAGCTGCATTAGCCCCATGTGCTCACAAAAACAGTGGTTCATCCTGTTGGAACAGAAACTGTGCTTTCCAGCCAGACTGATCACTAAAGTGTTCATAAGAAAATTTCTGATCACAGCGGGGACGGCAAAACTCAGAAAAGAGCGGAGGGCCATGTAATTTTTGGTAAAACAGAGGTGTGCATATGGCAAAGTATCGATCCAGGGCCAGCCATGATAACAACTTTGACTGAAATGAGGACATGAAGTGAAACTTGTATTATTCTATTATCATCTGAATTAACTTTATGTTTACCATTTGCCCTCCACCACAGTAGAATTTAGTTGTAATTTTAATACATAATATGCTGTACAAAATATTTATTCCAAAGCAACTTCTTACAACTTTTATCAATAATTGTTAAGATTCTAGTTAAAAACATTTTGTTAGACCCTGTAGAGGAAAATAAAATAGGGATAGAAGAGAATAAAGGTTAGATTTTCATTATACTTGATCCCCTCCTCATCCCTTCAATGTGATAGCAGAGAGCTTTTCACTGAGAGGGGATGCCTTGTATTGTGTAATACTCACCGTAATCGAGATGTTTAAGACAACAATAGATTCATGCCGTTGTACAATGTTTGGAACATCAAGAGTTTGATTTCAAAACGAGATATCACACCAGTATGAATGGAGTTTTAAGTTTCTTTAAAAACAGAAAGGGCTAGTAGTTTGGGGGTCAAAGTCTGGCCATGGCTCGTTGTCCATGTTTAACACTAACTCATCTTTACCAAGTCAAGCCTAGAGAGCTGTTTCATGTCTTTAAAGCCACCTCACTGTATCTTGGAAATCCCACTGGGATGGGGAATGAAACTCACACTATCATTGCTCAGAGAGACCTTTGAGATCATAGGGAGTTCAAGCCACTATAGGAAACTTTTTTGTATTAATGTATTATATTATCAATACCTTTCACCAGTTTGCACGTTGTAATGTCTATGGGAGAATGAAAAAATCAACATTCAGATCAGTCCTCTTGAAGTCTCAATATTCTATATAAAACTTGTCTGCCGCCTGGCGTGGTCTCCCGCTAAACTGTTATGATTTGCTTTACGGCACAAGGAAGTGCGTCACTAAATCAGGAAGAGATCATGCATGTCATTGATCATGCTAGCGATATGCAGTGACCACAAGCATTCTGCATTTCTTCTTTGCAAAGGTCAGGGAAAAAATTTCAGCAAGCAAACTGTAGAGGCTGCCAAAACCACCTTCAAAAGTGTTATGAAAATAACATCAGTGATTAATCGGACAATGAGAATTTGGTCGACCAAGAGGCCTATACCACAAGTTCAACATGCCCAGGATATCTTTTTGTTTTCTGGCTTCACTAACCCTAACAACCGCAACCACGCGACACCAAGAAGGTGGTTATCAACCCGGTACATCAACCCAGGGTTACCTAATCTCACTATGAGCGCGTTCACATAAAAGGGCCGTTTTTCTTGACCTTATGACCAATTGCAAGCATAAACAAGTCTATCAGAGCCGCTTATTTTATGAGCAAACTATAACATTAGACAAATGAAGAATATAAATATGAAATCCAGACTAAAAGCAACGCAGTTGCAAAAAAATGCCGACCATGTGAAAGCGAGAATTATCAGGCTTATCGCTGCTCTCAACATTAAAGCACAGTCTATTCGCGAACCATAGTGCAAGAAAGAAACAATGAATAACTAAATTGACAAAACATTTATACTCATCTCTATCTTGCACAACGCAACACATGGCATTTGTACAGCCAACTTTATTTAATAATCATATTACTCTTGTACATCATAGATTTTATATATTTGAGATTTTAGTTGATCTAATTTCATTCTTATTTTGCACTATTACGCAGTTGGCGGGTTACATTTCATTGTGGCCTACTGAATATGTTCACTGACATATGATGAGTAAAACCAAACTTTGAACTTTGAACCGAGGTCCACGGGATCTTCTAGGATTGGTGACAATATTTTCCAAGATAATTGATTGGTCAGTATGGTGGTGCTTGTATACGTTTTGATCTGTTATCTCGAACATAACCTGCTCCGGAGCAGGTTAGGTGTGCAGTGTAAGTTACCATGGTGATTAACCCCGGTAAAAAGTGACCCACCGTCACGGTACGGATAACCCCGGGTTAAACCTAACCCAAAATCCTGCTTCGTGGTATAGGCCTCAGAAGGTGTCGGCCCTAATATCAACACACATTTCTTGTTAATATATAATTAAATTAGTTTTTGGTAAGAACTTGAAGACTTGGACCACGCGGAGAATTATTTCTAATTTCATGATCAATGCCTAGAACTGCTGGCAATCAAGGAATAGCCATTCTTTTAAGATTCAGTAGCCTAAGTATTTTTTCTCAATAACACAAAAAGGGTTAACGTTCTATTCAATTCTGGAGTGTCTCTCAAGCACAAAAATATCATATTCAACTAATTTGTATTTAATAAGTAGGCTATCCCTAATTATCAGCAAACAGAATTGGAAGTCTGGTGTAAGCCTTTTGTTATTTCATTAAACTCGTAAAACAACTTATTTGACAATATAGAAGCACTTCAAAGCTGTGAACAAAGGTGTCAATGCACAAAATATTTATTTTGTTACAGAAATAAGGAGTTACAACACATTGAATGTTTGTGCACTGTTTTAAGAAACAGATAACCCCGGGTTAAACCTGAAGTTACCTCGCTAACCCAAAATCCTGCTTCGTGGTATAGGCCTCAGAAGGTGTCAGTCATTATATCAATACACATTTCTTATTAATATATAATTTAATTATTTTTGGTAGGAACTTGAGGACTTGGACCACACGGAGAATTATTTCTAATTTCATGATCAATGCCTATAACTACTGGCAATAAATGTATGGCCATTATTTTCAGATTCAGTAGCCAAAGTATTTTTTTTTTAACAACACAAAAAGGGTTATCGTTCTATTCAAGTCTGGAGTGTCTGTCCAGCACAAAAATATCATATTCAACTAATTTGTATCTAATAAGTAGTGGTAGGCATGCTGATACCAAGTAATCATCTTTCTTTAATACCAAGCCTGACATTTGCTCAAAAAAATGTATTTTTATATTTTATCGTGCATGCCCTTACATTGACGTGCCAATGTTAATAATAATAACTACTATAATTTTATTCTCATTCTCGGGAGGTGAATCCAATACATTTCAAAGCCTGTTTCCTTATTTCCTTTGTTCTTATTCCATAGATAATGGGATTAAAACAACTTGGAAAAAGCAGATACATTGTACTTAAAAAGACACGATTGTTTGGGGAGATGTTATTTTTGAGTCGATACGACAGGATAGCTATCAAAACACAAATCAAAGATACTAAAATGACAATGATATGGGTCACGACAGTGTTAACGGCTTTCTTATTTGTCTTACCAGATTTACTGAAGATAAAAAAGAATATGATCCCAAGTAGCTATATGAAAACAAACAAGAACAGGATTAAAAAATATAATATGAGACCAACCAGGTTGTTGATGGAAATATCACCACATGACAGCTGCACTAATGCCATGTACTCACAAAAACAGTGGTTAATCTTATTGAAACAAAATGTCTTCTTTCCAGCCAGACTGACCATCAGGGTGGTCAGAAGAATATTTCTTATTAAAGGAGGGATGACAAAACTCAGAAAGGAGTGTAAAGCCATGTGCCTGTGGTAAAACAGAGGTGTGCATATGGCAAAGTATCGATCTAAAGACATCCAAAAAAGCACTGTGGACTGAAAACAACCAGTGAAGTGAATGCAAAACATTTGCACCAAACAGCCTTCCAGAGAGATGCCTCTGAGGTCAAAAGCAAAGTTGACCAGCATGTTAGGTACAAAGAATACAGGAAGACACAGGTCCACACAGGCTATTAATGCTATCAGGATGCACATAGGGGAGTGTAAGGCATTTGTTGAAATTATGATGTATAACAGGAAAGAGTTAGCAGCAATGGACAGGATAAACATGGAAAAGTAAGGAATGAAGAGAAGAGGCCTCAACTCACCCAGGTCAGAGAAACCATCTAGGATAAACTGAGTGTGAGATTTATTCCTCACCAAGACTTCCTCCATAAATGTTCTTTTCTGTCCAGAACAGGGATAAATATCACCAAGTAATAAATATTTTTAAGATGAGGTTGTAGTATATCAGTACAACTTCAGTCACAGGATACAAACATTTGATCTTGTTTTAACCAACGTGGTTGTTCTAAACATTTGGTGTAGTCAAAAACATCGCAATGTCATGCATTTTTGCACCACACACATTATGTACTTTAAGGTTCATAGACACTCTTAGTCTTCTTTTAACATCCGCATTAACTCTATATTTACAAATTGTGGCTAATCATAAGAGTAGTATTGGTATATAAAATGCTGTACAATATAATTATTCATAATTATTATGCTGTACAAATGTTGATTTAGTCCGACATGACAGCCTCTTCAGTGAAAATGTCTATTAGGACCTGAAAAGATTAATAACAAAACTAAGATTTTTTTTCACACAATACTTGTTCTTAACTTATATAAAAGACAAACAAGCTTGTCAATGTGAGAGGTTATCTTCCTGTAAGATCGAGATGTATAAACAACAACAGATTCATAGAAAAATCAAGTCTTGTGCAGCTTGTATGTATGATATCGTATTTCAAATGAGATATCACAGAACTATAAAACATTCTCAGTATATTTAGAAAAACAGGAGGAGCGATTAGTTTGAGGATAAAGTTTGTTGTTGGTTCATTGTCGATGCTTGACCCTCGCTGTATCATTTCCAAATCAAGTCTTGAGAGGTGATTCATGTCTTAAAAGCCTCCCCTCTGTCTCTCTGAAATTCCACAGGGATGGGGCTAAACATCCACACTCAAGCCATTATTGGTCACAGAGAATTTTGGAGGCACCATTTTATAACGAAGTATTATGATTAAAAACATACTTCAAAACAATTTATTTTCTTCATTGTATTTTCAAGAGAATTTTCATCATGAATAAATTTGAGCTATTCATTTGAATGTACAATATATTTTGGTTTGTGACTATCTTTTTTCATGTTTTTTTTTCTCCTTTTCATTTGATCTTTAATGACCCTCAGGGGGAGGCTAAGGTGTTTACTGTTTGATCATTCACGGCTATTTCTAAGCACCAAGACTCCGGAGGCACATCAAGTGTCGGACTGAAAATGCGCGGAACTATTGTTTCTAACTCATACTAGGCCAATGGAGTCCAACTGAAGATTGCAAGGGTTCAATGAGGTGTTACAAATAAAAACAGAAATGCCATCGTCATTGTAAATAATTGCATTAAACATTGAGTTGCTTTTATATTTTAATTTATTTACTTGATTACATCTATATTACAATGATGACCTGGCCAAGAAGCTATCAGGCACAAAACATACAGCAGCAGAGCACAAAACACAACAGCAGACATTAGACAATTGTTAATTTTGGAGAAGCACTGCCTTAGTCCGTCTATGGGGAGAGAAGGTACACAATCTAGGGATGTAACGATACACTCAACTCCCGATTTTATATGATTTACGATACTGGATTTGCGATACGATTTTCTCACGATAAAATTTTTTTATGATATTGAAGACAAATTATGACTGAAAAAGATTCCTTTCATTATTTCTACGACAGAAACTACTAAATACTTGTTATTGCGGGGACAAATTATTGATTTGATGTCAGGTGTGACTAATAATATGAGAGATAAAGCCGATGAAAGACTGGGCAGAGGAGGGATGGGCATTCTGCTACTGCGGCTCGGCACTCTGTTGGGAGGGAGGGTGTCGTTCAGGACTGCCGGCAGCGAAGATAGTTAGCGCCGCGTGTTAGCCACTCCTGTGTTAAGAGGGGAGGATTGATTACCTTGTGTAGAGAGTCAGGGCCGGGATCATAGACGAGTGCAAAAAACGCTACAACCTGTATTACTCCCTGTCATCTGGGGTGACCCCGACGCAACTAAAACCCGGTCAATGCTGTCCAGCGAAACCGTTTCCCTGGGGAGTTGGACGGCGTCCCAAGCTCAGGCCACGGAGGAGGGTCTCGCCAAGTGGCCGAGTTAAGCATATAACAGTAATGTGTGTGTGGTTTTAGATAGGCCTATTTCTAATTAAGTTTGGGGAGAGAATACAGGCGAGGGTGGGGTAGCTGCGAGCCATAGGCGGGACATCCGTACGGTTTCACCTTGGGTGTATTGCCGTGCTAGGGGTGATAAACTGCAATGCCTCTTGTTTGGAGGGTGTCCGTGTGCTGTGTTCAGTAGTAGCCTTAAATAGAGGGTATTAGCGTGCAGTGTTTAGAGCTGTGCTACAGTTTTGCCCTGTGTGTAGGGATCTATAAATTGAAACCGTAATTGGCTATCTTGACGTGCCTGGCTGCCCCAATTGATTGTAGCTCTCCTCACCTATTTTATGGATTATATTTACATATTTATGATTGCTTAAAAAATATTGTTCTTTTGTACAGTACCCCATTTTTTGGTAAATATTCAAGCTGACATACAGTGCATCCGGAAAGTATTCATACCCCTTCACTTTTTCCACATTTTATTATGTTACAGCCTAATTCCAAAATGGATTAAATAAAAAAAAATTCTCAACATTCTACATACAATACCGCATAATGATCAAGTGAAAAAAGTATTTTAGAATTTTTTGCAAATGTATTAAAAAAAATAAAAATAAAATCACATGTACATAAGTATTCACACCCTTTGCTGTGACACTCAAAATTGAGCTCAGGTGCATCCCGTTTCCACTGATCATCCTTGAGATGTTTCTACAACTTGATTAGAGTCCACCTGTGGTAAATTCAATTGATTGGACATGATTTGGAAAGGCAGACACCTGTTTATATAAGGTCCCACAGTTGATAATGCATGTCAGAGCACAAACCAAGTTATGGAGTCCAAGGAATTGTCTGTAGACCTCCGAGACAGGATTGTATCGAGGCACAGATCTGGGGAAGGGTACAAAAAAATGTCTGCAGCATTGAAGGTCCCAACAAGCACAGTGGTCTCCATCATTCGCAAATGGAAGGCATTTGGAACCACCAGGACTCTTCCTAGAGCTGGCCGCCCGGCCAAACTGATCAATCGGGGGAGAAGGGCCTTGGTCAGGGAGGTAACCAAGAACCCGATGGTCACTCTGACAGAGCTCCAGTGTTCCTCTGTGGAGATGGGAGAACCTTCCAGAAGGACAACCATCTCTGCTGCACCCCACCAATCAGGCCTTTATGGTAGAGTGACCAGACGGAAGCCACTCCTCAGTAAAAGGCACATGACAGCCCGCATGGAGTTTGCCAAAAGGCACCTCAAGGACTCTCAGACCATGAGAAACAAAATTCTCTGGTCTGATGAAACCAAGATTGAACTATTTGGCCTGAATGCCAAGCGTCATGTCTGGAGGAAACCAGGCACTGCTTTTCACCTGGCCAATATCATCCCTACAGTGAAGCATGGTGGTGGCAGCATCATGCTGTGGGGGTGTTTTTCAGCAGCAGGAACTGGGAGACTAGTCAGGATCAAGGGAAAGATGAATGCAGCAATGTAAAGAGAGATCCTTGATGAAAACCTGCTCCAGAGCGTTCTGGACCTCAGACTGGGGCGAAGGTTGACTTCCCAACAGGACAACGACCCTAAGCACACAGCCAAGATAACAAAGGAGTAGCTTTGGGACAAGTCTGTGAATGTCCCTGAGTGGCCCAGCCAGAGCCCAGACTTGAACCCGATTGAACATATTTGGAGAGATCTGAAAATGGCTGTGCACCGACGCTCCCCATCTAACCTGATGGAGCTTGAGACGATCTGCAAAGAAGAATTGGAGAAACTGCACCAAAATAGGTGTGGCAAGCTTGTAGCATCATACTCAAGAAGACTTGAGGCTGTAATTGCTGCCAAAGGTGCTTCAACAATGTATTGAGTAAAGGGTGTGAATACTTATGTACATGTGATATTTTATTTTTTCATTTTTAATGTATTTGCAAAAAATTCAAAAAAACTTTTGTTCACTTTGTCATTATGCGGTATTGTGTGTAGAATGTTGAGGAATTTTTTTTTATTTAATCCATTTTGGAATTAGGCTGTAACATAATAAAATGTGGAAAAGGTGAAGGGGTATGAATACTTTCCGGATGCACTGTAGCAAGAAACCCACAGTTATTACATTATTTATGTGATAGGCCTACCACCCACCATTTACTTGGACCATAGGATTTTCGCCGCTGTTCGCTTTTTCCGCGTTCGCCGAGCTAGAAAAAATGGGCTGCGCAGTTTCAGGCGAACGAACAACCAAAGCGACATTGCTTTGCTGAGTTTTGTTCGTCTACCCTTGGCGAAAGCGAACTATTTTGCTTTCGCTTGAAGTATACTGGAGCCTTTAGGCCATAGTTTGTCAATGGGGAGAAAAGGCACACAGTCTCAGTGTGTAATGCTACACTCGACTCACGATTCTAAACGATTCACTACAGGATTTGCAATAAGATTTTCTAACGATTAAAAAAAATAAAATTATATTGATAAAAGAAGATTCCTTATATTATTTCTGCGACAGAAACTACTAAATACTTGTTATTTGAGGTAGGGAATAAATTATGCAAAACAATTCACAAGTCTATATTCAACAATAATATGACAGTATATTTATCATATTCCAAAATCACACACAACAATCTCACTCCATTTATAAAATACCATGGAAGCCCATAAGGGACTTTATTCAAATGAAAATGTAAACTTGAAAATGCAAATGCAATTCAACAATAGCATTATCACTTTCAACATTTGTATGTGTTATTTGAGAAAAAATTTAAATGAAAATCTAATAATACCATTTGCATTTCCATTTTCAAGTGCTTCAATGGGCATTCTGTGTCAATATTAAAATTCAAATGCAAAAGCTGTTTGACATTACATTTTCAAAGTCCTACCCCGCCATACTGCGGACAATATTCAAATGTTAATTCAAACTTGAAAATTAAAATGCTATATTAAAAATGTATTCTCATTCTCCATTTGTGCAAGCATTATTTATGTCACAATTAAAATTAAAATGCAGTTGTCAAACAATATGAAAATGAAAAGGAAATCTCATTTGCCATTGCATTTTCAAACACTTCATCTTCAGTAGTACGCTGTGCAGTGGGAAATATTCAAATGCAATACGTGAATCAGCGCTAGGAGTCTATTGCATTTGCATTTTCAAGTCACCACGCTCTCTTTGGGACAGAACATGAACATTCAAATGCAATCCGTCAGTCCTCTCATCAAGGCGGGTCTTAAATTTGGACCTCACTTCCTCCTTCTGTCACTTAGAATAGTGCAAGCTGTAGCTAGCGGTGAGTCCGGTGCGCCGGGAGATAACCATTTTGGCTATTTGACAACCTAATATTGCCATTAACAGATGTTCGCGACAGAACAGAGAAAGCATGTATTGCAGAGTAGGCCTTAGGTCTACTCCATTTCTGGCACCGACGTGTCGCCTATGCCATTGCCGCAGAGATGAACACTCAGTGTGGCTAACTCTTGAAAGACAAATGAGCAACCTCACCTTAATAAAATTGCTCAAAACAAGCGCAACACTACCTATGGGCACATATTTATAATACAACATTATTAAAACTATAGGTGTGAACGTTTATGAAAACATTAAAACCTTTTACAGAAGAAATTTGCAGCGTTTATAATGCACCTTCTAATTACATAGCTTTGTCCAATCTAAAGTGGTACAATCCTGCCTTCATATTATCACCCATATCCCATATTGTGCTATACGTTTAGTTATTCAGTATGATTCTGATAATGAATAGTGTAAACATGCACGTGAAAGTTGAAAATAATGCCCAATCTATTAGCCCACAGCAAGCGTTCAGCTATATGACTGTCCGGCTTCTCTTCGTTTCAGCACCGTCATTGTGAATAATTAGAGAGAGATTTTAATAAATGTACTTCTTTTAATAAATGCAAAAACATAGCACTTGCAGCACAAAAATATGACTAAGGACTTGCAAAACAGCAGCTTCAACAAGTTGGTAAAAGGGTAATGAAGCAAGTCACTAAACGAGGAAGTGACATCCTAACTACAGACCCGCCTTGATGAGAGAGGACTGACGGATTGCATTTGAATTTTCATGTTCTGTCCCAAAGAGTGCGTGGTGACTTGAAAATGCAAATGAAATAGACTCCTAGCGCTGATTCGCGTATTGCATTAGCATTGTGTCCACTCCACAGCATAGTACTGAAGATGAAGTGTTTGAAAATGCAATGGCAAATGCGATTTCCTTTTCATTTTCATATTGTTTGACAACTGCATTTTAATTTTAATTGTGACATAAATAATGCTTGCACAAATGGAAAATGAGAATACATTTTTTGTATTGCATTTTAATGTTCAAGTTTGACTTAACATTTGAATATTGTCTGCAGTATGGCGGGGTAGGACTTTGAAAATGTAATGTCAAACAGCTTTTGCATTTGAATTTTAATATTGACACAGAATGCCCATTGGAGCCTTTGAAAATGCAAATGCAAATGGGATGATTGCATTTTCACTTACATTTTGTCTCAAATAACACATACGAATGTGGAAAGTGATAATGCTATTGTTGAATTGCATTTGCATTTTCAAGTTTTACATTTTCATTTGAATAAAGTCCCTTATGGGCTTCCATAAAATACTGTATGAAAAATACAGTTTACTATTACGTTCACCTCACGTGAGGTTGGCACTCGTTGCCCGGGCAACTGAGCCGCCTGTGAACGGAACAGCTGTTCCAGAGAAACAACTAGGCCTACCCTTTTATGACTAGACCTACCCTTTTATGAAACAGCGTTTTACACATGAGTCTGTCATACTTAAGTTATGTCAATCGTGACCATATTTAACTAGTACAGAGAAGTCACAACACGAAGTTTAACCGTTTGCGTTAGCCTCCAGTAGCGAACGAGACAAAGTTTAGCTTTAGAGCACGGCATTTCATGTCTCATATGTTACCAGTTACTGACTTGAATCGTTGCATATTTGCATCGCGATGTGTCTCGCGAAGAATCCTTACGTTCCAAACACAATCAATTTTTTTTTTAACCATGTGTCAGTCCCGTGTTGTCAGAACGACCACGCCCTTTTGGGGAAAACAGTCGGCTGTAAAACTGCCGGTGGCAATTGGACAAACTAGTGTCACTAGGCCTAAAAGCTCAGACCATTTAATATTGAATTTACAAACGCACCCATAACTAAACAAGCAGCTGTCTAACAGTTACTTTTAATCATTAACCCATAGTCGTGTAATTTAGTTAACTTTGTGTGTGTGTGTGTGTGTGTGTGTGTGGGGGGGGGGGGGGGGGGCTCTATCATGCCGAGGCTGCTAGCATGCTAACACGTAATGTTGCAGGTTGGCAACGTTAGCGTTTTTCTTAGACCACATTAACGTCACATTGGATAGACTTAAATCTTAATGACAGAAAAAGTGACAGATCAGACTTATTCAATAAGGTAGTTGTATATGTCAGGGTCTGGCATATATATATGGCCATTTGGCGTAGTCGTTTGCCCACTTTGATGGAGGAAGACTACACTAAGGACACCCATCCCTTTCTTACATTTTTACTATTGTGGTGGATCAACATAATTCACCCACGGAACTAATATATTTCTAGGTGTGTTGTTCCGCACGTACGTTTAGTGCGCACGGTTTCTGGTTTGGTTTGGATGTTTTATAGTACTGCGAGTTGAGTTGTGTTTTGACCTACTTTCTTCCATGTGGAATAAAGACTTAGCTGCAAGATTTAATACACCGCCTCCGAATCCCGTCTCTCGGCACTACACTGGTGACCCCAACATTAGTCTCGCTGAAGTTTCAGAGACTGAACCGAACACTGCAAATAATGCCGTTATTCTAAGATTGCCTTCTAAGATTGAGTTTTGGGAATTGTCCGCGGCGGCGTGGTTCGCACAGACGGAGGCTCAATTCGCCCTCCGTGGAATTACGGATGACTCCGCACGCTATTTCCACGTTGTCTCGGCCCTGGGCTCCACAGCGGCCCGGACAGTGGGCTTTATTACATCCCCCCTGCAACTGAAAAATATGCGGCATTCAAGGCTTTCCTTCTCAAGACCTTCGAGTTGTCACGGACGGAACGAGCACGACGTCTGTTGGCTATACACGGCCTCGGTGACAGCAAGCCATCCGAACACATGGAATTGATGCTGTACTTGCTAGGTACGGAAGATCCAAATTTCTTTTTTATGGAACTGTTTCTTCGGCACATGCCGCAGCAGGTCCAGAAAGCGCTTGCCAATACAGCTATAACCGAGCCCCGTGCCTTAGCCGAAGAGGCTGACCGTTTCTTCCTGACTACTCAGCGTTGCACCCCCAAGGTGCTAGCCCCGACGCGTAGTTACAACCCTCAGGGCAGGGACATGCTAACTAGCACAGCCACCGATAGCCAGGCTAGCCGAGGCATGTGCTATTTCCACGCGCGCTTTGGCGCGAAAGCCAAGAAGTGCCGCGCCCCTTGTAACTACAAACCGGCGGGAAACTCCGTAGCCTGCGCTCCGTAGTGGCCGCGAGCGTAGGCACGACAAGTCGGCTGCTGTTCATCAGAGACACTCTCTCCGGTCACAAATTCCTCATTGACACAGGCGCGCAGAGGAGCGTCCTGCCGGCTACTGTGGACGACGCTGCACACGGAGGCCGTGGGCCGCTTCTGGCGTCCGCTAACGACACCCCTATCCGCACGTATGGCACAAAAACGGTGGACCTGTGTTTCAGGGGCCGGCGGTTTACATGGGATTTCGTCACGGCCGACATCTCTTTCCCCCTCCTCGGCGCTGATTTCCTGTGCACTCACGGACTGATGGTGGACGTAAGAACTGCCCCCTTGTGGACGTACTGACATTTTCCTCATTTACGTGTGTCCGTGGCGAGGCGACGTACAACGGGCTCTCCAGCTCACTCTCGGGGGTTGACGGTTATCAACGCCTTCTCAGCGAGTTTCCCAGCCTAACGCAGCCGACTTTTTCCACTGCCACCACCAAACACGGGGTTGAGCACCACATTGTCACTACAGGCCCCCCAGTCTATGCTAGGGCCCGTCGACTCAACCCTGACAGGCTGGCGGTCGCTAGGTTAAAGTTTGCCAATATAGAGCATCTGGGCATCGTCCGCCGCTCGGACAGCCCTTGGGCCTCGCCGCTCCACATCGCCCCTAAACCAGGCGGCGGGTGGCGGCCGTGTGGGGACTTCCGCCACCTTAACGACGCTACTACTCCAGACCGCTACCCTGTCCCCCACATCCAGGATTTTTCGGCATACCTGGCAGGCAAGCTGGTGTTCTCCAAGGTGGACCTGGTGCGTGGCTACCACCAAGTCCCAGTGCACCCCTCGGACGTCCCCCAAAACGGCGGTGGTCACGCCGTTCGGGCTGTTTGAGTTCCTGCGTATGCCGTTTGGACTTAAAAATGCGGCGCAGTCCTTTCAGCGGCTAATGGACTCGGCACTCAGGGACATGCCATTTGTTTTTGTCTATTTAGACGACATACTCGTCGCCAGCTCCTCTGAAGAAGAGCACCGGGCTCATCTCCGTGAACTCTTCACGAGGCTCGACCGACACGGCCTAATTGCGTCAGCTGCTCGGTCCTCCTTGCCCCCCGTTGTCCGCACCCGCCGGGGTCGGGTGGTCGTCCCTACCCGCTATGAGGATTTTGACTATGGCTGAATTCTGGGGGGGCTTGTGTGGGGGATCAACATAATTCACCCACGGAACTAATATATTTCTAGGTGTGTTGTTCCGCACGTACGTTTAGTGCGCATGGTTTTCGGTTTGGTTTGGATGTTTTATAGTACTGCGAGTTGAGTTGTATTTGACCTACTGGAATAAAGACTTAGCTGCAACATTTAATACACCGCCTCCGAATCCCGTCTCTCGGCACTACACTATATAAGAACGTCTCGTTGATCGGCAACAACATAATATAATTGTTTGCGTGAATGGCCATGGGATTTGGGCTCTTAATAGCTAAAAAGCAACACTGTTCTTACTGAATGCTATTATATTGTCAAAGACCTCGGATTTTGTATTGACCGCCAGTCAAAATGGACGCAATGTTTTCCCCCAAAAGCGGGCGGGGGCATGACAAAAGGGCAAAGTTCCCGGATGATTGCTCTGGTCTAAACCCCATTAATATACAGTATGTCCTGTCTGTCAGTTTCATTGATTTTTTTTTTTTTTTACTTGTTCATTGTCATCATCATCTTCATCCGCTTTGTCCGGGGTCGGGTCGCGGAGGTAGCAGTTCCAGCAGGGCATCCCAAACTTCCCTTTCCCGGGCCACATTAACCAGCTCTGACAGGGGGATTCCAAGGTGTTCCCAGGCCAGTGTGGAGATGTAATCCCTCCACCTGGTCCTAGGTCTGCCCCGCGGCCTCCGCCCAGCTGGACTTGCCTGGAACACCTCCCTAGGGAGGCGGCCAGGTGGCATCCTTACTAGATGCCCGAACCACCTCAACTGGCTCCTTTCTACGCATTTCAACGCATTTCATTGTCAAATAAGATTTTTTTTCCATACCTTATATTCTCTAATAATTAGAGACAGTATGAAAACACCAAAATCCCTTCAATTGATTATCAGGGCATAAACACAAGGAATTTCTTCAATTCAAAAAAGTCTTATTCTGTTATTTTTTATTTTACTGTCCAAGCTTTTTTGTCTTGCTTACTGTATAAGAACTTAGATGTTAAATTTAGTCATAGGCCTACAAACATAGGCCATACTTGCAGCCCAAAAGCACCTATATGAAGTCAAGTCAGGATACATATATGTATATTTACTTTATTTGTTATAGAATAAGTATGATACAAACATACATACATATATCAATAAAAATTTCTTGTTTGTATATAATTTAATTATTTTTGGTAAGAACTTCAGGACTTGAACCACACAGAGAATTATTTCAAATTTTATGATCAATGCCTAGAACTACTGGCAATCAATGTATGGCCATTATTTTCAGATTCAGTAAGTATTTTTTTCTCTAACACAAAAAGTGTAATCTTTCTATTTAATTCTGGAGTGTCTCTCCAGCACAAAAAAAATCATATACAACTAATATGTATCTAATAACTATCCCTAATTATCAGCAAACTGAATTGGAAGTCTGGCGAAAGCCTTTGTTTTATTTCATAAAACTCATAAAACAACTTATTTGACAACATGGAAGCACTTCAAAGCTGTGAACAAAAGTGACAATGCACAAAATATATACTTTGTTACAGAAATAAGGGGTTATAATGTATTGAATATTTCTGCACTGTTTAAGGAACAAATGTCCTGCATCATCTTATGTGATCATACTTTTATAAATAATGGTATTGTGAGGCTGAATATACTGAAGGTAGGGTAAACACGGTTTGTTTAGCATACACAAAGCATAACCACACAATAAAAACCTTTTCTGTATAAGTGGCAGGCCTGCTGATTACCCAGTAATCATATTTCTTCAATACCAAATGTGACATTTGGTCAAAAGAAAACATTTATTTTTATAATTTACCATGCATGCCCTTAAATGGATGTGCCAATGTTAGCAATAATAACAACAATAATATTATTGTCATTCTGAGGTGAATCCAATACATTTCAAAGCCTGTTTTCTTATTTCCTTTGTTCTGATTCCATAGATAATGGGATTAAAACAACTTGGAAAAAGCAGATACATCGTACTTAAAAAGACACGATTGTTTGGGGAGATGTTATTTTTGAGTCGATACGACAAAACAGCTAATAATGCAAAAGTCAAAGATACTATAATGACAATGATATGGGTCACGACAGTGTTAATGGCCTTCACATTGGATTTACCAGACTTACTGAAGATAGAAAATAATATAACCCCATAAGAGGCTGATATAAAAACAGCATCAAGTAACAGGATGCCAAAAATATACATGAGGCCAACCAGGTTGTTGATGGAAATATCATCACATGACAGCTGCACTAGCGCCATGTGCTCACAAAAACAGTGGTTCATCTTATTTAAACAAAACTTGCGCTTTCCAGCCAGACTGATCATCAAGGTGTTCACCAGAACATTTCTGATAACAGGAGGGATGACAAATCTCAGAAAAGAACGGAAAGCCATGTGCTTGTGGTAAAACAGAGGTGTGCATATGGCAAAGTATCGATCCAATGACATCCAAAAAAGCACTGTTGACTGAAAACTGCCGGTGAAGTGAATGCAGAACATTTGCACCAAACAGCCTTCCAGAGAGATGCCTCTGAGGTCAAAAGCAAAGCTGACCAGCGTGTTAGGTACAAAGAATATAGTCAGGCAAAGGTCAACACAGGCTATTAATGCTATCAGGATGCACATAGGGGAGTGTAGAGACCTTGATGAAACTATGATGTATAACAGGAAAGAGTTAGCAGCAATAGCCAGGATAAACATGAGAAAGTATGGGATGAAGAGAAGAGGTCTAAACTCACCCAGGTCAGAGAAACCATCTAGGATAAAGTATGTGTGTGATTTATTCCTCACCAAGACTTCCTCCATGCTTTTCTTTCTTAAGTCCTGAATAGGGTTACTAAAACAAATTGAGTTCTCTTATCAGCTGTGCTTCAAGAAACCTGTTTAAAGAAATGTGTCAGTGTCACAATGCTCACGAAAGCATGGGCTGGATATCACATACATGTCCATTGTTTTATGAAAAGGTTGTAGTATATCAGAACTACTTCACTCACAGAAGGCAAATATTTGATCGTACCCACGCGCTTGCTCTAAACATTTGTCATCGTCAAAATGGTCACAAAAGCAATGTACTTTTATGGTTCATATAAACTCACATAAAGTCTTCTTACAATATAACATCTGCATAAATTCTTACTAATCACAAGAGTAGTATTTGGTTAATAAAATGCTGTACAATATAATTATTCATATAACTATCCTGCTGTACAAATGTTGAAGTAGTCAGATGTGACAGCCTCTTCAGTAGAAGTGTATGTTAGGACCTGTAGGAAAAGATTAGTAACAAAACTAAGATTTTTATCCCACAATACTTATTCTTAACTTATGTAAAAGAAAGACAAGCTTATCAATGAGAGAGGTTTTCTCCCTCTAAGATTGAGATGTCTAAACAAAAATACAATAAAGAGTAATCTAGTCTTGTGCAGCTTTCAGGTGTATAAGATCATAGTTCAAATGAGATATCACAGAAGAAAACATTTTCAGTATATTTCGAAAAACAGGAGGGGCGATTAGTTTACAGTTCAAGTTTGTTGTTGGTTCATTGTCGATGCTTGACCCTCGCTGTATCATTACCAAATCCAGCTTTGAGAGCTGATTCAGGTCTTAAAAGCCTCACCTCTGTCTCTTTGAAATTCCACTGGGATTGGGCTAAACATCCACACTCAAGTCATTACTGGTCACAGAAATTTTGGAGGTACCATTTTATAACAAAGCATTTTGATTACATACAATATACTTCATTAACAATTTATTTTCTTCATTGTATTTTCAAGAGAATTTTCATCATGAATACATCTGAGCTATTCATTTGAAAGTACAATATATTTTTGGTTTTGTGACATTATCTTTTTTCATAATGTTTGTTCTCTCCTTTTAATTTGATCTTAAATGACCCTCAGGAGGAGGCTATGGTTTTTACTGTTTGATCATTAACGGCTAGTTCTAAGCACTAAGACTCCGGCGGTACATCAAGAGTTGGACTGAAAGTTCGCCCAATTATTGTTTCTAACTCATAGATGGAGTCCAACTGAAGATTGCAAGTGTTTAATGAGGTGTTACAAATAAAAACAGAAACGCTATCGTCACTGTAAATAATTGCATTAAACACTGAATTGCTTTTTTATTTAAATTTATTTACCAGATAAGTCAGTCGAGACCCAGTTCTCCCAATTGCAATGATGACCTGGCCAAGAAGCTATCAGGCATAAAACAAACAGCAGCAGATAACTAAACACAACAACAAACATTAGACAAATTACGACTGAAAAAGATTCCTTTCATTATTTCTGCAACAGAAACTACAAGATACTTATGAGTTAGGGAATAAATTATGCAAACCAATTTACAAGTCTGTACATATTCAATAACAATATTCCGAAATCACACACAAGACCTCACATGAGGTTGGCACTCGTTGCCCGGGCAACAGACTGTGAACGGGAGTTGGGACAAAAACAGCATTTTACATATGAGTATGTCATAGTTATGATCACCATGACCCTATAAATAGTACAGATATATCACAACACTAAGTATGTACATAAAACCGTTAGCGTTAGCCTCCGCCAGCCAACGAGCCAATGTTTAGCTTTAGGGCACTTTGCATCGCAATTCATGTTTCATGTTACCGATTTGAATCGTTGCATATTTGCATTGCGATGTAACTGTCTCGCAATGTATCGTCACATTCCTCACACAATCCATAACTTTTTTATGTGAAAGCTCTGTACCATTGGCGTGTCTAAGGGGGGGCCCGATGAGGCCACGTCCCCATCTGAAATCTGATTGTGCCCCCTGATTGTTGTTGGTAACGAGTCTTGACTGGCTAGCTATCGTTAGCTAGCTATCTCTGCCATTAAGCCGTGCTGCATTGGCGCGCAGCTTTTCCGCTCTATGCTGAACTGTCGGCCAAGCAACCTGGGTGTTCTCAGTATTGAATCCAGAAGAGCAAAAGTAGTCACTTGATATGGACATGTTTATAAAGTATTTTACAACCCTCCACCAAAACAGTAGAATACGGTTATTCTATTTATCGGATTCTAAGAGATGACGTGTTTTGAGTTTTTTCTCATAAGGAAATCTAAACAATATTTTCTGTGATCTCAAAATCCAAAAGATATTTAGCTGGCTCTTTACTAATTGAAAAATATTGGAGTATTTTAAGTAGGATGAGTTCAGGTAATGTGGGACATCAGGTAAAGTGGGACAGCTGCGTATTGTATCGATTTGCTATAGGAGAGATCAGCCTGACGTCAGAACAACAAAAAACTTATTTCCGGGTGGCGGAAGTATCGTCTCCAACGTAGGGAGACGGCTATAAGCAGGTTACTTTTTGTAAAAGCGATGAGCATACAAATAAAATATTTTGTTTTGAAATGTTTTGAAATGTTGTATCTTGTCCAAACAACATGTTGTTATAATTATAAAGCACTTGGTTTTTACGTGCTTTTTTTACGGTTAGGTAAAGTAGGCTAGTCTAACAGTTAACTTGCTAGCTAGCTATGCTACTACAGGCTAACTGAAAAAATGCATAAGATAGTTTGTTACAGATGTGTAGGTTAAGATAAGCAAATAGAAAATGCATAGAACCGACATTTTTTTCTGATAGTGCTTGACTATTGTGTATCTATTCTTTATTTTTACCCCTAAGTCTGACCTCACAACCGTGACCGCGTTGGTGGCGGCGGCACCGGCAGAAGGTTCAGACAATTAATTACTACCAACTGTCGTTAGTTTTGAAGTGTTGCCTAATCTAATCAATCTATGTTATTTGGGGGATACAGTTAAGATTATGTTTTTTATTCATATGCATATTTGTCATTTTATACATTTATCATACTGAATGACAGAGAAGCATGGGAAGAAGTTGCCTAAATTAAGAATAAAAGATAGACCAATTTAAAAGAGGAAAAAGACGCGGGCTAATTCTCATAGCATAACATTTATAATAATAAATCCAGGTTCAGGAATATCGTGGATAAACCAGGGAAGCAACGTTAAGCTTCCATGATACGTTAATGTTGGCCACTTTGTAACGCTTAATATGTTACCACGTTAAAAACGTAATGTGAACAAGTGCTTTCAACATAGCTGTCTTTGGGCGTTTTTGCTTAATTTCAGAGGGGGAATCTGTTCAAATCTAATCCTCTACAACTCGCCAAAATTGTGGTTAATTCCCAAACACAACAGAATAAAGCATATTCTCTCACTCAAAATTGTTACTTCCGCCACCCGGAAGTGTTGCTAGGGCCTTTGTTTACAAACATACTAATCTCTCATATATGCAATTTCAACAGCCAATTATCTAACCTGATATGAATTGTTGCTACAACACTTTATGGCACTTAACAACGGTTTTGATTGGTCTGACATCATCAGAGTGGGCGTGGACTATATTTAAAGGACCTCTGCATAGTGCAAATACGCAATAAGTCCAACGACATGTCACAATCTAGTTCTCAATGATAAGGCTGTTAATGGAATTGAAATTAGATACCAACCTATACTACTGGGTCACAAATAAGTCATTTCAACACTGGTTGAAATTCAAACAAAAAATGGGTAAAGCAATGCTTTGTTTTTATAAAAAAAAATGCTTTATGTCACTGTCCCACATTACCTGAACAGGTTAGGTAATGTGGGACAGCATTGTTCAGTTAAAGTGGGACACAATTGTATGCTTTATTTAGGCTATAAAATTATTGTGTAATCAACTATTATCACGCCTGTCATCATTTGCAAGCATGCCCATGGTTTTTAGCCTATAAACTACCTAGTCAGACAGAACATTAGTCTAGATCTAGATACAGGGTCTGCTTACCTCCATATAACAAGCAGGCCCGTCATTTAGGGCTAGGTTTCACAAAAACATTTTAAATCAGCCAACTTTTCTAAAACTACTATTACAGATAATGGCACCAGACGAGTCAGGTCAAAAACAGAGGAAGGAAGAGAAAGGAAAGAAAATAGGAAGGAAGGAAGATGCACAGTCAGTGAGGAAGAACTAATCAGGGAGGAAAAAATAGTCAAGGAGGAAGAAAGGGAATGAGACACGATATGTGGAGTGAGAAAAGAATGAAAGGGGCAATTGATGAATACAAGAGGGAAGTGGAGTCAGGAAAGGCACCCAAACTCCGTTTTTTGGCCAGAGCTTGGACTGTCACCAAATCGACTCTACAGAGACGGGTGAAAGGAATTGTCAGTAGATCCTCTCATGCTTCCGGCAGAAAGCCCTATCTGCCTACTGAGACAGAAAAAGAACTTGCCGACATGCTGACCATGTTGTCTCAGCGAGGTTTCCCTCTCCGAACCGCTGACATTAAGACGCTTGCATTTGACTATGCCAAAGTCACTGATTGAGTCAGTGACTTCTTTGTACCCAGCACATCAACAGATAGGGCACTGCAGCCACTAGCCCCTTTAAACCAGGGAGAAAATGTCAGCATGCAGGGTATGGACACCCTGGAAGTTACAATCTTGGGTGGATCCTACCCTGAAGAGCTACAAAATGAAGAGGTTCCATCCACATCAACTGGGAGAGGCCAGGATGAGGATGCCGTTCCATTGAGGCCATCAGTTAGCTTCGAAGATCTGATAACGGTACCAAGACAAGAGAGGACGTCAAGGAAGCCGCGTGCCAAGCCGCCATCATATCACTTGACCAGCCAGGAGCATTTCCTCTATGTTGAGAGAGCAAAAAAAAAAAGAAAGGAAAAGAAAAGGTGGTCCCAGCAAAAAAAAGGGAAGGTGGACAATGTCTCTCAAGACACAACAAAATGCACTGGCTGCCAGCAGACCTATGGGGATCGAGACGACCCCAGAACAGAAGAGGACTGGATCAAATGTTACGTATGTGATCTGTGGTACCATGAGTCCTGTGCTGGGGAGAACGGACTCGTTGACAATGTTTCTTTTACTTGCAGGGAATGCTTCACAGTCTAAATGAAAAAATAGCTATTAACATGCCTATATTATCTTGATACTTTTAATTACATGGTGAATAATTTGTTGTTCAATAAAAGGTTTAGCATTCTATACAAAGTGGCAAAGCCCCAGGGGTTGATGAGATCCGCCCAGAAATGCTGAAGGCTCTGGGTGTTGAGGGACTGTCATGGATGACACGTCTTATCAACATTGCGTGGAAGTCGGGGACTGTACTTAAGGAGTGGCAGACCGGGGTGGTGGTTCCCCTGTTCAAAAGGGGGACCGGAGAGTGTGTGCCAACTACAGAGGCATCACATTACTCAGCCTCCCCGGGAAAGGAGGGTTCGACCGATAGTCGAACCTCGGATTGAGGAGGAACAATGCGGTTTCCGGCCTGGTCGTGGAATGACGGACCAGCTTTTTACCCTCGCGAGGATCTTTGAGGGGGCCTGGGAGTATGCCAATCCGGTCCACACGTGTTTTGTGGATTTGGAGAAGGCGTATGATCGGGTTCCCCGGGAGATACTGTGGGAGGTGCTGCGAGAGTATGGGGTGAGGGGGTCTCTACTCAGGGCCATCCAATCTCTGTACTCTCAAAGCGAGAGCTGTGTCCGGGTCTTCGGCAGTAAGTCGGACTCGTTTCCGGTGAGGCTTGGCCTCCTCCAAGGCT
>JAPMUY010004443.1:0-2500 GCA_026901105.3 Galaxias olidus
GAGACGCTAAATACGGTCCAAGCCACACAGCCAGGGCCAAGGAATACGGCTCACTACGGCCAGGGCGTCCTAGCCTGCTGGAGCACCGCTGTGAAGGGCCGGTGTTCACTGAACCTCAAACAACTCTGCCAGGCTGTACGGGCGGGGAGGCGGGGCTAAATGTACTCAGAGAGAGGAGCCAAACTTCGGGCACCGCGTCGCGGATACGAGCCCGATTCTCTGGACATCGCACTGAACTGCAGCCTCCAGCCTTTTGGTAATGGGTCTCGAGTTGGATCTCGAGTCCTACATACTGGATTTGGGATGCCAAAACGCTAACTCTGGCGCGCGCACGCATGCACGCATGCACACACACACACACACACACAGACACACTCACACACACACACACACACACACACACACACACACACACACACACACACACACACACATACACACACACACAGCCACATACACACACACACACACACACACACACACACACACACACACACACACACACACAGTGAAACAGTCATAGCATTCCTCTCTCCATATAGGGATTTTGTTTTGTGAAAAATGTTTCCCCTGTGCGTTTGGGAGAGTGTACGGACACTGTTTACACACATCTGCTTGCAATCATCTTCTGATCTGTCCTCGGCTAATTGTTTCTTTATTAGCATGATGGAAGGGTGGCAAAATTGAACTTGTTTTCTATTCGTCACGTTGAACCAGAATCTTACCAAAATGATTTTAGTATTCACTGAACTCACAAGACACGGTATAAAACAAAGAATTTGGTGAAATGACTACTGTAGCTGACACAAACAGGTAAAGACACATACACACACACGTACACACACACACACACGCACACACACACACACACACACACACACACACACACACACACACACACACACACACACACACACACACACACACACACAGACACAGAGAAGGGTTGGTGAAGGTGATGATTAGCGCGGTGCGGGCCCCGTCTGGACAGGTCGTGTGCATGTGATTCCAGATCAGTGTGTATGAGGGGATCAAAGGGAGACATGATTACTACCTGGCCCTGATAAAACTCTCTGTCATTTCCCTGTCAATACACACATTGACTCGCACTAACACACACACACACACACACACACACACACACACACACGGAGACACAAACCCTCACATCGAGCTTACAGTATGCACCTGTAAAAACGCTCAAACCCACAATCAAGAAGCGAACACACACACACACACACACACACACACACACACACTCAGAAATAAACACACCGCTCTCTAATCTGCCTAATTTGTACGTTGAACCCAGCGTAGACAGATCATGTCTCGGGTAGATCTTCTGTAAGTGTGTGTGTGTGTCTGTGTGTAAGTGTGTGTGTGTGTCTGTGTGTATGTGTGTGTGCGTGTGTGTGTTTGTGTGACTAACACAGACATATCCATTCCTGTACTCTGCTGCAATTGTTTAAGTGACATGCCTCACAGAAACCCACAAGATCAAACTCTCGTCACCTTCCTGCTCTTCAGGGACTGTCAATTGTGTGTGTGCGAGTGTGTGTGTGAGCGTGTGACACACCTCCTCCGTATGAGCGCCACACAACAGCGCACACACAAACACACGTCTCCCAGCGCTGTGTCGTGGCCACCACTTTGGGTCCCTGGCCACTTCATGCCCGCTGTCTTTCAGACTTTTCAAATCTATCCTTTGCTTTATTTTTACTCCAGTCACTGTCCCGTTGCCTACACCTGCGTGGACTCCCCCCCTCCCCCTTCCCCGACCCCTGTGGCGGACCGGCCGATTTTCATTAGGGGGCGCGTAGCTACCTCCAGCGTGATCCGTTGACAGACCCACAGATGAGCCGGCTCGATAGGGGGACGCCGCTCCTCCGGCCCCCCCCCCCCCTCCCCCCCCACAGATGGCATGGGAGCCCGCCGCGGCATACCAGCGCTCCGCACGCCGACGTCTCTCCCCAGCTAGGGTTACACGTACACACAGGTGTGTCGGGGAGTGTTTTCATACCTGTGCAATGAGTCTGTGTGTGTGTGTGAGCTTGAGCTTGGTGAAGTGTACGTGTGGATGTGTTTTCACTATCTATTCGCACATGTTTGTGTGTGTGTGTGTGTGTGTGTATGTGTATGTGCGATTGTTTTTGGTGAAGTGAAGGTGTGGATGTTTTTTTTTTCTTTTTTGCATCTATTGGCGTGTGCTCTTTCTGTGTGTGTTGGTGCGTCTGTGTGTGTGTGTGTGTGTGTGTGTGTGTGTGAGACGCATGGCGTGACACGGCCCTACAGACTGCTGCAGTGCGTTGTGTCTGCGCTGAAGGTGGATGCGCCTTGTTGACTTTACATGTTCCTTCAGAAAACAAACGTGCTCGGGGTGACATGGGAGCCTGGTCGTAAACAAAATAAGCTCCTCGTGCACTCCTCTGCTTTACATTCCAACACCACACACACACACACACACACACACACACACACACACACACACACACACGCACAC
>JAPMUY010004443.1:17500-22500 GCA_026901105.3 Galaxias olidus
GGGCTCCGGCGTGCTCCGCAGACGTCTGAGAGGGGCTTACTCACTCGCCACGGATACTACACGTGGACGGAGAGAGAGAGAAGAGGGAAAGAGAGAGGGAAAGAGAGTGAGAGAGAGAATGGGAAGGGAAAAAGAGAGAGAGGGAGAGGGAGAGGGAGAGAGACACAGCAAGAGAAAATGCGTCGAAAACTAAGAAGCGGCGCGCCTCCCCCACTGTAACTCCACAGCGAAGCGAACCGTGAGTTAGGAACTCAGTTAGCTCGACAGACAGCCGCCACATCACACCCTCCTCTCTCATCCTATATCCTGCTGCCTTTTCCCACTCCTCAGAGAGCCCCGTCTTCCCACGGCTCCCAAACCAAGCGCCTCTCAACCACCGGTCCCTCTCACCCACCACATGTCTGCGCCCCGCCCTCAAACCAAACCCCCCCCATTCTGAATCAAACGACCCCCCCTCCCTCCCTCCCTCCCTCATTCTCTTCCGCCACCCAGGGCCAGCTCTCGCTTCGCAAACCACATCATTAATAAGGAATACAATGCGTTTTAGTGAAATGAGGGCCCTGATCGGCTTAGGCCTGAGCCTGTGCGTGCTAATTTAGCTCAACTTCAAGGCAAAACCCCCCCCCACCCCTGGCGGGCCCGGGGCGGCTGAGACCCACCCAAAGCCCCTCTGGACGCTAAGCTGATTGGAGGCTGAGAGCTAGGGCCAAATCCCTCATGTCCATTCGCGTCGGTGTTGCTGGTTCAAAGGCCTAGTTCAAACGCCAGGGAGAGGGGGGTGATGGAGAGAGACGGGAGGGAAGGGAGAGAGAAAGCAGACAGGTATGGAGAGAGAGAGAGAGAGAGAGAGAGAGAGAGAGAGAGAGAGAGAGAGAGACAGAGTTGAAGAGAAAGAGGGAGGGAGAGAGGGGGGCTAAAGGGGGAGGCAGTGAGAAGGACAGGGCTGCTGAGAGAGGGCTGGCCGGGGGTGTGAAGAGCAGTGACCCGGGGCATTACCCACGCTCCATTTCAGCGGGCCTGGGTGATGGGAGACTTTCAGCGCATTACACATCATGAGACTGATTACTCCGGGATGGAGGGCAGGAAAAAAGAAAAGGAAGAAAGGAGAGAATGAGAAAAGAGAGGGGGGAAAAATGTGAGAAAATGAGGCAGGCAATGGGCTCTGAAACCAGTGCCAGGGTCAGGTGATGTTTGAGTAGTCTCTCTCTCTTTCCCTCTTTCTCTCTCTCTCTCTCTCTCTCTCTCTCTCTCTCTCTCTCTCTCTTTCTCTCTCTCTGACATCAGCCGCGTGGTTGGTGACTCAATGCTGAATGCACATGAACTTTGCTTGTGGACTCCATGTTGGCCCTTCTCGTTCACGGCTAAAGCTGGGACAGTTGCACTGTTTCCCTGTGGTTTTCTGTGCAACTGTGACTCCAGCATGGCTCCGGTGGTGCTGTGTGTGCCGACTGAACCACATGTTATGATGGGTGCCATCGTAACCGTGACCGTGCCATTCAAAAGAGGAAGATAGTGCGAAAATGATTTCTTATCTGCTAAGCCAAACTCTACCTCCTGTATCTGTACAGCTTATTTCAACAAAAAGATGACGACACGTATAGAAAAACATCACGCACGTCAAAAAAAAAATAGCAAAAAAAAAACGTTGAAACCTAAGGTTTTGTTTTCGCTACGGTATAATTGCACGGTTAGTCATGTCCTCTGAAAACGTTCCTTGGACGGGCGCACTCGATATTCCAAACCTCAGAGCTGGATGTGCCACGACCTATCCAGCAGACTGGAATAACACGACACAGTTATGATTGGCCCCTCACTCAAATCTAACACGCCCTTTCTCTGCCCTGCAAAACACAGCTGCTCGTCCCAAGACGTTTCCGTCTTTGAATCGTCCCCTCTTTTCCCTTTGCTCTATCCCTTCCAACCTCTTGTTCTATTGTCTTTGCGTGTGTCTATTTTGTGTGTGTGGTCGTGTGTGTGTGTGTGTGTGTGCGTGTGTGTGTGCACGGGGGTGTGTGTGTGTGTGTGAGGGTGTGTGTGTCTTCCTCGGAATGTACATAGTGCTCCTGACCACCGACGGCTCTCATGTTACTTGTGGCAGTCATAAGTAATGCAAGGTCATTCTCATTCAGATGCACGCTCACACCAGGAGGAAACTCACTCCCTCGCTCTGTTTCTCTTTCCCACCGCAGACACACACGCACAAATACACACGTTTACACACACACACACACACACACACACACACACACACACACACACACACACACACACACACACACACACCAGTGGATTAAAATAAACCAGGTAGGCAGGGAGACAAGGCAGGATGGCAGACAGACAGAAACAAAAGATACAGATTGACAGACGCCTTATTAGTGTGTTAGGTGATGTACTGAGATGTATTAATATCCATATTTATGATGTGTTATCTATCAGAAGCGGGAGCAACGCGTGGGCATTCAGGCCACACCACAGCGCACGATGTCGCTTTGCCAGCTGAAGAAAAATAAACTACTTATACGTTAGGGAGAGAAAAAAGAGTCAAGTTAGGAGGCACAGTCACAAACGTTTGTACTCACACTCACTTACACACACACACACACACACACACACACACACACACACACACACACACACACACACACACACAGACATAAACGGTGGGCAACACACTCAAAGGCAGCGTCAGGAAACCACATGCTTCGATATGAAACCAGTGCTGACAACGGATATGGCGATCTTGCAGGAGAGGTGGACAAGGGAAGCATTAGTCAGAGAGAGAGAGATGAGAGGACAGACTCCTATGTAAGAGACTGTATTCGTGTGATCAACACGAGACGCACTCTGAAGGAGAGAAAGGAAGGTTAGGAAAAGTCACAGCACACGGTGAGGCCTGCAGGTACACCGCTGACCACACGGAGGTGCTGTTCAGTCCTCAACGTCGGCACAGTGTCCGGAGCGGCGAAACGCCACTTGATCCTGCGTCACCGGCTGCGGTAGAATGGCGTGCGGACAAAGCCTGCGGGTACGAATACCTGCATGCGAGTTAAGCAGTTCTGGATGTGCGCGCACCTGTGTGTGTGTGAGCGTGCGTGCACGTGCGTGTGTGTGTGTGTGTGTGTGAAAGTCACGCGTGCGAAAGACGCGTGTGAACCTCTTGCTGGGCCTGGGCGCGCGCGGCCTCCTCCTGCGCCCACAGCGCCTCCCTGTGCGTGGAGGTGGCCATGCTCTCCCTCAGCGCTCGCTCCAGCTCCCGGATGCGCTCGGCCGTCTCCAGCATCCCCCCCTGGGAAGGAAGGCCATGGAGAGGGGGGGGCTGGGGGGAGGACTGGGGTGGGGCAGAGTGAGGGGCAAACTGGGGGGAGGGCTGGGGTGGAGCAGGGGGGCGGGGGGGACAGCAAGGGAGAAACAGTATCCGTACGGTTGTATGTTCATGTGAACACGCACACACACACACACACACACACACACACACACACACATATTCACACAAAATTCCACATGGAAGGCAAGATAAGAACCTGGAGAACAAAAGGGGGAACTATGGGTTAATCTGTGTGTGTGTGTGTGTGTGGGGGGGGGGGTGAAGAAGCGGAGAGTCAAAGGGAGACCACCCTCGTGAAAATGGGAACACAAAACACACATAACAGAGCCATAAGTGATAAGAGAGAGAGAGAGAGAGAGGGAAAGGTTTCCTACTGACACCCACCCTGGAGGATCTTAGGGAATGTGTGTGCACCTTACGCTTGCGTTCACGAGGTTGCGTGTGTGTGTGTGTGTGTGTGTGTGTGTGTGTGTGTGTGTGTGTGTGTGTGTGTGTGTGTGTGTGTGTGTGTGTGTGTGTGTGTGTGTGTGTGTGTGTGTGTGTGTGTGTGGCCTCTCCGACACCTACGGAGAGCGGGGGGGAAAATGGATCTGTCTGCACGCCGGGTGACGGAGCTGTGAAAGAAAACAGTGGACAGAAATAATAAACGCTCCCCCTCTCTCCTCCCCCTCGCTCTCTCTCCTCCTCCTCCTCCTCCTCTTCCGTTCCTCTCCTTCGTCCGCCGCTCCCGCCCACGCGTTCACACGCTCACACCTTCCCCTCCGGGCCGAGAAGGCGGCCTGGGAGACGGTGGCTAGTGAAACGAGAGGTCCCTCCACCGTCGGACTACAAAACCTACGCCCGCGTTCCCCTCAAAACTCCAACTCCCCTCTCCCCGTCTTTTGTCTCGTGTGAAAACGACCGTCGGCTCTCTGTCACCCAGAGGTCCAGAGGCTATGCGGCCCCTCCCCGGCCCGGCTCCGCAGTCGGCCTCCGGCTCCCTGATCCCCTCGCCCCCTGCACCCGTCTCTCACAGCCATCTGCCTCCTTCACCACGGACTGAAACAACAACCGGGAGTCGATCGCGGAGGGGGAGGCGACGTGAGACGAGAAGGCCGTCGAGGACCCCCCCCCCCCACACACACACACACACCTACAGAGGCAGGCTGTGTGGCTCACTACTCCCAGCCAGTAATTGGATGTGACAGGCTGGCAGTAATTCGATGCGCCAGCGTCAACAAGCACAGGTTCTACCACACCGCACAGGGTAAGAGCCCTGCACACACACACACACACACACCCTGGTGAGACGGGGGGTAACACCGCCGGACCCCCTGTCCCCGTCCCCCCCCGTCCCTCCTTCGACTGCAAAAGCCAACCAGAGAACGGTGAGAAGCGCGCGTGCGTGTGCGTTTGTGTGTGTGTGTGTTAGTGTGTGTTTGTGTGTGTGTGTGTGGTGTGTGTGTGTGTGTGTGTGTGTGTCTCCTCGTAGATTCAGTGAAAGGGGACCACGTCTGGAGAGGACAGGAGAAGCAGCGAGAAGGGGCGGGGGAAACGGACAGGAGTGCAGAGACGATTGCTGTTTTAGGGCCAATCATCACCCGGCTCCCCTGGGGCGGCCCCCGCTGCGTCGTTTGCCCCCCCCCCCCTCCCCCCTTACCCTCTCAAGCTACGGGCAGGGGGATTATAATCACCA
>JAPMUY010004443.1:27500-30000 GCA_026901105.3 Galaxias olidus
AGAGAGAGAGAGAGAGAGAGAGAGAGAGAGAGAGAGAGAGAGAGAGAGAGAGAGAGAGAGAGAGAGAGAGAGAGAGAGAACAGACAGGGTTGCTAGCATTAAGCCCTTGGCTCGTCACTCCTCTAACTGGAAACAATAAAAGTGGTTTTTCACGTTTCCTCAGACTTCCTCCAACTGGAGCGGCCCTCGCCGCCGGCATCCAAAGCAAGCAGCTCCGCTCCACTTTCTGGCTGTCCAACCCCTGCTCCGTTTTTACCACCCATCCATCTCTCGCTCTCCTCCCCTCTCTCTGGCTGTCTCTCTCTCTCTCTCTCTACTTCCCTCTCTCTCTCTCTCTCTCTCTCTCTCTCTCCCTTTCCCGTTTTATTTCTCTCCATTTTATTTCTATTTCCCTTTTCCCCCCCTTTGATAACTACTTTTATTTAGCTTTGTAATCGCTCTGCGCTCCTTCGCACAGCGGTAAACTCACTCCTTGGCTCCTCGCGTCGCGCGCTAAAAAAAGGCCGCGCTCATTCACGGCTGCACAGAAACGGAGCCAGCCGAGGTGTGAAAACATCCCCGCCAGTTCCCAAAAAGGACCCTGCCAAATGTAAGGTCCAATCTTTTTACGCAACTTTCCTATATACACACCAAAAAAAAAAAACGGAATATTCCACGCTGAAAGTACCGTGCGGGGACTCAGAGTCAACAGCGGGCTGTCTGGGGGGCTTATCAGGGAACGACTGGGTCTGGCCGCAACGTCGAGGAAGTACATCCAAATAGCGGAGCCGGTGGGTGGGGAGGGCATCAGTCGGTCCGCTAGCGAGTGATAGATGCTTTATGGCCCTTATCACTATATCTCTTATCACTACGCAAATACAGACAGGGAGAGGGGGGGGGGGGGGGGAAGAGAAAGTGGAAATAGATATAGAGAGAACAAAAAACAGAGAAAAAGAGAGTGTGCATGTGTGTGTGTGGGGGGGGGGGATCATATACAATAAGTAACTAACCATCTGACGCGGTAGAACCTTGCTTTTCTTCTTGTCACTCAAAGCTCTCTGCACATGACTCACTTCACGTTTGCCGTACACAGTACTTGTATTTCAACGCGGCCATAACCGTTGCAACGGTCCATACGACTTGAAAAAGCTTCCCATAACAAACTCAGGAAACAAAGTCAAGGCCATGTGATTGGGCGCCATCTTGTTTTGCTGTGTGCCCTGAACACACACCCAGGTTTAAGTCTCTGCTGTGTGCCCTGAACACACACCCAGGTGTAAGTCTCTGCTGTGAGCCCTGAACACACACCCAGGTGTAAGTCTGTTGTGTACACCTGAACACACACCTAGGTGTAAGTCTCAGCTCTGAGCCCTGAACACACACCCAGGTATAAGTCTGTTGTGTAAACCTGAACACACACCCAGGTGTAAGTCTCGGCTGTGAGCACTGAACACACACCCAGGTGTACGTCTGTTGTGTACACCTGAACACACACCCAGGCGTAAGTCTGTTGTGTACACCTGAACACACACCCAGGTGTAAGTCTGTTGTGTACACCTGAACACACACCCAGGTGTAAGTCTGTTGTGTACACCTGAACACACACCCAGGTGTAAGTCTCGGCTGTGTGTGAAGCGACCGTACAGGAGGAAAGGCTAAGCTGTGGCCCTGACATGGACACTCGACTCGTCCTGCACACCTGCACATAGCGCACACTGCCCGTACAAACAAACACATCAATAAAGAATGAATGAACTGACCATATGTGTGTGTGTGTGTGTGTGTGTGTGTGTGTGTGTGTGTGTGTGTGTGTGTGTGTACTATGCATACTTGTGTGTGTGTACTTGCCTATGCGGAAGCGACTGTTGAACGGACGGATCCTGTTTACATCTGGCCCCGGCGCGCGGTCAGAAGTGCAAGGCCGCAAATGATGTGTGCATTCTTGGGAGCGTGCGTGCACGCATGTGTGTCGGCCAAGAGCTCAGCGCTCTGCGCTCGCCAAGCCCAACAACAGGCCTCTATTTCCCTCTCATTGGACACACACACACACACACACACACACACACATATACCTCGCACAAAAATACATACACACACACACACACACACACACACACACACACACACACACACACACACACACACACACACACACACACACACACACACACGCCCGAGCGCCTCCCTTTCTGCGGGACCCTCCCCGGCATACCAGAGTCGTTAGGGAGCCTTAGCCGTGGTGTGAGGTGATGAGGACACTGAGCGAGTAATTGGGGGTCGGCGGCCCTCACAGTGCCAAACACAATCACGCCGCTGATACCGTCCTCCTGGCTACTGACTGCTGCAGACAGAGGAGGCTCATGGTGAAACAGGGAGGATTCGGGGGGGTGGTGGGGGGGTGGAGTTAGCGTTCGCTCGCTAGCCGACCGGCGCTAAATCAAACTGAAACGTGATCGCCGTAGCGCCGGCTGTGACTCCACCGAGGTGGCACCGCCCCGTCGCCGGTTCTCTGTGCGGCCGG
>JAPMUY010004444.1:0-2500 GCA_026901105.3 Galaxias olidus
AAGTGTTGAATAGCTTGTTTTAACTTTATCAAACAGCTCCACCCTCTTTGCCCCCTTATTGGGAGCATATACATTTACGAATATATAGCCTACCCCCTCAAAGTCTGTTTCTACTGCCAGAGCCCGCCCATTCTCAATTTCAACTATGGATTTAATTCTCACGTCAAGCCCAACTGCAAAAAGTATTGCTACTCCCGCACTCAAATTAGTACCATGGCTAAGGATCTTTTCTCCTTGCCATTCCATACCCCATTCTATTTCATTGTTACTATCACTGTGCGTCTCTTGTAAAAAATCACATTAAGATTCTTTTTGTCTACATAACCCATAAACTACAGCCCTCTTGTTTTTATCTCTTCCCCCATTTATATTAAAGGAAGCTACTCTTATTCTCCCCATGCAAAAGGAATCACCAAAAGCGACAAGAAAGACCCAGAACAGGCAAAGAAAACAGAACCCATTTGTGAAAAATACATCCATTTTACTTTTTAGTCCCCTTTCTCCCTCTCCTCTCTTTACGCACTTTGGCAACAAGTTTCTTCAGTCTGTATCGCTTCTGCTGAGGAAGCACATCGTAACCAACTTGTTTCTGAAGTGCTGTTACCGACGCAATGAATTTATTCTCATCTGGGAAAAACTCTGACACTGTTATTCTCCTATTATAGGTTGTATCCAGGAAAGTATCTACTTCCTTAAGGGTATATAAATCCACCTCATCTCCAACCTGACTTTGTGTTCCTATATCTGACATGCTTGACTCATCAGACAGACCTTCATCTGGATCCTGCATCTCTAACTCATCTCCCCCCTCCCCACACTCAACTGGGCCATGCTCCTTACTACACCCTGGTTCCCCCTCAGCTCCTTCCACCTCACCATGGGCACTTTTATCCTCCTCAGGTGCAGGTAGAGCTACACCAGTTAGGTCTCCTGTCTGCCCCCTCAGCTCTTCTACCTCAAGTTCACCATCAACCTGGATCCCCTCTTTAGCAGCCTCTGGCCCACCATATCTATTCCTTTTAACAACGTCTTCGACCACACCCCTAGTTTCAGCTATAAAAGCCCCTACCTTTGGGTGACTTATCCCGCTGGACTCTCCCTTTGATGTGGTTGCAGCGTCCGTTGTTTGTGGATCTTTCCCCTTTTCCGTTTCACTCCCGTTTTCCTCGTAACTAGGTCCGGCCTTTTCTTTATTCTGATCAGTATTTATGCTGGGGCAGTTCGCTCTTTTGTGACCGAAACTACCGCATTCAAAACATCGCAAACTCCCCGTACTCGCATAAATCATATATGACAGCCCCTCATGCTTTACACGAAAGGACACGTCTAGTGTGTGAGAAGGCGAATCTAAAAACATATAAACCTGTCTTCTGAAGGATAACACGTGTTTCAGAGATTCGCTTTTACACCCAAGATTTACTTCCTTTATACCACTAGCCATTTTTCCGAAGCGCGTAAGCTCGCGCTGGATATCCCCGTTAGGAATGAATGGCGGTACATTCGAAATCGTAATTCGGTCTGTAGGTGAAAACAGGGGAGTCACCGGCATGAAAATGTCATTGACTACCAACCCGTTCTCCACAACCCGGTTAACGAGTAGTTCGCTCTTTACGAAAACCACAACTGCCTTATTCATACGTGATGCTGAAATTATCTGATCATGCCCTATCTGCTCCCCTACTGCCAGTAATATTTCTTCGATTGTTGTACCACCCTCCGGTACACATCTAAATCCGTGGCGAATGGACAGGAAGGCCCTGCCTCGCCCGGGGCCGTAGCCATTCCTCAGCAACCCACCAACACGATGTTGTTTGTTGTTTCACCTATTCTCTGTTATTTTCTATCGTTTATCAACTTTGCCTGCACACCTAATTATGGTTTCCCAAACCAAGGTGAATGATAGGAAGGGACATAGAAAGAAAGAAAATCATAAATTCCCGCATCCAACTCCTGCACTCACTCTCACCAAACACCGAAAAACTCCCAGCATGCAGAGAGAGAGAGAGAGAGAGAGAGAGAGAGAGAGAGAGAAAGAGAAAGAGAGAGAGAGAAAGAGAAAGAGAGAGAGAGAGACAGAGACACGAGATACAGAGAGAGAGATACAGAGAGAGAGAGAGAGAGAGAGAGAGAGAGAGAGAGAGAGATACAGAGAGAGAGAGAAAGAGAAAGAGAAAGAGACACGAGATACAGAGAGACAGAGAGAGAGAGAGAGAGAGAGAGAGAGAAGGAGAGCGGTGTCTCTCGCTCCGTCAGTTCAGGGTGAGCGAGGTGGGCAGCGTACTCTGCCCATGGGGCAGCGCCGACAATTAAGGAGGTAAACACACACAGCTGCTGTGGGGCCTCCAGCTAGCGTGTGCGCACACGTGCGCTCACTACAGGAATGTGTGAGTGTGTGTGTGTGCGAGCTAGGCTGTGTGTCCCATCTCCTTGTATAACGCCCCCTTCTATAGAGACAGTTCATTATTAGGACTGGATTGACTGTGTGCAAAGCCCCTTTCAC
>JAPMUY010004444.1:10000-15000 GCA_026901105.3 Galaxias olidus
AAAATCTAATTGAATTCATCTAAAATCTTCTCCAAAGACCTCTTCTCAAAACCCTTTTGATTCCCCATTCCTCTGGAGACCACTACACACACACACACACACACACACACTACACACACACCACCCTTCCCCCTGGAGAGAGTGGCCGGTCGGCGGGCCGGGGTCTCACCTCGGTGATGCGGGGGTTGGTGCACTTGACGTTGCGGGTGGACATGTCGAGCCAGCGGGTGGTGTAGGGGTTGAGGGGCGGGCAGTGGTGGCGCAGCGTGCACCGGCCCTCGCCGCTGCACCAGCCGCACTGGAACTTCCTCTCCGCCTTCAGGCACACGCCGCAGCTGTCGCGCTGCGCCGCACACTTGTACAGGTGCACTGCGGGGCGGAGAGAGGTAGAGAGGGAGTGAGAGAGAGAGAGAGAGAGGGGGGCACGTGAACGAGGGAGGGAGCGAGAGGGGAGGGACAGAGGTTTGTGACGGCAGTTGGGCGGAGGAGGGACAGAGGATGTGTAGAATGTGTGAGCGTGCGCGCAACATGTACTGGTGACGCGCGGATTTCCCCACAGCAGTATACATGAGTGAGAAAATACAAATACAGTGTGACGGATGGACAAACACCACGGTACATGAAAATAAACTGCTCTTTTATTATTACAGAGGTCCTCTCCAAAAAAGTGAAATTTCAACGATGATACAACGACCCGCTTAAACCTCCTCCTGTCCTGCTCCGTGTCCTCCGGAGCTTTTCTAAGGACACGTTTCTGACTTCATAAAAGCAGGAAGTGAGAGGAGAGGCAAATGGCGGTGCAAAGCGGGGACGTCGGCGTACGCCCTCCTACCCTGGATGTTCTCCGGGTTATCGATGATGAAGTTTCCGTTCCACACCACGGAGAAATCCACCGGCAGCTCGCTGATCTTCATCCCCTCATACAGATACTGCCAAACAGAGATGGAGCGAGAGAGAGAGAGAGAGAGAGAGGCAGAGAGAGAGAGAGAGAGAGAGAGGGATTTTAGTATGAGGCAATAGCAGGAAGTTAAATCCCCAGGTTCCGTGCAGCATTCAAATGCTTCCCCTCAGACGGCACGTGAGAATTCCTTTAATACGTTGTCATGCCGTTGCATCACTACCGCTAGAGCTCAGAGAGAGAGCGAGAGAAAGAGAGAGAGAGAGACAGAAAGATATCAAGTTGGAGCAAGTTTCCACTTCATATTGCGGGTTCTCTTGGGGTGATGCCCTCAACTACCTCCGGCATCGTTTGCCGTGTGTGTGTGTGTGTGTGTGTCTGTGTGTGTGTGTGTGTGTGTGTGTGTGTGTGTGTGTGTGTGTGTGTGTCTGCCGGTGTTGACTCCTCTGGGAGTATACAGCATAACTGAATCACGGTGTTGTCTGTCTGGGCGGCCTTTCTGCAACCTTCTCCCAGATAATAACCAAGATGGCTTCCTCCCAATTGACTGACTGGCAGAGAGGTCGAAGGTGACTCCGAGCGAGACCCCCCCCCCCCCTCCCACTGACACACTACACCCACAGCACAGCACAGGGGGAACATGGGAAGTGGAGTTCCCCTGGGCTGTGAGGTATCGGAGCGGGTCAGTTTGTGGGCGGTGAGTCTGCTTCATAATGGCGTGCCAGCACATTCAGAACGTGTGTGCCTTTATACTGTGGGGAAGAAACATGGGAGCACGCTAATCATGCCACAGTGTCAAATGGAAACGAAACTTGTCGCCACGACTACAGCAGGAACCTAACCAAACCCCCCCCCAAAAAACACCGCCCGCAACCCTCGAACCCGACCCTCGACCCTCGTCCCCTCGTCCCCTCGACCCCTGACCCTGCGGACCCACCGAGCTGTTCTGGCACTGGACGCTGGAGCTGTTGAAGCGCAGGGCAGTGACGCGGTGGCTGACGCCCTGGATGTGGAGCACGCACTCGTAGCCACGCTGGCCCGACTGGGGCTGGGGAAGGTTCCGGGCCTTCAGGGTGATGGGCTTCACCTCGCCCGCCGGGATCAGGATCTGACCCGAGCGCACCAGCTGGGGACAGTCCTGAGGGAGACACAGGCAAGCGGGTTCAAAGGTCAGAGGGACGTTTTGTGTGATTCTAGGTAGCCGAGGTCACGCAGAAGTGGCACCAGTCAAACGTGCACACATGCACACACAGGCACGCACGCACGCACGCACGCACACACACACACACAAACACAAACATTGTCTACAACTTGATTGACTTGTTCAGTGGTGTTTGGTGCCATTCCTCAGACAGCCTAAGATGAGTGGCGCTCAGTGTCTCTGCAGATAATACACTGTTAATTGGTGCTGCAGAAAACAACAAGGGACTTCAATGGAGTGAAATACAAGAGCTGGAAAATAGTGTGTTTCTGGAGATGTGCCCTGAGGCTGACAGACAGACAGACAGACAGACAGGGAGGGAGGGAGTGCGTTTGTGTGTGTGTGTGTGTGTGTGTGTGTTTGAGAGCGCATTTTTGTGACTGTGTGTGTGTGTGTGTGTGTGTGCGTGAGTTTGAGTGTTTTGACTGTGTGTGTGTGCGTGTGTGCGCGTGTGTGTGTGATCTCCACCCACCTCAGAGGCGTTGACTCTCCCCTCCTGGAAGGAGCAGCTAGAGGGATCGTGGGTACACAGGTTGCGGTACTTGCACCAGTGGCAGCGGAAGGCACTGTTGACGCACGACAGGCACCTGCGCGCAAACACACACACACACACACACACACACACACACACACACACACACACACACACACACACACACACACAGAGGAAAAGAGTCAGAAAACAACCGCAGTCATGCAGAAAGAGATGGAGGATTGGGGATAGAGAGAGAGAATGAGGGAGGGCCCTGCCAGGCCGTACACACGGTTGTTTTGGGCTCCCGCTGCCGGGCCCTTACAGCTGGCGAGGCCCCTGGTCGCCAGTTAGTCGCCGTGCCAACCACCACGACAACGGTGGCAGCCTCGACAGCGGCGGTCTTTTTATAGGGGCTCAGAACGACAACTTGTCAGTGAGGCAGGCGGCGCACAGCGAGGAGGAGGAGGAGGAGGGGGAGGGGGAAGAGAGCGACGAGGACAAATAAGACATCGACACAGCTTGATCCCGCAATTACCATTAGACCGCCATTGTGGTGGCGCCACTGTAATTACCCACTGACAAGAGAAGGGCGGGGGGGTAGATGGGGCGTACAAATACACCCCCCCACCATCTCTCTCTCCATCTATCCCTCTCCCATACCTACCTATATCTTTGAGGAGAGGTTGAATTATGAATGCTTGTTTATACTGAAATATTCATAGCCGCTAAAGCATGGGAGGGATCCCTGGCAAGCACACGCTAATTTGGAAAAAGGAGACTGATTCGTCTCCCGGTGTCTGTGTGTGTGTGTGTGTGTGTGTGTGTGTGTGTGTCAGCAAGAGAAAAAGTGTCTCTGAAAGAGAGTTGGCAAGACTGTGTGCCGCATGTGGAGTATACTACACAGAATTTGCTTAAGTGACCGTGTATGTTTGTGCGTGGGTGTGTCCGTGTGTGTGTGAGAGTGTGTGTGTGTTTGCGTGTGTCTGTGTGTGTGTGTTTGTGTGTGTGTGCATATGTCTGTGTATGTGTATGCATGCGTGTGTGTGTGCCTGGGTGTGTGCATGTGTGTGTATGCATGCGTGCATGTGTGTGTGTGTGTGTGTGTGTGTGCTCCCTGATTAGCCCTGCTGAAGTGGGGTACATAATTGCGTCTCCCTGCTCCCCTCTGACCGGCTCCTCAGACAGTCCTCAGCCACAACACAGGAAATGCTTAGCCTAGCTGTAACTCCAACAAGCCCCTCCACAGTGTAAATGCGTGTGTGTGTGTGTGTGTGTGTGTGTGTTTACCTGTATACCGGCACGCCACCATAAACACTAGCATGTGCGCTTCACCCTGCAATGTGTGCGTCAGTGAAACCGAACGAGACAACCGGGGGTCCCAGACCGAAATCCCCCCCCCCTCCCCCCGCCCCACACACACACACCCCAGAGATCCCACACAGCAGGGGGCGAGGAGGGGGGCATAACCCTCTCTGTCACCACGCTGACAGCCCATCACCCCCCACTGTGAAGACAGCAGAGGCGCCATAACATCGTAGAGATCCCCCCTTTCCGCTCAATCAGAACCCCCCACCACCCCCTCACCGCCTCTCTTCCCCAGGATCACTCAATCAACCCCCCCCCCCCCCCCAGGGCGGTGGTCACAGGGCGGTGGTCTTCACGGAGGACAAGTCGTCCTGTGGTAGCGCAGAGAGAGAAAGAGGCTGGAGGAGGGAGTGGGGGGCTGCGTTAGTCTTAGAGCCTGTTCTGGAGGCGGGGGTGGGGGGGTCTATTTTAAGACGGGGGCAGGCCAAGGTTAAGGACGGCTTGGTAATCCTATTCCCCGAACATCGATTGTGCCGGAGCCAGAAACAGAGTGTGTAGTGGAAGTAAGGAGGGAGAAAGGGAGGGATGGAGAGAAAGAGAGGGAAGGGACATGACGAAAGACAGAGAAAGACAGAGAGAGAGAGAGAGAGAGAGAGAGAGAGAGAGAGAGAGAGAGAGAGAGAGAGAGAGAGAGAGAGAGAGAGAGAGAGAGAGAGAGAGAGAGAGAGAGAGAGAGAGAGAGAGAGAGAGAGAGAGAGAGAGAGAGAGAGAGAGAGAGAGAGAGAGAGAGAGAGAGAGAGAGAGAGAGAGAGAGAGAGAGAGAGAGAGAGAGAGAGAGAGAGAGAGAGAGAGAGAGAGAGAGAGAGAGAGAGAGAGAGAGAGAGAGAGAGAGAGAGAGAGAGAGAGAGAGAGAGAGAGAGAGAGAGAGAGAGAGAGAGAGAGAGAGAGACACACACACAGAGACACACAGACACACACAGAGAGAGAGAGAGAGAGAGAGAGAGACACACACATCAGAAACAAGGAGAGAGAGTTAGACTCACAGCTGGTGAACACTGCAGTTGTAGAACTTGACCTCGGTGCTGATCAACATCTGGCCCGTCTCCTTGGAGTTCAGCCTC
>JAPMUY010004444.1:20000-30000 GCA_026901105.3 Galaxias olidus
GATTTGTGCTCCTGTTCTGTCGCCGCGAAAGTGATGGGGGAGGGTGGGTGGGGGGGGGGGGGGTTACAGCACTGAAGTAATGACTGACTGTAATGACTGACCCTAATTGGTGAATTATTTTTAATAAAGGTCATTTGTTAGTTTTCCCTGCATCTTGCTTTCTAGGTGTCTGGAAGAAGGAGCTTTGTTGTCATGGCGATAGCGAGTTCGGTCAAAAGATGTGGTGGTGTCCCTGTTGCCAACTCAAATGTTTACCGAGGACCAGAAGAGACAAAACAACACAGGCAACACAGCCCAGCTCTCATGAAATGGATGTGCACTGTACAGTACAATGGATCCCAAAAAAGTGTGATTTTTTTTTTAAATGAATTATTATTTTGGTTAGTGCTGGAGGCCATTATTTTGGTATTCAGACTACGCAATGGGTAAAAGTGGCACATTGCCAAACAACCCTTTAAACTTGGGCTGGTGTGTGTGTGTGTGTGTGTGTGTGTGTGTGTGTGTGTGTGTGTGTGTGTGTGTGTGTGTGTGTGTGTGTGTGTGTGTGTGTGCATGTCCACATGTGGGTGCCGCAGCCCAAAGTGAGCGCCCAGCTCTGTCTGAAAACAAAAAAGCCTGTACCAAGCGGCGCTCCCACAACTTTTAACACCTCCACACACGCCCACACACACGCATCTTGGCGCGCGGTTGACTGCTTCGTAGCGAGGGAGCATATGCACAGCTAACACCCACGTCCAGCACTTGTGAACCCTCAAGTCTGATGTTTATGCATTGGAGTGCATTGAGATGGTTGCGCTTGGAAACAGCTTTTAAATGGAGGGTTTCTGACAGTGCATTCAGATGCGAGCTAATTGTTATTTTCTGTATTTTGTTTTTGTTTAAAACAAAAAACAGATGCTGGGAATAGTTTACTGTATTCATGTGTGTCTGAGTGTATTTGAGTGTGTGTGTGTTCGTGCCCGTGTATAAGTGTGTGCCTTTGTGTGTTTTCTTGTGTGCAAGTCTTTGTGTGCGTGTCTGTGTGTTTTCGTGTCTGTCTTTGTGTACTTGTCTGTCTTAGTGTGTGTGTTTGTCTCTGTGTGTTTGTAGGTCTGTGTGTTTCTGTGTGTGTGTGTGTCTGTCTGTGTGTTTGTGTTTCTGTGTGTGTGTGTGTGTGTGTGTGTGTGTGTGTTTCTGTGTGTGTTTCTGTGTGTCTCTGTGTGTGTGTGTGTGTGTGTGTGTGTGTGTGTGTGTTGACGAACCGGAACACTGGGCTCCGACACGGCGATGCTGTCTGGGTACACCGTGGCCTTCACGCATTGGCTGAGAGCGGCAGCGAATCGGTACGGCTCGTCCGCCCGCTCACACCGGTCTTTCTGGGAGCACCTGAAAAGAGGAGGAGGAGAAGGAGGAGGAGAAGGAGGAGAGGAGAGGTGAGCAGAGAACGAGGGGATGAGAATGAGGATAGGAGGAGAAAGAGGAGGGAAGGTAGAAAGGGTGGGGGGGGGGAAGAGTGGGGTTACTCAACAGTGGAAACAAACATTATACAGTATTTACATTGTAGGTTGGATTTAACTTTACTGTCACTGCACGCACTAAGACAACAAAATGCAGTTTAGCATCTAACCAGATGTAAGGCGCAAAGTATCTCTACATATTTATAGGTAGGATTATTTTATAAATGGTAAGGGGTAATATGATAATGCTAGTATCTACAGTAGAACAGTATCAACAGTACAGTGCAGGAATAGGTACATGGCTAGTTGATTTGCATTCAGGAACATTTCTAATTTCAGGTTCTTGCCGAGGAATTTCATTTCGGACCACAGCCCTTCAACCCACAAAACGCAAACCTCCACCTTGCACAAAAACAAGCTGACCCCGTCCACCCGGCGACTCGTGGTAACAAAAACAAGCTGACCCCGTCCACCCGGCGACTCGTGGTAACAAAAACAAGCTGACCCCGTCCACCCGGCGACTCGTGGTAACAAAAACAAGCTGACCCCGTCCACCCGGAGACCGGTGATAATGGCGCACGAACCAAACGCAACAGGGCCACAAACACCGGTAGAACACACGGGCGCACAGGTCAGGAATCAACACCGGGCCAGACTGTCAGCCTCCTTTTCCTCCTCCTCCTCCTCTTCATCCGCTCATTAGGTTTAGTCCTGGTGGACGGCGCCAGCCGCCCCGCCTGTTCTAGCCCCTCCAGCACCCCTCTGTCCCTGGTGAACTCCCAGAGCAGTACCCCTCGCACCCCCGCGGTCCGCTGTCCAGCCTCTAATTGGCTGCTGGCTGACCGCGGAGGTGACAGGACAGGTCACCTGACTGATTACTGAGAGGTGGCGTGCACGCGTGCATATGTGTGTGTGTGTGTGTGTGTGTATGTGTGTGCACACGTGTGTGTGACAGAGGGAGAGTGATAGTGTGTGTTTGTGCGCGTCCACTAATTACACAATCTCTGTCTGTCTGTCTGTCTGTCTGTCTGTCTGTCTGTCTCTCTCTCTCCCTCTCTTTCTCCCCCTCTCTCTTCCTCTCTTTCTGGTCTCTAGCCCCATCCGCGCTTTCTCTCTCACACACATCGACTCTCAACTATGTCTTATCTTCAGCCTGTGTAATTATGCTGTCAGCGGTTGAAGGCATAGGCACACACACATACGCACACGCACACGCACACGCACACACACAAAGACAGAAGGCTCCCAAGGGTATGGGGAAAGCAGGTAAGTGTTGGATTAGTGTTCCATAGTGGATTCCTCCTGGGGTTTGAAGGCTAACGCGGCAGGCAGCTACTGTACGGTAAGATTTAAAAGGCGCATACCTCGCTAGCTGTCCCTATAGGGTTCATATGAAAACTCCTCACCTTGCTAGCTGTTTCTATGGGGTTAATATGACCACTCACCTCGCTAGCTGTTTCTATAGGGTTAATATGACCACTCACCTCGCTAGCTGTTTCTATAGGGTTAATATGACCACTCACCTCGCTAGCTGTTTCTATAGGGTTAATATGACCACTCACCTCGCTAGCTGTTTCTATAGGGTTAATATGACCACTCTAGGTTTTCGGGGAGAACTCGTTAAAATGACAGTTTCTTCCCCTCCCCCTCCGGTTATTTATCAGTCCGTTTGTGCATTAACCTGTCGAACTCCCTCTCTCCTAAGTCTCTCTAAATGCCTGGCTTTCATTCTCCCTCTGTCTCTGCGGCTCTTTGTGGCTTTGACAGGGAGACGCGTACCCCCTGGACCCCCTCCATTTTCTACGTCTCAGGGTACATCTTTAATGGCAGCAGAAAATGATACTTAATGTGCCTTCAGACAGACGGATGTTTTATGCATGCCTCCTAACACCGCCGCCTAGGTACAGTCACACACACACACACACACACACACACACACACTCTCTCTCTCTCTCTCTCTCTCTCTCTCACACACACACACATAAAAAAAAATATATATAAATAAATAAAGCTGAGCGGTCATTAAGTTGACAAAAAAGCCCTCCATTGATTTTCCTCAGGTTTTCTCTCTTTTATTCTGAGTAAGGGGGGTGGAGGAGAACGATGTGTGTGTCTGTGTGTGTGCGCGTGTGTGTGTGACTGTATGTGTGTGTGTGTGTGTGTGTGTGTGACACTGTATGTGTGTGTGTGTGTGTGTGTGTGTGTGTGTGTGTGTAAGTGAGTAGGGGTGGTGGCAGTGAGGGGCGGTGGGGTCGGTTGCCATGGTTTCGGGAGACAGCCATTAGAGGTGTGTAGAGTTAGAAGCTGACCCCCCTTGCCTCTCTCATTAGCTGAAGTGCATGGCACTGTGTGTTGACTAGCGTCCTGGTCTCACCCCCCACACTCTCCCTCCGTCATGTTGGTCTGTCAATCACAGCCTCCTCTTCCTCTCTCTTCCTCTCTCTTTGTGTTCCACTCCATCCTTGACATTCCTGAAGAAGGGGCCAACCCGCACGAGGGAATGCTGGGAGGTGTTGAAGGAGGAAGCAACGAGGAATGTATAACTCACACAGACAACAAGCGGTCTGCACACACACACACACACACACACACACACACGCGCGCGCACACCCTACAATATAGAATGTAAAAGGACACATAAACACACACAGCATGCAGCATTCAGTCACAAAACCAACTAGGGATGTAAAAATCACAGAAACACACACGAGCATACACACACAACTAACATTGACTGCAGAAACAAATACACAGATGCCAAGAATGTACACACACACACACACACACACACACACACACACACACACACACACACACACACACACACACACACTCTTTGTCTCTCTCTCACACACACACACACACACACACACACACACACACACACACACACACAGAGACACAGTGACAGTGGCCTCTCAGGCTCTCTAATGAGGCAGTGCTCCCACCACAGCCTGGGGCAGACAGTGAACCAGCCCTGGGCTCCTCTATTCTCACTCTCTCTACACACACACACACACACACACACACACACACACACACACACACACACACACTCCGCTTTTGTACGCTTTCACTACACACACACACACACACACTGCTCCTGTACTCTCTCTCTCTTCACACACACACACCCACACACTGCTCCTCTACTCTCTCTACACACACACACACACACACACACACACACACACACACACACACACTGCTCCTGTACTCTCTCTCTCTTCACACACACACACACACACACACACTCACACACACACACACACACACACACACACACACACACACACACACACTCTCTACACACACACACATACACTCTACACACACACACACACGCACTCGCTTTTGTACGCTTTCACTACACACACACACACACACACACACACACACACACACACACACACACACTCTCTCACACACACACACACACACACACACACACACACACACACACACACACACACACACACACACACACACACACACACGGAGTGACACACACACACACACACACACACACAGTGAACCAGCCCTGGGTGTCTGTGAGCCTGAGGCGTGGAGCTCTGTCCATGGTGCTGAATCAGACTCTGCTCTTCTCTGCTACACACACACACAGCTCCTGTACTCTCTCTACAAACACACACTGCTCCTCTACTCTCTCGACACACACACACACACACACACACACACACACACACACACACACACACACACACACACACACACACACACACACACACACACACACACACACACACAGCCCATTGAGCCCAGGAAGACTATGAGATAAAATACTGTATACTAAATGTCTTATTTTAACATTTTGTTAATTTTAACAATTAATTGTAGTCGTTAAGTTTAATGTGTATGCATATATCTGTCCACCTATCTTCATTCCTCGCTATGTCTCTCTGTCTCTCTCTCTCTCCCTTTCTCTCCATCCATCTCTCTTGCTCTCTAACCTCTGTCTCCTCCACCATCACCTGCTTCTCTCCTCTCTGCTCTAGACAGGCAATTACACTGTCGTCTCCTCACTGGGGCTGCTGCACACACACTCACACACATACATAGAAACACACATTAGGTCACACACACACACACACACACACACACACACACACACACACACACACACACACACACACACACACACACACACACACACACACACACACACAGTCTGGCCTTGACACGAGAGCTGGAGGAGGCGGCATGCGACAGGGTAAGATTTCCTCCGACCCCCCACCTAAGTGCCTCCCTGGGGGGCCCGGCTGGCAGTGTGAAGGGGGCCTGGCTGATTACTGCTGCTGCTGCGTGGTTTAACCACGGGAGAGAGGCGAGCCAGACAGGGAGCCATTTTGGAACACGGCATCAGATGGGAGAGACAGCGAGGGGGTTAGCGGGGGGTGGGGGGGGTGGGGGGGTGTAGCGGTGGGACCGACCACGCGACACCGGAACGTCAACGCGGAAGGGGAAGGAGGAAGCCCCTGCTGCATGTTATAGATGGAACAGGATCCATATTAAATATGAAACATTGTTCAAAGCTCCCATTGTGCTGGTGATGGTCTACTGTGGCCATATCTACATTCTCTACCAAAGAGAGACACCTGTTCAGGGACTCTCTCTCTGTGTGTGTGTGTGTGTGTGTGTGTGTGTGTGTGTGTGTGTGTGTGTGTGTGCCCGCAGCTGAGGCGCATCATGTAAACACGCGCAGGCACTGACTGCTCGGGCACTCCCGCCTCAAACAAGAAGAGAAGAGGAGTGAGGAGGAGGAGGAGGAGAGAGGAGGAGGAGAGGAGGAGAGAGAGGTGGAGGAGAAGGGGAGAGCGGGGACCTGCCCAGCCCACGGAGCACCAGGCACAGCCGGAGTTAGAACACGCCCGGGACTCGGCAGCGTGGAATGGCCCTCCGCCACCGTCGCTGCCGCTGCTGCTAGCGCTGCAGCTAACAGTGTGTGAGTAACGATGTGAGCGGGGAGCGCGGGAGGAGAGGAGGAGGAGTGGAGCGAGGGACGGATGTGTTCCAGAGATAAACAGGGCCCACGAGGATCAGCGGAGGAGAAAAGAAAAGAGCAAAACAAAGACAGCAGGATGGGGAGATGGAGAGGGACCTGTGGAGGATTATTATTTTCCACCGGCCATCCCAGACCACTGGCAGGCTTCACAGTCTTCACACACACAGACAAAAAGTATACAGACACACACACACACAGTCACACACACACGGAGACACACGCATCTACAAAGAGTCTCTTTGAGTGTGCTCTCTAGGGATGGAAGTCTTCTGTATGGGGACACCACAGGACAAAACCCACAGGGCTAAACACACACACACACACACACACACACACACACACACACACACACACACACACACACACACACAAAGCACCACCCCACCAACTCATGTTATTTTGAGACACAGTCCCCCTCTCGTAGTGAACATTACAGACAGTATGAAAGCCCACTGGCTCCATCGGAGAAGGGGAGGGGAGAAGGAGGGGAGGGGAGGAGGACAGAAAGAAAAAAGGAGAAGATAGACAGAGATAGGAGTTCAAGCAGAGGCCATTGCTTGGGGTTTAGTAAGGGGCCATCAGGGGCCGTCAGAGAAAGGAGTATGAAAAGGGTACAACGGAGGAGAGGAAGTGAGTGATGGAACGACAGGCAGGCAGGCAGGCAGGGAGGGAGGGAGGGAGAAAGAGAGAGAAGGAGGAGGAAGGGAGGGTGGTGGTGGGGCAGGCAGTAGCGTTAACACCAGCCACTAGTAGGGAAGCAAATGTGCTTCATGATAATTGGCTTGTGAGTAATACCACAATCCCAGCGTCCCCCTCCACGTTCTTTTCCAAACAACCCCCACCCCCAGCCTCCTGGAGGGCTGCGAATGAAACGCTACCTCCCGCTAAACGGCTGAGGACACTTCAAGCAGCCCGTCCTCCACACCTTCCACGGTGCACATGTACACACACGTGTAACATGTGTCCAGGCCCAGAGCGCCCTCTCCGCCTGCCTGGACACGGGCCGTCATTAACGGGCTCAGCCCCGGGCCACGGGCTCCATAGGAGGATCGACGTACGTGTGTGCGTGTCGCGGCTGATCGATATCTCATTAGGGCCGCACAGGGGGACGGACGCACGGACACATTGGGTTAGTAGACACACACCGACACACACACACACTCTCTCACGCACGCACGCACGCACGCACGCACGCACACACACACACACACGGTCACACAGATGACAAGCTCCATAAGCTGAAGCTGCTATTAGCATGGCTAGGCTAATTGTTATTACCACAGGTAAATTAGAGGAGCTTTTATGGCCCGGAGTTAAACATCGGTCAGAACCCTTTTTGTCCCTTGGAGGCCACTGTAACACTTCTACAGCTAGATCTTAAGAACAATGTCTATTTGGGCTGTCCGTCCATTAAGCCTGGCTTGTTATGTTGCAGTTAGGCGTTTAATTAGTCTAGCACTTACAGGCCGCAGTGAATGGGAAGTGATTACTGAGGATTTAACAACACCAATGTTCCGCTGACTTGGAGCCCGCTGGTGCTGGGCCATGTCCCAAACCTCTCCACTGATCCCCTTAAAAGGGGACCTTTTGGGCCACGTTCCAAACACCCCCCTGGACCGCTCCCGCTGATGAAGTGAAGCCCTCATGCAGCCCGGCCTTTGACAGGAGGCTGAAGGGCTGGCTTGACGGCGTTTAGGCTAATCACATTGATTTGAGGAAGTGGGGTGGCTGTCACGGGCTTCTCAGCGCAGCTGGGCCGGGGGGGGCAGAGTGACTAACGAGGGGGACGGAGGTAGAGACAGACGGACGGACGCTCAAAGAAAGAGGAACAAAGGAAAGGCAAGAAAGGACAAGAGAGAAAATGACAAATAGACGTGCGGGGAGGACAATAAAAAACATGAAGGAGAAAGACGTTGTCCCCTCTTCCAGCAGGACATTCGGGCGGAGGGGTCATGGCCATGGGGTCAGAGGTCACGGGGTCAGAGGCCATTGCTGCTGTAGTGGAGGCCCCGCTCTCCATTAAAGGGACATAAGAGCAGGTAGGAGCACAGATGACCATCCAGTAGTGTTGGAATGAAGCCCATGGAACTAGTGGCTCTCTCTCACTCCATTCTGTCTGTGACTGTGTGTGACTGTGTGTGTGAGTGACGGTGTGTGAGCTTGTGTGTGTGTGACTGTGTGTGTGTGTGTGTGTGTGTGTGTGACTGTGTGTGCGTTTACATGTTCATGAGTGCGACTGTGCATAGCAGAGCGACAGCCCAACCTTTCACATAACAAAAACAACAAAAGCCGCGACAACACACACACACACACACACACACACACACACACACACACACACACACACACACACGCACACACACACACACACACACACATACACACACCACGCTCAAACACTCGATGATCTACTTACCCTGGCGGGAGCTTATATAAATGTTGCATAACCGCATCCCCTTAACTACTGCTGTTAGCTCCCAAAATCCTGTTATGGTGTTACTGTGCACAGCCATCTACACTGGTGACCTTTGAACCCCACTCTAGGCCAATCAGATCACGTCCAGGGAACTAATCCTGACAAGCCGGAGCCTAAACGTGATTTCCCCGGAATGGGGAGCTAGGAGAGAAGAGCGATTGGGAGAGAGGTTGGAGGAGGAAAATCCTCTTTGTCGGGATAAGTGGTGGTGTGTGGAGCTTATCTGGCCACAGAGCAGAGGTAGTGAGAGAGCAGGAGAGCGAGGCGTGGAGGGATCGAGAGAGAGGGATGGAAAAAAGGTAGCGTGAGATTGAGGAGAGGAGAGGGGATGGTAGGATATGCAGCTGGACAGCGTGAGCCAGTGGAAGGGGGAAGTGGAGCTGTGGTCGTTGCAGTGTTAAACGCAGTCTGTGGTCGTTATAGTGTTAAACAGTCTGTGGTCATGGCAGTGTTAATGTGGTCGTTATAGTGTTAAACAGACTGTGGTAGTTATAGTGTTAAACACAGACTGTAGTCGTTACAGTGTTGAACACAGTCTGTGGTCGTTGTAGTGTTAATGTGGTCGTTATAGTGTTAAACAGACTGTGGTAGTTATAGTGTTAAACACAGACTGTAGTCGTTACAGTGTTGAACACAGTCTGTGGTCGTTGTAGTGTTAAACACAGACTGTAGTCGTTACAGTGTTGAACACAGTCTGTGGTCGTTGTAGTGTCAATGTGGTCGTTGCAGTGTTAAACACAGTCTGTGGTCGTTTCAGTGTTAAACCGTCTGTGGTCGTTATAGTGTTAAACAGTCTGTGGTCGTTATAGTGTTAATGTGGTCGTTATAGTGTTAAACAGTCTGTGGTCGTTATAGTGTTAATGTGGTCGTTATAGTGTTGAACACAGTCTGTGGTCGTTATAGTGTTAATGTGGTCGTTATAGTGTTAAACACAGTCTGTGGTCGTTGCAGTGTTAAACAGAGACTGTGGTCATGGCAGTGGTAATGTGGTCGTTGCAGTGTTAAACACAGACTGTGGTCGTTGCAGTGTTAAACACAGACTGTGGTCGTTACAGTGTTAAACAG
>JAPMUY010004445.1:0-32245 GCA_026901105.3 Galaxias olidus
TAAAAGACCACTTAATAGTTTGTAATAGGTCTGTATCATATTGCAAAAATTATTCAGCCCCTTTGAAATATGTCAGGTCTGTCTGAAATTGTTTAAATTTGGTTCTGTATAATATTTAGGCTATTAACAAACTGATTCTCAATTAGTTATTACTTAATTCTCATGAAAAAACTAACATTTCTAAACACGATGATATATAATATAGGTGTTCTATAGGGAGGGCGGTTCCGTTAGCCGACAATATTTTTTACTTTTTGGCCAGTAAAAAAACATCAAAAGCCGATAAATAAAATAGTCACTTGACTTAAATAGTCACTTGACATAGCCTAGGCTATTGTCCGGGAGAAAATAAAAAACATTTTAAATTAGCGACATTGTCTTTATTTATTCCTGTTTCCAGTGTGCCCGCATGCAGAAAAAGAAGGGGGTGGCTGCAGACCTGAAGCACAGGCAGATACAAGCCCCAAAGACAGATACAGGCCCGATGCAGTTTGAGGACCCTGTTACAAGGCTAGTAGTATACTTACCCTCCAGTTGGTGGCGGTAATGCACCATAAAGTGGTTTACCAACCACCAATTAACACTTCAAAGAAGAAGATGAAGCAGCTGGTTAATGACTTTGTGCTGCTCAATGAAGCTACCCCTCCAGGCTACGTGTACCTGCAGAAGCCTAGATCTTTAGGGCGCGGTGGTGGGCTTGCCGTTCTCCATCGTATTGACTTCAAGATCAAGCAAGTTTCCGTAAACAATGTGACGTCATTTGAATGCCTTGCATTCCAATTGGTCGGTTCTCCAGCAACGCAAGTGGTGCTCGTCTACCGGCCTCCAAAAATATCTTCTGTGTTTCTCTCTGAGCTGTCTGAAGTACTTTCCGGTGTCTGTGCCATGTCAACATCTACTTTATTGTTAGGTGACTTTAACGTCCATGTGGATTCCTGCAGCTCTGCATTTGCAATGGAATTTCTTGCCCTACTTGATTGTTTTAATATCACTCAGCATGTTCAGTTCCCCACTCATATTAAAGGCCATATTCTATATCTGGTGTGTTCCACTGGCCCTGCCTCCTCCAACATCCGTGGCTTGGATCTTACCATCTCTGATCATCAAGCAATACTCTTTGATGTTAAAATACCGGCCATAAGGAGGCGAGAGCAGCGCTCCTTTATTTACAGAAACATCAAAAATATTAACCCTGCTGCCCTTGCTAGCAAACTCGAAATGCAAATCCTCCCACTGCCTCTGACGTTCTCTGTTGATGACCATGTACTGCATTATAATACCCTGCCCTCTTCTACCCTGGACTCACTTGCTCCCTTCAAGTCAAGAAAGGTGTCTTTCTCCCAACCTGCTCCCTGGTATACTACTGAGCTTCGTTCTATGAAGGCTAAAGGTCGTCAGCTTGAAAGACTTTAAAAAAAAAACTAGTCTCACTGTTCATGTTGAAATCTATAAAGATCATGTCAAAACATATAAGTATGCACTCTATCAGGCCAAAAATAAATATTACTCTGATGTCATCGACAAGGGCAAAACTAATCCTAGAAAGATTTTCAACACTATCAATCAATTGCTGTGTCCACTGGATAACTCCTCCCTCTTGGGGTCTAAAGACGTCTGCACCAGGTTCCTGGATTTTTTCGATCACTCTTCTGCATCTGCCTTGGCTCCCCATCAAATCTCGCATTTCCTTCAAAATTTTACTTCTCACCTATACATTTCTTCATGGACTAGCCCCTTTCCACCTCTCTGACCTCCTCCAACCCTACACGCCTTCTCGTACCCTCCGCTCCTCTGACACTGGTCTCCTTACCACCCGCAAAACCAGACTCAGCTCCATGGGGGACAGAGCGTTCAGTGCTGCTGCTCCGATTCTCTGGAATTCCCTTCCCCCTGCGATTCGAAACTCTGACTCCATTAACATTTTTAAATCTCAACTCAAAACCCACTTGTTTTCCTTAGCTTACTCCTAGTCTGTTCTCTTTGAATTTTTTCTATATTTTTTTATGTTTCCTGCCTCAATTCCCCAGTTTCGGTCTTATGTTTATTGCAATTGTTATATTGTCCTATTTTTGTATATACTTGTATATATTGTTTCTGCATTCTATGCCATGTATGGTGACCTTGGGTGTCTAGAAAGGCGCCTATAAAATTAAATGTATTATTATTAAATGTATTATATACCACTGCAATAAACAGTTTTTAACCATATCAAAATGATAGTATATTTTAAAAAAAGACACATTGGTCATGTTGCAAAGGTAAATATAAATAACTTTGCTTTACAACTCGTTTTCTACCCACCTGTTTTCTCCCAACTGTCTTGTACTGTTACCTGTGCTGCTGCACACACCACCACCTCTGTAAGAATTACAGATTAGGCTGCAAGATACAAGTTAATACACCATTTACCTTCATTACAGGCAGCTGTGAATATTCTCATGTGCGTATAGGCTAGTGAAACCTTACTGTCGAAACGCAATAACCTTTTTGATACTGCAGTGGAGGAGCTGGACGTGCCTTCACAGAATAAAACAAGTCTTAATGTGGTGGTAAACCTAAATACATACAGCTCCAGTAAAAAGTTTGGACACTTTCCCATTCACTTAGCATGCTAATGTTTCTGACTACATCAGTGTGGTGAACGCTAAATAAACCAAAATATTAGCATGCTACATTAGCATTCTGACTACCACGCTAAAAGGTGACTCTGGATGGATGATAATTAAAGTAATGCAAACTATTCAAAATACAAATAAACAAATGGATGCCATAAGAACTTCATTGTTACTTTACCTGTGCCATGGTGGAAACTGCGAACAGTGTAGGCTATATCACAAGATAATACCTAATAGCGCTCGGGAGTCACGTTGCGAAGGAGAAGTGGAGTGCAGCGAAGTCTGGCTGAGTCAAGAACGATGAGAAGGACAGTTAGTGACGAAGGGACAGGAAGTGACGTAGAGGGGGTGTGCGAAGTAGAGCTCCATGATTCTGCATTCGGGGGCTGACCAATACGTCCGGAGGCTCACTCGTACGTCCAGGGGTTCACTCGTACGCCCGGTTGCGCCGCCATGTTTTTGTTTGCAGTTGGACCCTTCTCAGCTACTGAGCTAACATTTTTAGTAGCGCTACCAAATAGAGATGTTACAACGACGCCATCTTGGTCGCCCCCGTCCATACGAGTGAGATAGTATCCAACTGCAGCCCGCACTCACAGACTCACAGGGAGTGCGGGTCGTCTGTGAGTGCGGGCTGCAGTTGGATACTATCTCACCCGTATGGACGGGGGCGACCAAGATGGCGTCGTTGTAACATCTCTATTTGGTAGCGCTACTAAAAATGTGCGTTAAACTCAGTAACAGACCAGTTACAGTTGGCCTAGGCTGAGTTCAACTAATTAACAACCAATGTTAACTACATCTGGCTAACTTAAAACATTTCAAAAAAATATACAACACGTTATAAATTTTCCTTTTTCTTTAAGAATTTGAAAACGTGTTAGCCAGCGAGTGTCAGTGCTAAACGAAAAAGTTGTGTTTGAGATGGGGATGCACGAAGATATTTGTTCTGCAATGCATGACTATGCTAAGAAAAGCCTTGATCCACAATTTGGAGGAGCAGGAATAACTCCTTTACCTCCAATGCCTGACCAGCGCCCTGCCAAAAAGTCCAAGCCAAACTCGAATCGTACAGGTAGTGGCTCCAATTCCGCCATGCTGACATTGATGGAAAGAATAGAGAAGATGCAAGAGGAAACTCTGCGAAAACTACGCTCTGTTGATGAGACTGTAAAGGAAAACACAGTGACCATTAACAGCATCGTGGATAGGCTTGACACCATGGACAAACGGATGGCTGACAGGGCTTGACATTTAACTTTTTGAGGCACTTGTCCTTCAGAGAAGCCCATTTTCTTTTCACTTGTCCAGGCACAAAAGTCACTTGTCTGGGTAAAAATGAGTTTCTGAATGTCTTACATCTTACTTTAGTTTATTTAATTTAGTTCACAGAAAAGATGTTAACATTAAATAACCGGCGAAATGAAAGGTCTTTCTTTGGAGTCATACAAGGTTCCTTTCCCTGACATTTAAACAGAAGTATAGACTAGTCTAAAAGTAAGAAAACACTCAGAAAAACTGTCTAAATAGACCACAATTTAATCTACAAGGTCACAGTACATGTCGATCCATTTGAAACCATTTAATCAATTAATTCAATAATCAAATTGTATTTAAAATTTGCTGAAATGTGTGGCACTTTGCGCCATGCATTTTGGACATTGCACATTATTTTTGATGGTTGTTTTCCAACTTGGATGTGATAATTTTGCGCCCGGCACTGTGTATTATGACTCAATATTCAGTTAATTGTCGGAAGCCTTTGCCACCAACAAAGTTGAGTGGAAGGATATCCCGAGCAGTCGTTGCCATTACAGCCTGCATTCTTTTTTCAGACCGAGCAGTGTCTGCCAGCGGTAAACAATGTCATATGGGCCCACTATCTGAAGACTTTTTACTGAAAATACTGCCAAAAGAAACCGCGCTGGTTTTACGAGATGTCATCTTTGTTCCGCTTTCCACCTCGGTTGTTTAGCTTGCCATTGTTTTCTTGTCGTTTTCTTTTTTAATCCGGCCTTGTTAGCAATAAAAGCCCGACTTTAAAGCAACATTTGACTAGGAAGACCTGACATGTCACAGTTTAAAGTCTAGTTGTATGGCTCCGTTGTAACGGTAGTTGTTTTTGTTATTTTGTTCGGACTGTGGAGCGGGGAGCCTGAAGAAACATCTCTCTCTGATCTTATTAATATTGGAATTGCGAGCGGTTCAACTCATCAAGGCATTCTAAGTTGGACACTGGTTGGACATATCATGGAAAAGTTTGTATTAAAATCGGTAAAAAAAAATATTTGTAAGGACATTTAACTTGTCCAGTGGGGCAAGTACATTTCTGTTCCACTTGTCCGGAAAAAGAAAATCAACTTGTCCCGAACAAGCGGACAAGCCTTAATGTCGAGCCCTTGGTGATGTCGCAGATAAAGTTAATACTCTCCAGAAAAAAGCTGAGAAGCTGGAGAAACGTGTGCTACGTCAGCGTTTCTCAAACCCTGGTCCACGGACCGGTGACGAGGTAACTGCCGGTCTACAGAGCACAAGTCAAAATAGGTTTAGAGTCTCTAAAAAAAGTGACATTAACGAGCACCGCGCTTAAGCAAAAGTTGAACTATTTACATAGGGAATGAATGGAGAGGAGGCACTGGGAGTTGAGAACTCGTGAAGGCGGCGATCTCTCCTCTAAATACTGTGTGTGCACTACGATTGTGATTGCTAGCCAGTTTAGGCAGCCAGGCAGGAGTGAGGGGGAGACCAAGTTTCCATGGTTACATGGACGCCATTTCTGCGTGCGTTGCTTTAAAAGTTTCGCGCACCTCGAACATTCAACCTACCATTCGCTTCTAAAAGTCTTAATTACAAATAAACCATTTCCACCCTTTTACATCTACCACCCAAATATGTTACTGTTGTTGGTCTTTATATTATGATTGCAGATGGCTGTATATTGCCGTTTTATAATAACAATGAATACTTAAGTCAGCACTGTCAACAGCAAACGACTGCACAGTAGCGAGACAGTCACAGAAGTGAACTGCGCATGACAGTCATTGTGCCCAACTACCAATCACTGACCATTTATTTTTCGCCATTGTGTTTTGTTGAATTGTTCCCTTTTGTTTGAAGCTTAAATACATTACTTTAACTAAATGTAAAACGTTTTTATGGATGTTTTATTTGTTTACAAGTAATCAACAGTTCATTTCAGAATCCATTCAATTGCACCTACCTGAACTGTAAGCTAGTCATGGCATGCTCCAAACAAGCTAGTTTAGATTCCTTTTTTAGGAAACAACCAGCATCCAGCGATGCTAATATAACTTCTGAACCAGAAACGAAAAAATGTCGTCCTTTTACCCGTAATTATGACAACTTTACATTCAATTTGGTTTCATTTCCAGCGACAGCTTCCCCCCAAAGCCAGTCTGTGTCACTTGCCAAACCATGCTTAGCAACGAGGCTATGAAACCTTCAAAATTGCGCCTACATTTGGAGACTAAACATGCACATCTCAAAGACAAATCAGAGGAATTCTTTATCAGGAAAAGGACCGAATTGGCGAATCAAACTAAATTACTAAAAAATTATTTAACAGAAAACGAAAAACTTGCCAAAGCATCGTACATAATTTCACACCATATTTCAAAATGTCAGGCTCCATTCACAATGGGAGAAAGGCTAATTATGCCCTCCCTAGTCAGTGCTTGCTCTGAGGTGTTGGGTCCGGCTGCTGCTGCAAAGGTGAAGGAAATCCCTCTGTCAAATGACGCAGTCTGCCGTAGAATTGCGGACATGGCAGCTGACATTGAAGCGCAAATCATAGAGAGAGCAAAAAAGTCAAACTGGTTTGCAATTCAGTTAGAGAGCACTGATATTTCAAATGCAGCCATGCTTCTGGTGTACATCAGGTATGCTCATGAAGGACAGTTCAAAGAGGATTTCTTGTGTTGTAAAGAGTTGCCTCCTAACACAACTGCTGGGGAAATATTTTGCGTGCTTGACATTGCAGGGCACGGGTTGCTGTGGGAGCGTTGTTGTGTCGGGGTCTGTACAGATGGGGCTGCAGCGATGACTGGTAGGCACACAGGCGTTGTAGCTAGGATAAAAACAGTATGTCCATCAGTTCAGGCAACACACTGTGTAATCCATCAAGAGGTGCTTGCCTCCAAACATTTGTCCACAGAATTGCATGAAGTTCTGAACCAAGTGGTCCATATAGTGAATTTAATTAAAGCCAACACATCAAATTCCCGAATATTCACTGCCTTGTGTGACGAGATGGGTGCTGAACATACTCACTTGCTCGTTCACTCTGACGTTCATTGGCTATCATGGGGTAAGGTGGTGAGCAGGGTCTATGAGCTGAGAGATGAGATTGAGGCATTCTTGACTTCATTGATTCATTCCAGTCTTGCCACACATCTGCAGGATCAGGCCTGGGTTATAAAGCTCGCTTATCTGTCTGACATATTCGACCACTTTAACCAACTAAACCTGTCGATCCAGGGCAGAGCGTGTGACATTTTCCAGGCAAATGACAAAATGATGGCCTTCAAGAAGAAGCTCTCTGTCCGGGCAAACAGAGTTAGTAAGGGTGTGTACGACATGTTCCACTGTCTGTCTTCACTTTCCAATGAGGGCGTGAATCTGGGACGACCAGTGTCACAAGTTATCGTTAACCATGTTAACAAAACACTGGGTCATTTCTAGTTGTACTTCCCTTCAAAATCCCATCTCTCAGAGAAGCAATGGGTACGAGATCCATTTGCCAATCCAGAGTTGTGATCTTTCACCCATTACGTAGGGGACACACTTTTGGAACTCTCGTACGATGCAGGTCTGCACTCAAGATTCGGTTGGCTTTCACTGTCAGAATTCTGGCTCTCGTGCTTTGAGGAATATCCCCATCTAAGTGAGATGGCAGTCAAAACCATTTTGCCCTTCCATTTCACCTATCTGTGCGAAACAGCATTTTCTCACCTCACAGCAACAAAGACAAAATATCGGAATAGGCTTGTCTCTGAAAACACACTTCGAGTGGCAGTGTCACCATGTGTTCCTCGTTTCGATCAATTAGTTGCAAGAAAGCAGGCGCACCCATCTCATTGGAAATTCTAATTAAAAAAGCGCGGGATGGAATGGGTCATTAACGTAAAAATAAATAAATATATATATATTAGTTTAAACATGTGTTGAACAGTTTTAAGTTGGGGCAGTGTTGCACCGTTAGCAGTTAATTTAGCCCCCCAAAAAAGGACACAACAAAAAAAAAGAAAAAAACATTTGTGTTGGGGTTGTTCATAAGAATCAGTTTATATTTTATTTGGTGTTGGTATTGTTGACAGTAATTTTATGTTCAGCCAAATCACTTCTGTTGAAGCTTTCAATAAAATTTTATTTTGTTTATATAGCGCAATATCATAACAAAGTAATATCTCATTTCATATGGAGCAGGTCTAAATGGCCTGTAATCATAAATCACATATAAATAATAATTAAGACTAATAATTAAGACAAATAATAATATGCAGGATATCTACTGGGTCGTGGATGGTGGTGTTGGGGGTGCTTGGGGGGGGGGCAAACAACTGAAGATAAGGCCCTTTGAAGACCTGCCCCAAGACGCCAAAGATGCTAGGAACAAGCTGTGGCATTTAGTCGATAAAGCAAGGAAGAAGGGGAAAAGGGCAGGTTTTTGAGGTTCCGATGGTATTATTGAAGGTAAAAAGAATCACAGTGAATGACGTTTTGTCAAACCAGTTTCAGCCTCAGGCATTCCTGCTAATGTGGCTTGTATCACCTGGCCTGGGTGTTCTTCTTTTTATAAAAGCGCTGTATTTCCTCTTAAGATGGAAAATGCAATCTTACTACTACTGCATCAGTTGTGCACAGCTTTAAATAAATGTTGTCTGTACATGCGCTATTACAACATTCCTTCACTAGATGGGGTGAGTTACACCTTTGTGATTTAATTTTTATTAATTCGTTGTCTTTGATCTGACATTCTAAACTTTCAGTCAATCTTACTGAATGTTACGCCTTTCTACAGTCGAATAGTGGTTAACATAAAATAAGAAGGGAAACAAATTTGAAGATACTTAATTCGTTGTTTTAATTCCTGCTAGACCTTATTCTCATCCTAGTAGACTTTCGTTGCACTTGCAATGAAGTTATGCACTTTATTTACCTTTCTATTCTAGTTAAGAGATCACGTTTATTTAGTATAGGATTTGTTCTGTGTTTAGCTTAACAGTTTAATATGTCTTTGTCTCTAATATCCGTCAATGCCAGGGGTCTTAAAAATAATGTAAAACGTAAAGCTTTGTTTTTGTTTGCTAACAAACAGAAATCCGATTTTTGCTTTTTTCAAGAATGCTACTCAACTGGAAAAGATACCAACTTTTGGAGATCACAATGGGGAAATGATGTATGGCTAGCACATGGATCAGAGCATTCAGCTGGGGTTGGTATATTGAAGAACAGATTTGCTGGGGATATCTTGGGTTATGAAACAGACATTTTGGGTCATTTTTGCTTAATGGTAGTTTCTCTTAACCAGACAGTAGTCCTCATAATTAACATTTATGGAAACTCCTCCAGAGAAAACGACATACTTTATGAAAGCCTAGAAGAGGAAATTAATCTTTGGTTAAAAAAGTATTCTAAGACCTTACTTATATTAGGAGGGGATTTTAATGTAACCTTTGAGATGGCCTTCGAGGAAATCTGGATCCTCTAATTCTGACTTAAAACGTTTTTTTTTTAACATTTGACATTATAGATATTTGGAGAGAAAAATATCCTCATGACCGTCCATACACCTGGTGTAATAAAGACCTCTCACGGCAGTGTCGGACAGATGATGACTTTTCTGTTACTATTAACTCCACACCACTAACTGACCACAAAGCTATATATATTGCTGTTTGCCCTTACTTCTAACTCTCTTTCAACTCCTAAACTTGCCTCGCTATGGAAACTCAACAACTCTATTCTTATGTTTGATCTGGTGCAGGTTAAAATAAGGGAACTTATTATATATTATTGGAATGAAGCTTGTAGTAAAAAATCTTATGGTTGTTTTTGGGAACTGCTTAAATTTGAGTTGGGGAAATGTCTTTGGAAATTTGGAAGTGATCTGGCTAAGAACAGGAGGACTGCTGTGGAAAATGTTATTTACTAGTTGTCAGGTCTGTCTCAACAAGTGAACTTCTCTGAAGATGAAGTTAAAGAGTATTTATGATTGCAAAATGAATTAGATGATATATATAAAGTTAAAGCAGAAGGTACATTTATTCGATCTAGGAAAAGATGGATGGAGGATGATGAGCAAAATGATTGTACAATTACTATTAAGGAGGTCTTAGGGGTGATCGGAGATCTGAAGAATAATAAGTCACCTGGAAATGATGGCTTTACTGCCGAATTCTGTAAAATGTTTGCTGAACTACTACCCCCCTTTTTGGGTAACGTTTTTCTATGAAGTATTCAAAAATGAGCTCTCCCGCCCACCATGGCTCAGGGGATCATTGCTTTAGTCCCGAAACCTAACAAAGACCTTTTGTTGGTTAATTGGCGCCCCATCAAGCTTCTCAATAATGATTATAAAATATTAGCATCATCGTTTGCTCATAGAGTAAAATATATTTTAGACTCTGTAATAGATGAGACGCAATCAGGTTTCATGAGAAATCTTTACATCACAAATTACATTAGATTAGTTTTAGATTTGCTAGATTATAGTGACCTTGTGGATAATGATATCAAGGTGTGGTTTCGGGGACTTTTTTGTAAAACTATCAAAACTCTTTATAACAATGGTAGTAGTTCAATTAAATTAAAATATGGTACCTCATCTAGATTCAACCTTTACAGGGGAGTTAGACAAGGCTGTCCGATCTCCCCTTATCTCTTTTCGATTGCTGCCCAATTTTTAGCTACTTATTGTTTTGATAGTGATTTGCAGGGCGTGGTGGTTGCGGACGGCCAGGTCATCATCAGCCAACTGGCATATGACACAACCCTCTTCCTAAAAGACGCTGCTCATATTCCTCATTCTTTGGAGCTTGTTAAGATTTTTTCCAAAGCTTCTGGCTTGTGTTTAAATATGAATTAATGGCTATTCAGAATTGTGAATTATTATCCATATCTGGTATCCCAATTAAGATTCAAGTCACATATTTGGATGTAATCATTACAAAAGATGATTCTGTAAGATGTTCCTTGAATTTTGAGCTGATCATTTGAAAAGACAAAGAAACAATTTAAAATGTGGTTACATAGAGATTTATCGTTTAGAGGGAGATGGCCTCTCTAAAAAGCTGAGGGCATCTCTAGACTAACTGCTGCTCTTTCCTTACCCGTTGAGAATGTTATTGAAAAAAACATTTTTTATCTTTTGTTTAATTTTGAATTTCATCCCCAATCAAACTTTTAGTATTCTGAAAGTTCCCATCAAATTATCTAACTTTCATAAGCAATCTCTTTTGACTTGGGCTCTCTTATATAAACACGTCTCTCCTCATAAATACTTTACTTGGAACAACAGATAAAAATCGCTCTTTATTCTTTGAAAACTGGTTTAATTCTTTGAAAACTGGTTTAATTATGTTAGTGGGTCAGCTGCTTAACTTGGAAGGTCGCTTATTGAATTATTCTGAGTTTTTAGCTACATTTTAAATCCCAGTGCCTCCTAAGGAGTATGCGACTGTTTTTGATGCCATTCCCTCTGGTGCAATAATGTTGCTAAGAGACTCGTCCTTAAGTATATCAGTTGTTCCATCTATAGAGTTGAATAACACTGTAATAGGTCAACTTTGTTTTTCAAATTCTCGTAAAAGTAGTAACAGATGTGTTCGAACTTTATTCCAATCAGATATGGTATCAATACCTTATGTAAAATTATTTGGGGGAAAATTTGTGGAAAACATCCCATGGAAAAAGGTGTGGACTTTACCTGCCAAATACATGTTAACTAATAAAGTAAGAGAAATTATATTTAAATTGATTAATAGATTCTACCCTGCTAAAATGTATCTGAGAAGGCTAAAAAATGACATTGATATTGGTTGCTCATTTTGTGTTACCATGCCTGAATCTGTTATCTTATCTATTTTGCAAATATTCACATACTGAGAAATATTAGTCTGATGTTCTTGATTTGTTCAAAATCACATCATTACTGATTTTTCTTTTACTTTTCAAGATGTACTCTTTGGCTTTTTTGATTTCAAGAAGGAGAAAGCTAACCAATATTTCGTTGTGAATCTTATTTTTTTACTTGCAGAATATCATTTTAAATAAATTAAAATTTAGAATGTCTAAACCTTGTTTTACAGCTTTAAAAAATTAGCTGAACATTATTTAGACACTATTAGAGCATCTACTAATATGTAAGGAATGAAAACTACGGTTTTGTACTCTTCTGTGGTCTCCTGATAATGTCTTAATGTGTGGTAATTCTGTAATTTGCATTCCCTACCCTGGTATATTTACAACTGCTGTATTCATATGACGGTTTTTATGTTTTGGTTTGTGTATTGGCTTTGCTATCAATACATTTTTTTTAAATAAAATAACTCTTGCACCCGTAAAAAAATTTAAAGATAACATGCTTTAGTTAGCTTATACTAGCTAGCGATATATCGACAACAATCTGGTTTGGCCTCGTTCTTCCGTCATACAAGGGTGAATGTTTCAATGTACATACATGGTGAAGTAAAAAATTATTCTGTATTGTGGCTCGTATAAATCGATGCATATATGATATGTGGCCAAGTTGGCCACAAAATCCAAAATAATGACGATTTTTGCAACGATGAGCTACAGATTTCCAATTCGTAGAACAAAAAGCCAACCGGAAGCTCCGCCGTTGGATATCTGTTGAATGACTCCCTCCACCGGCGCAAAACGTAATGCCATGCTGGTATGTATTCACCACTTGATAAGAGGAGTGCAGCAGGACAGGTTTAAGAAATTATATAATAATAATAATAATAAGTAATTTCATAAGGTTTGTATTAAAAGAAATCATAGTCACGTTTTATTTTTATTTGTAAAACGATCCACACGTGTGTGTCAGACACATAACAATGATACCAGCATTTAAAAACAAGAGTATCTGTTCCATCCTTAACTGTTGGCAGCATTAGGTCTCATGTCATAAAAGGGACCAAACGTTTGTTTAGTATTGCTCTCCAGTTATAACAGTAATATTTTCTCAGCATCTATACACAAGTCACCTACATGTATGCCTTTACTAATTTTCAAATCTACAGTAAGTGTACAAACATCTATATAAATGTATTTGAAAGAGTCCTACAATACAAATGCATTCCTGATAAAGACGATCAAAGTATGTGCACCATAATCAGTGTTCTCTGTTATCTCCAGTGGCTAAAAGGCATTAGCTAAAAATAATAATGCCTTTGCTTTCATTGAATCATTGGAATACTTCAAATGAAATTAAAAAAAAATGTTTTTACTCTGATTGGTTGGTGGAGAAGCGACAGCCCTTTATCTAGTAAAGACAACCTAAAGGCTGTTTGTTTAATTTCAGCCAATGGATGATGAATCGGTGAAAATACATGGGGGTTTAAAATGTTGAAGAATTCTTCAAGCAATCTGTAAATCTGTATTAGAAACTATGATCATCTCCAGTTTGGTGTTTTAAGAGGTAGAACTCTTTGACAAAAATGTATTAAAAAATGAAAGATACAATCAATTAGAAGTCTTCACCCAATAAGCAACCAGTGACCCTCACGAACAAAGTTCTTGATTAGATTCTCTCTTTCAAACAGTTAGACAGAAACCGATTTAGATGAGTGTAAGGCATTATAAAATAACTAATATTTAAATAAGCTACATACAAAGCTATTCTGAAGTATCATATGCTTAAAATATTAAGCATTTGGATTAGATTATTTGATATATTATTAATCCTAATCACCCCCATCAAAACTGAGCAAATAACCATTTTTTTCTTTACTTCAATGCCTGGGAAAAGGGAACATTTAACCATGCTATCATCTATATCTAGGAACCTATAACTACAAGGTACCTATAAACTACAGCTATACTCTGGTTATTGATTAATCTCATAGTGACACAATTTTGGTCCGCCTTTAGGGCTGGATTTTAGATTGGATTGTTGTTGATCTGATGTTGAAAATAATTTTTAATCAACTCTGCTTAAAATTACAACAAATGTACTTTAGAAACAATTTCACAAATCTAAACATAAACATTTTGCCAGATGAGTTGTCTATTTTACCCATAACATTAGACTGTTACACTAACATGTCAAGATGTGTGTCATCACACATTTTACATGACTGTGAATTTAAGAATCTAATTGAGTTGGCACAAAAGATCTTCTGACTCTCCCTTTCTTACTTTCTGTAAATATTGGGACAATAAATAATGGTAAATTATGTTTTAAAAAGTTTCATATTATTAATGTTTGCTGTTACCCAAGACGGTTTGTACCATTTGTTCCATACAATTAATGTTGAATTTTTTTATATAATAATTATCTGCTATTAAAGCAAATGTATAGTTATTGAATTGATGAAAGGTTGTCAAGTTCTTAATAAAAGCAAATTATTGCTAAAATGATTATATCACTATCGTGCCACTTCTTCTGTGTGCAGATGTTATCAGATTATGTCAAACATACAGACCTAAATCCCACTATGAGCCATTGAGGATTTTCTTTTGGAAAGTGGTATGCTAGTTGTGGTGCCATGTTATGGGGTTACTTTGCGGCCCTGGTTTCTTGACAAGCTTTTATTCATTATTTTCTTCTGTGCTGTGTTGGGAGGATAAAGGCAATAAGAATGTAAAGTCTGTAAATCTAATAAAATCCAATACAATTATTAGTTAATAATAGTTGCTTAATACAAGTACTTCCTCCTGAATATATGGTGCAAAAATAGTGCCTTTGACAGCTTATAACCTGCTAGGTTGCTGCTTTAGATTACATATGTGCCATAGCCTAGGAGTTATTGGAGTTCTGGAGTACTTTTAGAAAAGGTCAATGACATACACATCTTGTAACTTGTTACCTTTTCTATCAAATTTGAATTGATAAAAGCTCTGTCATTTACTGTCCAAAATTTAACTGATGTTTTCTGTGTCAATAATATACAAAACATAGAGAACATTTTAAAGAGTTTGCACACTTTTTCTCATGACAGTAGTTTGCACTGGAGTCTGACAATTGAAAAAGTAAATAAGTAACCAAAGTTGGTTATATCCACAATTGGATGGCCAAGGTGCTGATTGGTTCATTTGTTTAAAATATTGAACAAGACATTGTTGATGGTTGCGGTCCAGACCTATAGATGTTCTACTTTTTGAATATCAAGAAACATACAATTGTCCCCACCAAATGAATGTATTCAGACACAAAACTCACTGAGAGGAACTGGCAGATACAAGTGACATAGAATGTTGTCATTAATCCTTGTCTTACTCTGCAAACATTCAGTTAATTTATAATTTATTTATAATGATTCAATAATTAATAAAATACAGACTACATTCTATGGGGGAACAAAAAGGCCAAAAGATAGTTTAACTTCCCTATCAAAATTGTATTACAGTAACAGCAACTTAATGGCCAAGACAGTTAATTTCAGTTTTGTGCTTATTTATAAAAAATACTACAGGCTTTGGCCAATAAGTACACTCAGGGGTTGTATATTATTGTTGTAATTATGCGTTCTATCATTTGGAAGGACGGTTTCGAGGCACCCCTTTTTCACAGAATCATCCTTTCCTACATTCTGGTCTCGCTGTCCACCGATTTCTCCTTCTCACATTCGCCATCTTGGCTGATCAGATGGTAGGGCTTCCTGTCTACCTCCTCTACTACAGAGTTGCACACCTCTGGGTCTTTTTGCTTCAGCTCATTGCGAGACAAGTGTTCAACTATACCTGCTCCGATAGAATCTCCCAGAACATTGGTGGTAGTGCGCAACCGGTCCCTGGAGGAGAGGAGAGGATTCCGTCAGAATAACAAGGATTTTGAATTGAATAAATACAAAAAAAATTCTTGAAACCTCAGCCACTTTTCTAATCATCTGGGAGAAAAGCCAATCGATCAATCATTTGTGTTAAAAATATTTCTCCATTACAATGAGATGCTGGTAGAATCAAAAACAGATCGATTGCGGACGTGGAATGTGAGTGTAGTGTCTTTAATACACTTTCTGCATACAATTTGGCCAGATGCAGTGACGTGCAGTCAGAGGAGGCAGGGAGCCTCACCTGTCATAGCCTGGCCTTTTCCAATGAAAATATTACGAAAATAACTAAAACTAAGTAAAAATAAAGTAAATTTTAAGATTATTCCACTAATCTATAATGTAATGTCTGCATGATCATCATTTAACATAGTTAAAATCATCATATTTGCCGAGCTCCGCTGAAAATACGTGGAGACGAGAAGTGAGGCAGCGGCGAGTTTAGCATCCCCTCTGATTGCGCAACCCCTCAAAAACTGGATGGAGCACGCGGCCGCGGATAATAAGCTATCTCTGTCATAGGCGTGAATTTGGGGCAGAACGGTAGGGACATGTCCCTACCAATGCAGAGGGACCACTGAATTGTCCCTGCCAATAATTTAGTACACGGCTTTCGTTAAGTCATTTAATCCACTCCAGTGACCCCACAAAAGGGTTAACTGTAAACGTTGTTGACGTTTCCCCTCCCACCTTCGCCTAAATAAATCGTTAATTTGTTTGGTTTAGCAGTCGCTCATCTAAATTGTGTAACAGTGTGATGTTGCACACTCGCGGCATTAAGAAAGTAGACAAGGAGGACAACCTGGGCAGGAATGCGATTTGTGAGCTTGTTTTAGTCAGCGTGACATATTGTTTACATTAATACATCTTATAACAAAGCAGTATATTACATTACTAGTAGCTTACTGTTCGAAATAGTTTGTATGCTGGCCAGCAATAAACTAGAACAAGAAAATGCATTTCCCTGAGCAAATGCGATGTGATGCGTCGCAGTTATTGGACTGACCGCCTTAGCGCACGGGAACCTGCTCCTGCAGCACAAGCGTATTGCGGTCCAGACCTTGTTTGTTGACATGGGGCGCTTATTGCTGCTGCTAGATTGGCAGTGCCACTTCATCAAAATATAATGGTGGACACATACGATGAAGTACTACGGTTTGGTTATATTTTTAACAAGGTCAGGGTTTCACCGACAATACATTCCACATAACCCTGCCATAGTACAGGCTCGGGCACTGTGGTTGGGTCCTACTCTACCATGCACTTAACAGTGTCGTAGTCATTAATGAGTACAGTGTTCATAGTCACGCTAAGTCAAAATATCAAAAATCGACCTAATAATTAGAAGAATATGACTATGCAATTTCAATATGTGAGCGTCATCACCGATGCATCACATAATTACAAGTGATGGTTTGGCTTGTAGATAACTCCAAAGTTGGAAGAATTGGCCTACAGATCTTTACGGGAAGAACAGACAGCCAGTTCCCCTTTCACATTAAATCTCTGCCCACCGTTCGTCCGTTCAGTTTTGTATTTTGTAGAGATGACTGACAAACTGAGCAGAATCAGCTGTGCTTCTTCAGTGATACCAAGTTAAAACACAACATTGAGAAAGGAAAACTAACACTACTAAATATCCTTATGTAAAGTTCAACAGACATTTAGAATGTAGGCACAGTACAATGACCTGAAATGCTGCATGGTCTGTGTACCTAAGTTTCAATAGATTTTCCTTTACTGTTCAGCAACACAATTCAGCATTTCAGGTCGTACCTTTCCTACATTCTAAATGCCTGTTGCACTTCACATAATGATCTTGAGTTGTGTTAGTTGTTTTTCTTTTTCAATGTTGTGTTTTAACTTGGTTTCACTGAAGACGCACAGCTGAGTCGCAGCAGCCCAGTTTTTCAATCAGCTCTACAAAATACAAAAATGAACGGACAACGGTGGGCGGAGCTTTCAACTTGAAAAAGGAACTGTTTATCAAAGTAAAAGCTTTCCCTCTGTTTAGTAAATATCTGGAGGTATCTAGAAGCTAAACCATCACTAATGATATAATATCACTATATTCTACACAATAGCTCGAATGATAACTCTGGTAGAAAAGCGCATAAAACATTCTATTATTATTATTATTATTATTATTATTAGTCTTATTATTAGTAGTAATAGTAGGGAATCGGAATTAGTATCCAATCAGGGAATTAGTATCCAAGTAGGGAATGAGTCTTTACCCCAAGTGAAGGAGTTCAAGTATCTCGGGGTCTTGTTCTCGAGTGAGGGGAAAATGGAACGAGAGATGGGCCAGAGAATTGGAGCAGCGGGTGCGGTATTGCAGTCGCTTTCTCACACCGTTGTGACGAAGAGAGAGCTGAGCCAGAAGGCAAAGCTCTCAATCTACTGGTCAATCTTCGTTCCTACTCTCACCTATGGTCATGAAGGGTGGGTCATGACCGAAAGAACGAGATCGCGGATACAAGCGGCGGAAATGAGTTTCCTCCGGAGGGTGGGTGGCATCTCCCTTAGGGATAGGGTGAGAAGTTCAGCCATTCGTGAGGGACTCGGAGTAGAGCCACTGCTTCTTTGCGTAGAAAGGAGCCAGTTGAGGTGGTTCGGGCATCTAGTACGGATGCCACCTGGCCGCCTCCCTAGGGAGGTGTTCCAGGCACGTCCAGCTGGGCGGAGGCCGCGGGGCAGACCTAGGACCAGGTGGAGGGATTATATCTCCACACTGGCCTGGGAACGCCTTGGAATCCCCCAGTCAGAGCTGGTAAATGTGGCCCGGGAAAGGGAAGTTTGGGATGCCCTGCTGGAACTGCTACCCCCGCGACCCGACCCCGGACAAAGCGGATGAAGATGATGATGATGATAATGATAAAAAAAAAAATGTTGGCTGCATTAAACTGCAGTAAATGTCCGTTATTGCCAGGTTTCTTCTTATTCCTTAGTCTTAAATTATTCCTGTACACCCCTTACGTGACTCAATTGTTAGAGGTAACACCAACAGTAGTGTAGTAGCTATTAGGAGCGTCCCCAGGGCCGTAAAGTATACCCCCCTAGGCAGTCCAAACGAGCCACGCTCCCACCTGTCAACAACTGTTGTGATAAGAATTTTAAAAAAGGGGAGGGGGGGGGGGGGGTCCCTTGTGCCTATACAGACTTAAAGTGCCTTACAATTGTCTACACGAATACAGACAACTTTTTTGATAAAAGGTTTAAGTAAATAAAACAAGTAATACATAGAAGTAATACCTTTCATAGAATGTATAAAGGGTTTCCAACTAGTATAATTTAATACAGACACACAGGATCAGTACAATATTTCACTCTGTGTCTAGGTTCGAAGAGCGCCGGATCTCCATAACTGTCAGCGGTCTGCAGCTACAACGTCTCTCATCCAATCATTCATTTAATTTTGGCCTTTTTATGAAGAGATTTGGCATATGCCTACAGTCTTATTTTCACGGTTTTATAACTTTTAACACTCAGGGAGTAATGAGGAGATGAGGTCCAACTGGGACCATTGATCCCCTTTGGGAGTCCCACTTAGTGGGGCTGTTATGAAATCTCAGTTATTATAGCAATAAGACACGAGAAGGTTACAGTGGCAGTACCACGGCTTTGCTGTGGCGTTCGGTACGAGGCATTAGCCGAGTAAAGATTTTTCACATTTCAATATACACAGGATAGGATGTTATAATATCCATGCCATACTCAAAAATGAGCACTTGAAAAGACAATATTTCAGAATGGACTTGGGTTGAGAGCAGATATGTCATTGGGGTTTTCATGTCGGCACCCTCCATCCCGGATGTTTCGTTAATTTGAGCCCACGACATCTCCAGAAGGCTTAACGGTGAGCAATGACGTCTCAGAGCCACCGTCTAATGACGTCTATAACCGCTCTCTGCGCGACCAGATATATTAAAAAAAAGGTGTTGATTAAGCTGAGAGATATCCCCATTACCTATTCCTGCAGGCGCTTTCTGCCAACTCTGATACCTGAAAAGAAGATAATCTTTCCCTACTATGTTCCTGCAGGCTTGGTAAACGACGCTCTGCAAAAGACTTACCTTTTATACTTTTGTCCTGAGATTAAACCACTTTTTATGGTTTTTCAATGTGATGTTCTTTACTTTTGTGCCCATATAGGATCCTTCCTTTTCAGCCACAGCCAATGGCTACTTATTTCAGCTATATCTGATATAGCTTTTATGTTCTGGCGCAATTGTTTTCCGCAGATCCCTAACTCCTTAAGTAGTTTGGTTGTTGATATTGCCACAAATCCATGGCATCCAACTTCCACAGGACACACCTTTGTTCAACAACCTTGCTGTTCTTCCTCAGCTGCTAATTCGCTATAGCGAAGTTTCTTTCTTTCATATGCCTCGTCTATTGCTTCTTCCCATGGGACTGTTAGCTCTATAAAATAAACAATTTGCTGTGTGTTGGAGCAGAGTAATAAGTCTGGTCTTAAGTTGGTTGTTGCAATCTCTGACAGGACTCTCAGTTGTTGGCCGACATCAGCAAGCATTTTTCAATCACATGCTCCCCTCAGCTGCCCTGAGCTTTGTTTTGGCCCTATAACTCTTCCTTCCCGGAACTCCCTCCCTGACAAAGCGAATGTGGTGCATGCCTCTGCTCCAATGGGCAGGGCAGTAACTGCTGAGCGCCTCTGCTCTATTGCTTCCGCCAAGCATTTTAGTATTTGATTGTGGTGCCAGGTACTGTATATCTTCCTTGAGTAAGGCTTGTCCTGCACCCAGACATTATGTGTTTGAGATTAGCCGTCCCCTCACAGAGGGAGCATGTTGGATCCTCACTTACCCATTGGCTAAGATTTGTAGGTGTTGGCAGTAAGCCGTAGGTTGCCCTAACAATGAAGCTAATTCTTGTGGATTCTATTCCCCACAAGTCCTTCCAGATAATTTTACTCTGCTCTACACTTTCCCAGTTCATCCATCGCCCTTGTTTGGCTTGTGAGACAATTTTAGCGCTCCTTACTGCTTCCTCTTGCTTACGTATCTGTTCTATCACTAATTTGAGTTGTTCCAAAGGGGTTGATTTTGACCATCTCTGTTTACTTGTGTGAAGTCCAAATCCTCGTCCATGTTGCACTTTCCCTACTATTTCTGTATGTGTATGGGTTGCTTTTGCCTGCAGCACTGCCTCTTTTGGATTCCATTTCCGACCTGTTGCTAATGTGGGTGCCGCTTTTCTTACTATACAATCTCGGGACTCCGTAAATGTCATTTCTAATCTAGCTTTAGTGCACTTAAATTCCTCTGTAAGCCCGGTAAGCGGCAGCTCCAGAGAACCTTTCCCATAGAGAGCCAGGCCACTAAGACATCGTGGTACCCCTAACCATTTCCTAGCATTAAAGCTGACTCTTATTTCTAGCTTTTCAACTTTAGTGATGGGTATATCATACACTGTCAATGGCCACGACAAAAATTGTAGGCACCATAGTTTTAGCTTTCCTGGCAACCCTGACTTCTCAATGCTCTCTAGGCCGCTGTTCAATTCTATATTTAATTCCTCCACCTGTTTCGAGTGTGGTAGCATTGTACCTTTTTACAAGACTTTTGACAGGATGTTCGATCACGGTTGGAATTCGATCCTCATTCATGAAGAAAATTTTGTTGCACAATTTTCCCTTAACGACTGACACGCTTCTGGATTTGCTTGGTTTTATTTTCATTCCAGCCCATTTGAGGTTATTATTAAGTTTGCTTAACAGTCTTTTAGTACACGGAGCAGTTGTCGTCAATATTGTCATATCATCCATATACAGTGCATCCAGAAAGTATTCATACCCCTTCACTTTTTCCACATTTTATTATGTTACAGCCTAATTCCATAATGTATTAAATAAAAACATTTTCTCAACATTCTGCACACAATACCGCATAATGACAAAGTGAAAAAGGTTTTTTTGAATTTTTTGCAAATGCATTAAAAATAAAAAAAATTAATATCTCATGTACATAAGTATTCACACCTTTACTCAATACTTTGTTGAAGCACCTTTGGCAGCAATTACAGCCTCAAGTCTTCTTGAGTATGATGCTACAAGCTTGGCACACCTATTTTGGGGCACTTTCTCACATTCTTCTTCGCAGATCATCTCAAGCTCCATCAGGTTGGATGGGGAGCGTCGTTGCACAGCCATTTTCAGATCTCTCCAAAGATGTTCAATCGGGTTCAAGTCTGGGCTCTGGCTGGGCCACTCAAGGACATTCACAGACTTGCCCCGAAGCCACTCTTTTGTTATCTTGGCTGTGTGCTTAGGGTCGTTGTCCTGTTGGAAGGAGAACCTTCGCCCCAGTCAGAGGTCCAGAGCGCTCTGGAGCAGGTTTTCATCAAGGATCTCTCTGTACATTGCTGCATTAATCTTTCCCTTGATCCTGACAAGTCTCCCAGTTCCTGCCGCTAAAAAACACCCCCACAGCATGATGCTGCCACCACCATGCTTCACTGTAGGGATGGTATTGGCCAGGTGATGAGCAGTGCCTGGTTTCCTCCAGAGATGACGCTTGGCATTCAGGCCAAAGAGTTCAATCTTGGTTTCATCAGACCAGAGAATTTAGTTTCTCATGGTCTGAGAGTCCTTTAGGTGCCTTTTGGCAAACTCCATGCGGGCTGTCATGTGCCTTTTACTGAGGAGTGGCTTCCGTCTGGCCACTCTACCATAAAGGCCTGATTGGTGGAGTGCTGCAGAGATGGTTGTCCTTCTGGAAGGTTCCCCTATCTCCACAGAGGAACACTGGAGCTCTGTCAGAGTGACCATTGGGTTCTTGGTCACCTCCCTGACCAAGGCCCTTCTCCCCCGATTGCTCAGTTTGGCCGGGCGGCCAGCTCTAGGACGAGTCCTAGTGGTTCCAAACTTCTTCCATTTACTGATGGAGACCACTGTGCTTGTTGGGACCTTCAATGCTGCAGACATTTTTTTGTACCCTTCCCCAGATCTGTGCCTCGATACAATCTTGTCTCGTAGGTCTACAGACAATTCCTTGGACTTCATAACTTGGTTTGTGCTCTGACATGCACTGTCAACTGTGGGACCTTATATAAACAGGTGTGTGCCTTTCCAAATCATGTCCAATCAATTGAATTTACCACAGGTGGACTCCAATCAAGTTGTAGAAACATCTCAAGGATGATCAGTGGAATCGGGATGCACCTGAGCTCAATTTTGAGTGTCACAGCAAAGGGTGTGAATACTTATGTGATATTTATATATATATTTTTTAATACATTTGCAAACAATTCTAAAAAAACTTTTTTCACTTTGTCATTATGCGTTATTGTGTGTAGAATGTTGAGAACATTTTTTTATTTAATCCATTTTGGAATTAGGCTGTAACATAATAAAATGTGGAAAACGTGAAGGGTTATGAATACTTTCCGGAGCACTGTATGCTCGAATGTGAGGGAGGCCTAATGCTGCCCTTAACGTTCGCCCACCGACGACCCATGTCTGCCCATTGGGTATTACATAATGCACTATGAATAATTACATTATACCAGACCATGGCCTTATTACAATGATAAGTGTATATCATTATTTATATATGTTAATAGCATTATATACAGTGCCTTGCAAAAGTATTCACCCCCCTTGGCTTGTTACTTATTTTGTTACATTACAACCTGTAATTTAAATGTTTTTTTAATCTGAATTTTATGTGATGGATCTGCACAAAATAGTTTAAGTTGGTGAAGTGAAATGAGAAAAGAATATATATAAAAAACATTTTTTTAAATAAAAATCTGGAAATTGGCATGTGCATATGTATTCACCCCTTTGCTATGAAGCCCCTCAAAAGTTCTGGTGCAACCAATTACCTTCAGAAGTAACATAATTAGTGAAATGAAGTCCACCTGTGTGTAATCTAAGTGTCACATGATCTGTCAGTATAAACACACCTTTTCTGAAAGGTCCCAGAAGCTGCAACACCACTAAGCAAGAGGCATCACACCATGAAGACCAAGGAGCTCTCCAAACAAGTCAGGGACAAAGTTGTTGAGAAGTACTAGTCAGGGTTGGGTTATAAAAAATATACAAATCTTTGATGATCCCCGGAGCACCATCAAATCCATCATCTTCAAATGGAAAGAACATGGTACCACAACAAACCTGCCAAGAGAGGGCCGCACACCAAAACTCACAGACCGGGCAAGGAGGGCATTAATCAGAGAGGCAGCACAGAGACCAAAGGTAACCCTAAAGGAGCTGCAGAGTTCCACAGCAGAGACTGGTGTACCTGCGCATGGGACCACAATAGGCCGTACACTCCATAGAGCTGGGCTTTATGGAAGAGTGGCCAGAAAAAAGCCATTACTTAGTGTTAAAAATAAGATGGCACGTTTTGAGTTTGCCAAAAGGCATGTGGGCGACTACCCAAATGTATGGAGGAAGGTGCTCTGGTCAGATGAGATTAAAATTGAACTTTTCGGCCACCAATGAAAACGCTATGTATGGCGCAAACCCAACACATCCCATCACCCCAAGAACACCATCCCCACAGTGAAACATGGTGGTGGCAGCATCATGCAGTGGGCATGTTTTTCAGCAGCAGGGACTGGGAAACTGATTTGAGTCGAGGGAAAGATGGATGGTGCTAAATACAGGGATATTCTTGAGCAAAACCTGTTTCAGTCTGCCTGTGATTTGAGACTGGGACGGAGGTTCACCTTCCAGCAGCACAATGACCCGAAGCATACTGCTAAAGCGACACTCGAGTGGTTTAAGGGGAAACATTTAAATGTGTTGGAATGGCCTAGTCAAAGCCCAGATCTCAATCCAATTGAGAATCTGTGGTCAGTCTTGAAGATTGCTGTTCACAAGCGGAAACCATCCAACATGAAAGAGCTGGAGCAGTTTTGCCTTGAGGAATGGGCAAAAATCCCAGTGGCAAGATGTGGCAAGCTCATAGAGACTTATCCAAAGCGACTTGCAGCTGTAATTGCCGTAAAAGGTGGCTCTACAAAGTACTGACTTTAGGGGGGTGAATAGTTATGCACGCTGAAGTTTTCTGTTATTTTGTCCTATTTGTTGTTTGCTTCACAAAACAAAACAAAAAAATCACATCTTCAAAGTTGTAGCCATGTTCTGTGGATAAAATGATGCAAACCTTCAAACAATCCGTTCTAATTCCAGGTTGTGAGGCAACAAAACATGAAAAATGCCAAGGGGGGTGAATACTTTTGCAAGGCACTGTATATAACGCATAGGATATCGCATATTCTTTATTATTACTTTTAACATTTTCTTTCGCATAGAAAGCTCCGCCCACAGTTTGTCCGTTCAGTTTTGTATTCTGTAGAGCTGATTGAAAAATGGGGCAGTCACTAGTCAGCTGCACCTCAGCTGTTGTGGAAAACGAATACAACTCAAAATCCCGTTGTAAAGTGCAACTGGCATTTAGAATGTAGGAACGGTACAACAACCTGAGGCCTATTCCATAAAGCGAGTTTACCAAATAAGCCAGGCTTCATTGGTTATTCTGACTTATTTTCAGTTGATTCGGTTCCATAAATCAACATCAAAATAGCTCAAGCTCCGTTACTATGGCAACTTATGCTTGGAAACTAACCTGGTCTAGGGCAGGTTAACTGTCAGGCTAAGCCGGAGTTCTTGCTTAACTAGAGTTTCTGTAACACTGAGCCGATGGGAAAGCGATGATTTTAACACTGCCTTTCTGGCGTGCGGCCATATTATTTTACTTTATTTATTTATTAACTACTATCATTCATATATATATATATATTCATATATATATATATTTATATATATATATACACACACACACACACATATACAGTTAGGCCCAAAAATATTTGGACAGTGACACAATCTTCATGATTTGGGCTCTGCATGCCACCACATTGGATTTGAAATGAAACAACTACAACGGAATTGAAGTGCAGACTTTAAGGTTTAATTCAAGGGGTTGAACAAAAATATATGATTAAACATGTAGGAATTGTAGCTATTTTTATACAAACGCTCCTCATTCCAGGGGCTCAAAAGTAATTGGACAAATAAACATAACCCCAAGTAAAATGTTACTTTTCAATATTTTGTTGAGAATCCTTTGCAGGCAATGACTGCCTGAAGTCTGGAACCCATGGACATCACCAAACGCTGGGTTTCCTCCTTTGTGAATGTTTGCCAGGCCTTTACTGCAGCGGTCTTCAGTTGTTGCTTGTTTGTGGGTCTTTCTGCCTTAAGTTTTGTCTTGAGCAAGTGAAATGCATGCTCGATTGGGTTGAGATCTGGTGATTGACTCGGCCATTGCAGAATATTCCACTTCTTTGCTTTAAAAACTCCTGGGTTGCTTTTGCAGTATGTTTTGGGTCATTGTCCATCTGTACTGTGAAGCGCCGTCCAATCAACTTTGCTGCATTTGGCTGAATCTGAGCAGAAAGTATATCCCTATACACTTCAGAATTCATCCGGCTGCTTCTGTCTTTTGTCACATCATCAATAAACACAAGTGACCCAGTGCCATTGGAAGCCATGCATGCCCATGCCATCACACTGCCTCCACCATGTTTTACAGAAGATGTGGTGTGCTTTGGATCATGAGCTGTTCCAATTCTCCTCCAAACTTTCTTCTTCCCATCATTCTGGTACAGGTTGATCTTAGTCTCATCTGTCCAAAGAATGCTGTTCCAGAACTGGGTTGGCTTCTTCAGGTGTTTTTTGGCAAAGTCAATTCTGGCCTTTCTATTTTTGAGGCTGATTAATGGTTTGCACCTTGTGGTGAATCCTTTGTATTTACTCTCATGAAGTCTTCTCTTTATGGTAGACTTAGATACTGATACACCTACTTCCTGGAGAGTGTTCTTCACTTGAGTGGATGTTGTGAAGGGGTTTTTCTTCACCATGGAAAGGATTCTGCGATCATCCACCACTGTTGTCTTCCGTGGACGTCCAAGCCTTTTTGAGTTCCCAAGCTCACCAGTGCACTCTTTTTTTCTCAGAATGTACCAAACTGTTGATTTGGCCACTCCTAACATTTCTGCTCTCTCTCTGATGGATTTCTTCTTTTTTTTCAGCCTCAGGATGGTCTGTTTCACCTCCATTGAGAGCTCCTTTGACCGCATGTTGTGTGTTCACAGCAACAGCTTCCAAATGCAAACGCCACACCTGGAATCAACTCCAGACCTTTTAACTGCTTAATTGATGACAGGTTAATGAGGGAAGAGCCCATGCAGCGTTGTTATTTTTTTTTGCAGCCTTCTGAGTCAATTGTCCAATTACTTTTGGTCCCTACGTATTAAAGAGCTGTAATTCCTAAACCCTTGCTCCAATTTGGATGTGAATACTCTCAAATTACAGCTGAGAGTCTGCACTTTAAGCCCATATTGATTATATAATTGTATCCTGAATATGTTTTCGTAAACAGCTAAAATAACAAAACTTGTGTCACTGTCCAAATATTTTTGGGCCTAACTGTATATACTTATATATGAAATGAGATTTGTGCCAAAAGTCTACAAAAGTAAAAGCAAAATCCACATACAAAAAAGAATATATCCAAAAGCATAGCTAAAATTCAAACGCAAAAAAAGAAAATCCAAAAGAAAAACTAAAATCCAAAAGGAAAATATAAGAAAACCATAAGCAAAACTAAAATCTAAAATAAAAAAATATAAGAAAAAAAAAGCTAAACAAAATATTTTTAAGTTAAATCTAACATCTATATTTGTTTCTTATGGTTTTCAGTTAAGTCATTTTAATCCGCTGTTTTCTTATGTTTTTTTTGGTTGTGGATCAGAGGTTTTGCTTTTGGATTTTTTTTCTTTTGGCACAAAAATCATGTGAGGGCGGGGTTTAGAAGATGATTTCTATTGGCCCATCATAGTTGGAGTGACAGCTAATTTTTCCGCTCCAAAACACTCATTCTTAAACGCATCATCATTATGCGCTTGAAGTCTTTGGACAGCAAGTTGCAAGTGAAGGGTGCCGAGCGGTGCCGGCCCGTGACACTGGCTGCGGTAAGGTTGATTAGCATCAGTAACAGTAGACATAGACCAAAGCCCTCTGGTCCCCAGGGACGAAAAAAAAGGAGGAACAACGGGAAAAAGACAGAGGGCCGCACGGTGGCTCAGTGGTTAGCACTGGTGCCTCACAGCAAGAAGGTCCTGGGTTCAAACCCCACCTGACCCAATGGCCTTTCTGTGTGGAGTTTACATGTTCTCCCTGTGTTTGTGTGGGTTTCCGCCGGGTACTCTGGTTTCCTCCCACCATCAAAAACATGCTCCATTCTCCTACCAGTGCCCTGACCAGTCACTGCCAATTCACCTGGAGTCGGTCTGTGTGTCCTATGTGTGTGAGTAAGTCTGTCATAATATGTGGGGTGAGCAGGTCTGGTGCAAATTGGCTGCCGTGGTATCACTCAGACTGAGTGTTGTGTTTGATAGCTGTCGGTCCATTCGTTGCTCGTTCTGTGTAATTAATTGGCGACCAATTTGTGTAAAGCGCTTTGAGTCTCGAGAAAAGCGCTAAAAACTAAATAAAATGGATTATTATTATTATTATTAGAGGTATGAAATGACACGATGATGAATTAGCAGTTACCGTTGGAACTAGCCTATTAGCCTACTTTGGACGATAGCGAGCCCAATTTGTTAATTTAATAAATAGCTAGTTAACGTCAGTTACTCACCTTAAATTAATTTGTAAAAGTTGGAAAGACTATTCAACTATTTGGGGAATAACCTACAACAACATTTGCTTCACAAATCGTCCACTCTCTGCCTAAAAAAATTGACATACATTTGTGTTGACAGCTTTGTGTGTTAGCCTACGTTATTCCTGCTTTAATATTGCCATTAGTAGCTGGATGTGACCATCACAAGCTTTATATTAATAATATAATGTAACACCTAATGTTCACATACTCCTCTTCTCTCTTCAGAATATGTTTGGAATGTTTTCCTTTTGGATAGTCTTTTTTTTTGCATTTGGATTTTCTTTTTTTGCTTTTGGATTTTAGTTATGCTTTTGGTTATCTACTTTTTTGTTGTTGGATTTTGCTTTTACTTTTGTAGACTTTTGGCACAAATCTCATTCCATACTTATACACATACATACAGTACTTAAACATCTATATATATATTATTTATTATTATTATTTTTATTATTATTAATAATAATAATAATAATAATAATAATAATAATAATAATAATAATAGTAATAATTATAATAATAAAAAAACATACTTTTATTTAGAAAGTCATCCTTAAATAATGTTTTAAATAAATCATACAATGGTTTATTAATAAGACAGAACCACATAGTGGGGTCAAAATAGTCTGAGACCATTAGTTAATATACTTCTCTTTTGCATTTGTTTCAAATGTAAAACAATTTTTGTCATTACAAATGATAATATCATCTTAACAATTTCAGTGAAAAGTTGAACCTGAAAAATTACATGAATTTCAGAATATCTTAGTATTTGGTATGCCCCCCTTTTGCTTTAATGACAGCATGCACTCGGGCTGGCATTAACTCCACAAGTTTGTGCAAAATATGATGACCCGTTATCCCAGCATGATTTGACAATGTCCCAAAGAGCTTCTTGTAATGTCACAGAATGCTTGGCTTTCTCAGTCTTCAAGTGCCCCAAGAAATGTTCAATGGGGTTGAAGTCAGGTGACTGTGGAGGAAAGTCCATGACAGTCAGGGCTCCTTGGTCTTCAAGTAGTTCTTGCAAAGCTTTGAGGTGTGTTTGGGGTCGTTATCCTGCTGCAGTATGAATCCTTTTCCACAAAGATGCAAACCAGAGGGTATAGCTTGTCACTGAAGAATGGAGTGGTACTTCTCCTTGGTCAGGGTGTAGTCAGTTCAGTGCAGGTGTCCAACTCCAGTATAGGCAAAACACCCCCAGACTTGAATATTCCCACCACCTTGTTTCGCTGTCGATTTGAAACACTTGCGGAATCATTCTCTCTCCAGTTTGTCTCCTTTCATACACCCTTCTGTTACTACCATAAATCTCAAACTTGGATTCATCAGTAAATAGGACTTTTTCCAGTCATCCACTGTGAATTGCTGGTATTTCTTAGCCCACCCCAAGCGTTTAGGGCTTGTTTCCCCTCCTGAAAAGTGGTTTACAAATTGCTACTCTGAGACCACTACAAGACAGCCTTCTTTTGACAGTAATTTGGCTGATTGGAATCTTGCATTCTTTATTTAGCAAATTCTGTAACTGTGATGAAGTTGCTTTTCTATCCCTCAGGAAACTAAGTTTAAACGCATGCTTAAATGGAAGGGATACAACTCAAGGAAATTTGACCTTTCGTACAAGGAGTAAAGTTGGTCAATGCCACAAATTTGTTTAAATTTTATTACTGACCTAGAAATAGTGCAGAATCTTAAATATTTCTTCTTCATTTTACATGAAATAACTTCTTGTGTTTTTAAATGTTTCTGAATCCTCAACTTTCTGATTATTTCCAGGTTAACAAGATTTTCAATGTGGTCTCAGACTTTTGGACCCAACTCTCTATCTCAAACTAATTTACCCCAATAGAACAGTACAGATACAAAAAAAATGTATTAAATAAATCCATCTGCCTCTATCCTCTAGCAAGCCATGTTTAAAATGTATCAGTTAATGTACTAGTTAATACATTTAAAACAATGTAAAAAATAAATAAAAGTTAACTTTGATATATTAAGTTGGTCTATGGGTTTTAATCAATTCAGTAAACATCTATAAATTAGAACCTCAACCCATCTTTTGTTCGTGGTGGATGAGGGAGCAGTTACAGAATGCAGGGGATTAAGACAAAGTACTTTCAGCGACATGTCAGACCCTTTCGCTTACCCTGACAACTGCCTGTGTAGCGTCTTCGAGAAAAGGGATTTAATAAATTTCATCTTTCCTCCCGCCACACATTGTGTTTACCATGCCGCAACAATAATAAATAAATGTAATTGATATATATTGACCAAGTGAACATGCATTTGCAGCCTTGAGTAGCCTGGACAACCCATACAGCTACAACGTAGTCTAACGGGACATTCACTGTGGTGAAGAAAATCGCACTGTGTAGCGTTTTGAAACTGTTGAAATCGATACAAATATAAAGTTTTTGTTGGTCTGAGTCTTTTAATTCATTCAAAAGGAAAACTTGGTTTCACAACATACAACTGGTGATATCTGTAGCGCTCGTGCTAATTCACTATTAGCTTCCAAAGAGTGTACATTTTGTTCTTACATGAAAAAATCCACAACTTTAAAGTAGTTCAATTAAAAAATGTTTTATTTAATATCCAACGATCGATTAACTGATTTAAAAATATATTATTGAACCACTGCCAATTACATATTTCCACATTTATACTTATAACATCGTATTATCATTTTAAAACTCACTGCTGCGCGGTGGTCATCGCTAGACTTCGTTATAAAGTCGACTATTTCACACCGAAACGGGCACAAAAATAGGGAGCACTCCTCTCGCTTAAGCCAAAATTCTAACCTATTCCTATCAAATTTAACGGTTAAACTTGTATTTATTTTTAACAAAACCCCTGTGTGGACATAACCTTGAGCGAGGCAGTCAATCAGTCAAATATAACTTTTTTTAAATCAACTCTATATACTTGTATTGACTCTGTACTAACCTAAATCAACTCTGTCGCGCCTATCCTTTCAACACTTACAAAACGAAGGCCTCCATGAGAACCTAAAAAAAGAGAAAATCCATCCAAGGAAAATGGAGCTACACCCCCTCAAAGCGATGCATCCCATCCATTGCTTTCTAACTGCGGTAAAATAACATGCAGTTTGACTAACTGGCAAAGTGGGTTGAAAATACATTTTGCGAAGTTTCCGGAGTAATAGTTAGCCTATGTTATGCTATTTGTATTAGCAATATATGATATACAGTATATCTTGAACGGGAAACTCCACATAGTTTATTTTAAAAGATGTGTCCGTGTCTGAAGCAAGCTAACGTTAGCTACGCAGTGTTTAACACCGTAGCACGGTGGATTATAGAAACGTTTAATGTAGCCTTCCCTTTGAAGACATATTTTAATGTTCAAGTTAACTTAAGTTAGATACGGAATAATTCAACTGCAGCTAGGAGCAATGAGATTGTTTCTTTCTTCTTACTTTTAGGTTTTGGCAGTAACCTGGCCTTTCACGTGGCTGTCTTTGATCTGTTATATAAATAAAATGATAATCCAGGATTTATCAAAACTAACTGAGATGTCAATGCCTAAATTAATGGTTAATTTTAAACCCATTTTTGCATGTTTTTATAACAGTACTTCAGTGCACAATGACTGACCTATTTTGTCTCTACTTTAGGCTACAGACTAACATTACCAACATAGATTTTAGAAAACCAACAAGACCCTAACATGACCTGTAGCGAGAAGCTTGGAAGTTTTTATAGATTTAAGGGGGAGTGCAATATTTAGGATTAAAGTTAACATTAGCTTGTTTTGGCAGTTGGCTTCCATGGACAGAGAGGCATATGACAAGTGGATCTTTAGTATGCCAAATGAGATATCAAATACAGGAACCAAGTGTTGAAATAAGAGCATGGGACGTATGATGAAGCGATCAATC
>JAPMUY010004447.1:0-5000 GCA_026901105.3 Galaxias olidus
ACAAATGGAATAATCAAACTAACGTGAACACAACATATTCAGACAAATAACGGAATATTATCAGAAATCAGGGCTTCAGGCAGACAGATACAAAGTAATTAATGTGCAAAGACTATATTCTAACAGTTAGAATACAGCTGTTACACATTTACTACTTTGTATCTGCCTGAAGCGTTGACTTCTGATAAAATTCCGTAATTGTCTGAATATGTTGGATGCATTTAAATTACAATGTATCAACGATGGCTAGTAGGACAGGGAACTGTGGCTCGCACAAAGAGCACACTATTCTGTTCACGGGGAGTTGTTCCTGTACATTCCAAACAGAATGGCGTTATATACATAAATTACTCCAAAATCCCGCTGCCAAACGATATCTATAAGAAATCAACCTAATATATATAATAATCTGTTTCACTGGTCTAGCAAAGGGTTAAGACTAAAGTGAACTGAATTGTAAGAAGTTGGTTTCCAGGGGAACTATTCGCCCTGTTCCAGCTGAGATGGGTTAAACCAAATATATCACAAGAGAGGGGATATTTGAACCCCTCGACTTTATTTTCACTCTTTTGTGTTTGAATAAAACATGTTTCACTTTATTTTTATTCTAAAACTATTATATTTATGAATACAATTTCTTTATGTTAAGGTTTCGTATTAGTATACCGTTACTCCGTTTTCTGATACTTGTTTGTCCCCCATAGGAGCGCAGTGCTCGCGGCCTTGCCAAGTCAGTTTGAAAAGATCAGACAAAGGCTGCAGGAAGCCCTTCGGTTGGCAATGTGTACGAGTCCAGCCTTAACACTAACTGAAACCTCGCTCTTTTCTGTAATAGTAAGGTGTAGATGAATACAACAGGAGCCGACTGGAATTCTAGCCGTTTGTGTTTTCTACGGTGGTGTAAAGGTCTTTTTTGAAAATGTACGACCGTTTGGATCCTCGTTTGGGCGGACGCAGTGCGTTATCTAAAGACATAATAGGCAGCGTCGTCTGAGAGGCACCCGGGCTCTTTCCTTTCCCCCCTTCTCTCTCGGCGGAGAGGGCTGTTGGAACAAACGTTTTGGGGTCTTTTTGCATTTGAATCCGACTGCGCAACTAGACGGATCACGTGGGATCTAGAGAGTTGATCGATTTGCACAGTTAAATGTAAGAGAAACGAAGGAAAGGGGTTTTATTTGTGTCATCTACAGAAGCTTTATTTCCTATTTGGATAGACCGGACTTTTACTTTAACGGAGCGAAAATTTAGGCTATTAACGTTGGTTTGGTAGGCTTCATAGCCTATACACGGGGTGGCTCGCTGTTTATGCCTGTTAAGTAAAATGGAGACGCACATATCGTGCCTATTCCCGGAAATTTTAGCCATGATTTTCAGCTATTTAGACGTGAGGGACAAAGGCCGGGTGGCCCAAGTGTGCCTGGCCTGGAGGGACGCGTCCTACCACAAGTCTGTGTGGCGGGGGGTGGAAGCCAAGCTCCACCTGCGGCGGGCCAACCCCTCCCTGTTCCCCAGCCTGCAGGCGAGAGGCATCCGGCGGGTCCAGATCCTCAGCCTACGTCGCAGTTTGAGCTATGTGATCCAGGGCATGCCCAACATAGAGAGCCTGAACCTGAGCGGCTGCTACAACCTAACGGATAACGGACTGGGCCACGCATTCGTTCAGGAGATTCCTTCCTTGCGGGTTCTGAACCTGAGCCTATGTAAGCAGATCACAGACTCGAGCCTCGGCCGGATAGCCCAGTACTTGAAGAACCTGGAGGTTTTGGAGCTTGGTGGCTGCAGCAACATCACCAACACCGGGTTGTTGCTCATTGCCTGGGGGCTCCATCGGCTTAAGAGTCTCAACCTGCGCTCCTGCCGGCATGTATCTGACGTGGGGATAGGCCACCTCGCAGGCATGACACGCAGCGCGGCTGAGGGCTGTCTTAACCTAGAGTACCTAACTCTGCAGGATTGCCAAAAACTCACTGACCTGTCACTCAAACACATATCAAAAGGCCTGGCCAAGCTGAAAGTGTTAAACCTTAGTTTCTGTGGTGGAATATCCGACGCCGGCATGATCCACCTGTCCCATATGACTTCTCTGTGGAGCCTCAACCTGCGCTCCTGTGACAACATTAGTGACACGGGCATCATGCATCTTGCCATGGGGACGCTCCGGCTCTCCGGCTTGGACGTTTCTTTTTGTGACAAGATAGGAGACCAGAGTTTGGCTTACATCGCCCAGGGCCTCTATCAACTAAAATCTCTCTCCCTCTGCTCGTGCCACATCAGTGACGACGGCATCAACAGGATGGTGAGACAGATGCACGAACTGAGGACACTGAACATTGGGCAGTGCGTGCGAATAACGGACAAAGGGCTGGAGTTAATAGCGGACCATTTGACTCAACTGACGGGCATCGACCTGTATGGATGTACTAAGATTACTAAGCGGGGGCTGGAGAGGATCACCCAGCTCCCCTGCCTTAAAGTTTTAAACCTGGGACTGTGGCAGATGACCGAGAGTGAGAAAGTGAGGTGAAACACTGCTTGGCAGTAAGAGAGGGAGTTAAAGGAGGGGGAGAGGGAAGGAGGAGGACAGAAAGAAAGGGAAGAGAGTAGGCGGGGAAATATTTCTTCTGCTTATTTAAACGAAATCCTGTTTTGCTATATGTCGTAGTAGCGTATATTTTCAAACGTAGGCATACACAATAACTCAAAAACTGTGACTTTCATGTCGAGATTTAGGGTCTATTTCATCAAGCGCATTCACATTTGTTTATCATTAACACAGTATCCCGCCCAACGCTGGAAACAATTAAAAACTTTATTTTCTCGATTATCTATGAGCTGCAATATTAAAACGTAATCCTCTCCTACTATCGCGCCTAAAACATTTGGCTACCTCGTACGTAGATGTTTTTTTTTATGAATTGTGTATTCTTAAAAAGAAAAAGACTAAGAGAAATGTGCCTATAGGACCCTTCCCCTCCCCCAACGCATCTTTGCGTCTGAGCACGGCTAAAGAATAGATTCGAGGCTAACTACCTTTGTTAATTTACCCCAGAAACGCTTATCAAAGAAAGAAACGAGTTTCGAAGGAATAGCCTACCGCGCGATTCAGACAAAAAACGAGTTTATGCAAATACGGATTAGAAACTGGCTTGTGTCAAAAAGCTTTTATTTAGTTTTGTTTACTTTAGAGCCCAACTTAAAGGCATTGGAGCCTCGGATTTAAGCTTGGAATATGGCGGTCTCTTCTGCTGGTGTATTTATGCTTATGGTAGCAGATATTGTTGAAATAATGGCTGTTATTCAGAGTGCTGTACTTCAAATTGAAGTGATTTACATAAATGCCATTTTTAAACCGAATCAGGTGTTTCTTGTTTCAGTTGGCTGTAATTCTACCCTGCCTGTCTTCGAGACACAGGGCTAACTAACTTCGCCACATATGAACTTACCCTATAGTCTAAAAGAATACCATTCTTTTGGGAATAAAAATAATCAGAATCTATCTGGAAACCTAAAATAAAAAGCAATGAGTTATTATTCTGTTTGGGGTTACGTGTCTGTCATATGTAACCTTATGGAGTCCTGCTGAAGAGAATACTGTTTAAATGTACTGTATATGTGTTTGTAAAAAATACAAAATCCCAAAATTAAATTGTTTTATATTCTTACGGTAAAACATTAAAAGCTGATATTTATATAATAAACGAGAAACAATGTGGAGTGGTTTTGTTTACGTAGTCATGTTTCACGTGATTCTTCCTTTTTATTTTATTAACTGTCAAAGGGGAGTTCTATTGTGCTCCTTGTTTAGTTAAACAATTTGTTAAAATATCGCCCAACCTTTTGATGTTTTTTAGGATGGCCATTATTTGAAATGCTTATAGGGAAAGTCTATTTTTTTACACAATTTTCATGATTAAAATACTTGAGCCATTATAGGATTGCAATAATACTCTATCCTACTGCAATACATCTTGTTCTAACAACGATCTTTGTGAGTTTTCCCCCTAGTGAATTTTGTGTATGCGCTGTTGAAGCTAGGCTTGTTGCATTATTTACGAGGAGATTCAAAATGGATGCTTCCCTTGATTTAGCTGCTTTGGCTGTAATTATCAGCGGTAGTGCAGAGAGTGTTGATTAGCTAAGCTGTCTGCTTTTTGTAAAGAGTCTCACTGGGTCTTTTTGTGTTAGCGCTGCTTTTCATCAAAAACGGATAGTTATTTGCTTAATGCTTGATGTTTTTGTTTATGCTACTTTGAAACCGTTGATTTCTCCTGGGTCTGTGGCTACTAGACGACATAACTTGTTTTGTTGTGTTCCTTATTTCTCTGATTTGACAGCGACACGCTGGCGGACTGTTAACCTACCGGACAGGAATAGGCAACCTACCGGGTGGCGGGGGCATTGTATTTCAAAAGTTAGGAAGGCAGTCCGCTTTGGATCTCCAATTTTTCTCCGCCACCCCCTACCCTGGCCAGTCACGCATACCAGATCCGTGAGACGGGGCTGGTCTCAGGGGAGACCGTCTCTCTCTCTCTCTCTCACACACACACTTTTTAGCATTCCACACTATCATGCAAAGCATTTTAGTCCCCTCCCCTTCGATAGAGGCGATTCCTGATCACAGAGGAGAGAGGGGGTATTATGTTTTCCTAGATCTAGAGCAATTAAGGCAGTTAATATAGCTACAGTTGTAGCCTACAAATGTGGCCATTTGGCCAATATGTGTTTAGGTTTTGCTTGACATGTTTTATTGAAAGAGCACTTCTATCTTACTTATTAGGAAAACACTGTAAAAGGTTAGATCACATCTGAAGACAATTCCAAGTCTAAGAGCTTGCTTGATTAGGTTGCTTATAAGCTTACATATTTATATTGTGTGAATGTATTGTATTTGATCTATCATGTCTGTTATTGAGAAGCAGCTCGTACTTGAAGATTGTGAGGTGCGTAGTCCCATAGGCTGGACAGTGTTTCAGCCTTGTTCACAGTGGCAATACTAAGCT
>JAPMUY010004447.1:15000-20000 GCA_026901105.3 Galaxias olidus
GTGTTAAAGTGTTGACCAAGTAATGCCATGTCACTATAACTGTACGGTGTAATTATGAAATTGTATATAATGTATATACTCATCGACTAGTTAAATCTACTGCTTTCACAGACAATGATTAATATTCAGCATACACTAAAGCGTTTTTTCTAGTAGTGGGGCAATGGTGCTAGTATGTGTGTGATATAGAGAAAGAGAGACATTACGCCACAGTGAGTCATCTCTCTGCTGTAAAGCCTGTCTAAGTCGCTGGAGCCTCCTCTGTGGCAGGTGGGAGACAGGGTTACCACACACACACACACACACACACACACACACACACACACACACCACAAAGACAGTTGCAAAGCAGCAGGCACACACACAGAGGATCCTGAAAAAGGATCCGAGCCCCATCTCTTCTTACATTCACAGCTACTCCCTGTTAGAGAAAGAGAGAGAGAGAAAGAGAGAGAGAGAGAGAGAGAGAGAGAGAGAGAGAGAGAGAGGCCCTGAGTCCAGCAAGGCTGTAATCTGGTATTTCCTCTTGGTACAGAGGACTCTGTCTGTGTGTGTGTGTGTGTGTGTGTGTGTGTGTGTGTGTGTGTGTGTGTGTGTGTGTGTGTGTGTGTGTGTGTGTGCGTGTGTGCGTGTGTGTGTGTGTGTGTCTTTGTTAGTGTCTGTGTCTGTGTGTGTATAAGTGGGTGTTTGTGTTTCTGAGGCAGAGGAAAGTGCTATACCCTTTTCAATGCAGTAACACACACACACACACACACACACACACACACACACACACACACACACACACACACACACACACACACACACACACACACACACACACACACACACACACTCGTAGTTGCATGTGTGCTCCCCCAACCCTAATGGCCCTCACATCCGGCCAGGGGCACAGGGCCTCCCTTCCACACTTCCTCCGAGGGAGAGCGAGGGAAGAGGGAGAGAGAGGGGCAGGGAGAACAAGAGGGAGTAAGAGAACGAGGTAGGTCGGCCAAGAGAGGCATAGAGAGAGAAAGAGAGAAAGAGAGAAACGAAGGATGCGGGGGGAAGCAGGGGGAGAGAGAAATTGGAAAGAGAAGAAGAGAGAGGGCCGGTACTGCAATATAGAGCTGGCCATAATACCAACATAACGACAGCTTTCTCTTAAACACGCGTTTTACTCTCCCTTTGTATTTTCAGATCAACGAGCAGATAAGTTGGCGGAAAAAACGTATTGGCAATACACAAGTTTGACAAATAAAATGAAAGCTGTCTCTACCAAAAAGCCTTGATGAGGAAACCATTGAAGATGCTATGGAAAAGCGAGTATCTTGATAAAGTATTACATAACGTATTTTTAACTTGCTTTTTTCTCGATGCCTCAGCCTGAGATTAGCAGATACTGCTCTGCCTCCTTCCATCTCTGCTGCATGGGTCGCAATAAGAGGATTCCGACCCCCCCCCCCCTCCCCTCCCCCCCTCACTTTCCCCCACCTCTCTCTACCTCTTTCTCTCCCACCTCTCCCTTGCCATCGCTCTCTGCCCCCCCACACACACTACTTAGAGGCTTGGTGGGAGTTGACTTGTCAAAGGGGAAGCCAGGTAGCAGAAGTGAAAGGTTAGAGGTCAGTACCTCAGCAGTCTCTCTCTCTCTCTCTCTCTCTCTCTCTCTCTCTCTCTCTCTCTCTCTCTCTCTCTCTCTCTCTCTCTCTCTCTCTCTCTCTCTCTCTCTCTCTCTCTCTCTCTCTCGCTCTCCACACACACACACACACACACACACACACACACACACACACACACACACACACACAGAGAGAGAGAGCTCAGGGAGTTCAGGTGGGGGTAATTCCTGCAGGCTCTACCACATGACAGAGAGAGAAGTAGAGAGAAAGGGGGAGAGGGCCCAGCAAAGACAGAGGAAAGAGGTAGAGGAAGAGACAGAGGAAAGGGGTAGAGGAAGAGACAGAGTTGGTGGGGGGAGAGAACGAGACAGGGTGTAGAGATAAAGATATACACAGGAAAGAACAGAGCGACGCGAAAGACAAGGATGTGTTAACAGTTTGACTAAGAATTTACAGCTTTAGAGACAGCTGAAGACGCTACTGTGTGTGTGTGTGTGTGTGTGTGTGTGTGTGTGTGTGTGTCTCAGTGACAGCCTCACATCTCTGTCCAGACTCAGTGTCTCTACCTCAACAAACACACACTCACACTCACTAAGGGCCCTGACCTCACCAGCACCAGCTGTTCAAGCCTGTCTTTGGCCCTGTAACCCTCCACGCACGCACGCACGCACGCACGCACGCGCGCACACACACAGATGCACTAAAGGGACAACATTAAGATTACCCTGACCTTATCCTAAGATTTTCCTTCAGACCTTAACAAATGTCCCTCTCCCATCCAGGAACACTTGGTGAGTTGCATATAATCACTATTAGTATTAGCCAGTTGTAAAACACACTGTAAATTAATATTCTGCTCATCCTAACTTGAACAACCTTCTCCTCTCGCACATAGAAGAACAGGCTGGCATGGCGACACAGTAGGCTGGCCCCAAGCCCAACCCGAAGAGACGCCTGTGGCTGAAACATTTGAATGTGCACAAACACTCCGTTTTGCATCTCCGAATGAGCAGGGGAACGTATGAGGTGGAAAGCCACAGTGATAAGAGTCTCTGTCCATCTCCCAGGTGGCCTCCACTATCAGCTAGACCTGCTCAGCCAGGGAGCCGGATTGTTTAGCGGGAGGCAGGATCCAAAGAATATGGGAGAGAGACATGGAAGGAGCGACGGAGGAGAAGGAAAGATGGAGAAGGACGGAGTTCGGACAAATGGATGGGTGGATGGAAGGATAGAGGGAGGGAGGGAGGCAGGGTGGGTGTCAGCACTGCCTGGTGGCTCGATAGGTGGAGAGAGAGAGATGAACTTCGCAAGAGGTGGGTGGGAGAATTGATGGACGGAGGGATGATGGGAGCGAGGGAAGGAGGAAGGGTGAATGAATTGAGGATGGAAAAACATGCGTGAAAGACTGACAGAAAGATGAGACAATAACAACAGGGATGGAGATGGAGGAGAAAAGGGAGGAATAGAGGAGAAAGGGAGGGTCTGAAGGGTGGATTACAGGAGGGAGGGCAGGAGAAAGTGATGGAGTGATGGAAGGAGGAGAAGAAGGCGGCTGGCCATGGCGTCTTTCATCCTCCCAGCAGAAATAATCAGCAAAGCCTTCAAGCTGTGGCCAATAGAGATGTGGGAGTGTGTGTGTGTGTGTGTGTGTGTGTGTGTGTGTGTGTGTGTGTGTGTGTGTGTGATTGTGTTGGCAGGCATGTGTGGGTCGGTGTTGGGAGTGTGTGTGCGTGTGTGTGCGTGTGTGTGCGTGTGTGTGCGCGAGTGCCCTGGGGTTTTTTGGCAGCGGCCCAGGACCAGTTCCCTACAGGAGCCTCCATCAGATCAAAGGACCAGCCTCCCTCTCCCCATCCCTCCACCTCCCTCTCTTTCTTCTCCTCCCTCGTTCAGTTCCCTCCTTTCCTCCCTCCCTCTCTCTCCTAACTACCTCTGGTGCCTTTTTAATTCTCTACTCTATTATTTCTCTTTCACTCTCGTTTTGTCTTCTCCTTCTCTCTCTTCACCTTTGCCGCTCGGTCAGTCTGCCATTCTGACTTTAGCCGCCTCTCCATCTCTCTCTTCATCTTTTCAATTACATACTAAATGCATATAAAAATCTATGTGACACAGACTAGATGTGCTAACAAATATACCTTGTCTTTGACAAGTGTTGACGTTGACGTTGCCGTGGTAATGAGGAAACACCTGTGTTTGGTTTTTGCGCGCGCAAACACACACACACACACACACACCTACTGCTGTCCACCTGCCACCTCCACCAAACAATAGTCCCCATGACAACCTGGCAGTCTATCAGAGGTTTTTGCAGAGTTGATTTTTTTAGTCTTTCCCTGTTGGAGTTGGAGGGCATTAACAAGCGTGTGTGTGTGTGTGTGTGTGTGTGTGTGTGTGTGTGTGTTCATCAGGGTTACACTGTACTATTCAGGTGTCATACAAAACAAACCACAAAGCCTTCTCTCTATCAGCTGGGAAAGGCAGTAGCACAACAGATGCATAGAGCTGGTGTAATCGGACCATCAGAGGGTGTCCATTCAACGGGGAGCCCACCTTTTCTCCTCAGGTCTGTCTATGGCAGCCCGGTCCGTCAGGCAGGGGCCCTGCATCACAAAGAGGGACTTTGATCAGCTCTGCCACTGGATGGTGTCCATGCACGCCTTCATGGCTGGCTGCAAAGCTCTCACCTTTTAGTGTTTAGTGTAACCATGCTACTCTTAACGTTGCCAGGCAAGGTTACTCAAAAACTTTCGCTTGTGTGTCGTGGCCTTAAAGCAGTGTGTGCTGTCCCTCTGGTTAGCAGTGCCTTACAGCAGCTTACTTTATTCAAAGTGTGTGTGTGTGTGTGTGTGTGTGTGTGTGTGTGTGTGTGTGTGTGTGTGTGTGTGCTGTGAGGCTTATAAATGCTCTCAGAGCTGTAAAGGGCAATATATCCCCATGTCCATTATGAAAACTAAACCGTGATATGTCGTGAGGGGATCGATCACGGTAGGCTTGAGAGGACGATCTATTGGTTTGAAATGCACAGTGCCACGCCGTTCCACCCTGATTTATGTGTCGACTGTTCACGCAGGGGAAAAAACAGGTTCACATGGCCCCTCCGTCCGCCATTGTGTTCCAGCGCCACTCTGCCAAAACGGACAGGATCAAAACGGCCCGTTTAGCCATCTATCATTCCACAGAAAAGCCTATTGTGCTTGATCACGAGGCATGGGAGGGGGGGGACGACTGTCGCTGGCGTTAGGTAACTGTCTGGACGGACTATTACGTACTTAGAGAACTCTCGGGATTTAAAGGGCAGACACTTGTTTGTGAAGTCCCCCCCCCCTCCCATTTTTCGCTGTTTTACTGAATGGCGTCTGATACAGAGAATTCAAGTCATGCTGTTGTCGCACGTTGTTTTCT
>JAPMUY010004447.1:25000-31300 GCA_026901105.3 Galaxias olidus
AGCCTGAAGCCATGGAGCCTGACCGCTGACCGTGTTCCCAGGCGGACACACAGTCCCATGGTAACCTGCCTGGAGCTCACCTCCTCAGGCCAGGGCTGCAGTGACACACACTGACCAGAGAGGGGCGATGCGTGCCCTGACATCTGACACGTCTGTCCATCGCTCCATCATCTCCTCTCTCTGAAACGTACACCCAACACCTCACGAGGAGACTGGCTAGGCTGCGCAGTCTAGCTTAGAAAGCACAGGGCATGAAACACACACACACACGCAGACGCACGCACACACACACACACACACACATACTCAGAAGCTGGGTCTGACACAGAATCACCTGTGTCACGCTGAGTTCCTTCCGTAATGAGTATAATTTGGTGTGTGTGTGTTTGTGTGTGTGTGTGTGAGTGTGTGTGTGTGTGTGTGTGGGTGTGGGTGTGTGTGTGTTTGTGTGCGTCTGTGTAAATGTTTGGTCGTGGGTGGGTGTGGGATGTGTGTTAAATTAAAACAAGACCACCCCACTCTTCTGAACAACTTCAGTCAGAGGGCAATGTTTTGATTGGCTAACAGGCAGACGGCATGATTTACAATAGGTCAACACTAATGTGAGGGGGCGGGCCCAGGATGCAACAAGTAATCCCATAGGGTTAGCTGGGTTCACATGAGAGGAAGTGTTTTACAGTGTGTAAACACATTATATACACAGCACAGTTCACCCTACAGACTGCCGACACATCTTAAACAAACACACACGCGTACACACACGCATGCACGCACACACGCACAACACACACGCGTACACAAACACCTTGCTTGACTTAGACTGAGTGGACAACTGTGTCGTGATCTACTGCTGCTCTACTACAATGTTGTTGAACCTTAGGCAATGTGAGAGAATAGCAGATACAATCAATGTATTCTTTTATATCAATTTCTATTCATCCTTTAAGAAATAAGTCTGTTCATTGAATCAATCCTACTGATGCTTTTCATCTTGGTAATGTCTTTTTGTTGGTTTACCGAAATCATGTTGTGAACACGGTCACAAGGTTCACTGTGATGTGAGACATGAGGAGTTCAGTATAACAGTGTCAATCCTTATGCCACAGAGGGGTCGCTGTGTGTGTATGTGTGTGTGTGTGTGTATGTGTGTGTGTGTGTGTGTGTGTGTGGGTGGAAGGGGGGGGGGCATTTAGGATTGCACTGTTTGTGTTTTATTAAGCTGTCTGTATGTGTTGTGTGTGTGATGGTTGACATATTTCACGCCTGCTATTTCAACAACACACTGATCCGTTCTTGCTTTGGAAGAGTCTAAAAGAAATAGCCTGGTTTACTGCATAGTTAATATCTTTGGAACCATGAAGGAGAATGTTGATAATGGGATTATAATATTTTAAATATTACTCCAGGCAGGAGATATACGATTTTACTCAACCATTTTAAAGTCAAGCCTTGAGAACATGGCATTAATGTACTGGATTTAATGAAGTTCAAATTAGGAATATATATATATATATGTATATATATATATATATATATATATATATATATATATATATATATATATATATATATATATATATATGTATATATATGTACATATACATATATACCTGTGTGACATCACTGCATAGCCCATATCCATTTATATACTGTATATATAAAATATATTTTATTTTATGTTTTTTTAACAAACTATCTGATGAGCTGAAATATGATTTAACTGAATAGACAAACGTTGCAATGGTGTTTGAAAATATAAACTGTATCAGCTGGCAATAACACAGAATGTGTTACTGTATTTCCTGGACAAAACATGCATTACCTGCTATTACTCTGCTCTCAGCGCTAACCTATCATCTGGGAACTCTCTCTCTCTCTCTCTGTGTGTGTGTGTGTGTGTGTGTGTGTGTGTGTGTGTGTGTTTGTTGAGAGAGAATATCTTGATTTCAGACCACATTATGTGTATACTGGGTGCCACCTGTTCTTAGGTATGTGTGTGTATGTTCCTGAGAAGGTGTGTATCTGTGCCTGAGATTCTCTCCATTTGTGTGTGTGTGTGTGTGTGTGTGTGTGTGTGTGTGTGTGTGTGTGTGTGTGTGTGTGTGTGTGTGTGTGTGTGTGTGTGTGTAGGTGGACCAGGGGAGTCTGTCCAGGTGTGCTGTTGATAGGTTTATCAGCGCAGAATCAGTAGCTAGAGGAGAGGAGAGGAGAGGAGAGAAGAGGAGAGGAGAGGAGAAGAGAGGAGATCTGTCTCATTTTCTCCATGTCTCTGTTTCTCTCAATTTGGCATTCTGTACAACATCCATTTCCTATGCTTTTATTTCTACTCACCTGTTACATTTCTTTGCCATCTTCCTAACCTACCCTCCTTTTGTTTATACTGTCTCAGTGTATTGGAGTTGTTATACTAATGTCTTTACATTGGAGGGAAACCACAGTTATGTTGAAGCACATTAAGGGCAAAGGAGAGCCTGTAAAGGGCTGGGCCTGCATGAATCACAGATCCATTATGACTGACCAGGGAAACACACACACACACACACACACACACGCACACACACACACACACACACGCTTGTTAATGCCCTTAACGCTCACTTCTCTCACTCTCTGTCACTCTGTCGCTCTCTCTCTCTCTCTCACACACACACACACACACACACACACACACACACACACACACACACACACAGACAGACACAGACACACAAACACACAGTAGAGCTGACCAGATGACCACAGCCGGGACTTGAGCCAAACCGTAACCCTGTTTGACCCCACCCTGCCACCCGGGTGACATCACTGCAGAGCCCATATCCATCCAGTCAGGAAAAGCACACACACACACACACACACACACACACACACACAGTGGGGCGAATACCACTGGGTCACGTAAAGTCAGACACACACAGATGGCCGCTCACACACACACACACACACAGGCATCCAAGCACACTAATGTCAACTCAGCAGACCAGAGCAGAGCAGCCCTGCAGGGCCCATTAGGTTGCAGACATTTTCTGGGTTCATAGCTTTACACTGATACAGTAGATCAAGTAATGTTAAACGCATGTTTTATTGCTCCATGTCTTTTAATAAAGAGGTTTAACTTACAACTCTTCTTACAACATATTCTCATACACTACGACATACAAACACGTTGCAGGTTGCATTTGACAGTGGCGCATAACTCAGCATGCACAAAGACACCACACTAGAATGCACACAACGATGCAAACGCAAACACACACACACACACACAAAATAATGGTTATGACTAAAGGAGAGGTGGAAGCAGAGTTCCCAGCCGTCCACTCACCAGAATACAGTGATTAGAAAGCATAGCATGAGATACCTTCAACTCAAATTAGCAACACTGCAGCACACACACGCACGCACGCACGCACGCACACACACACACACACACAGAGAGAGTACAGTGAGAAACTTTAGCCAGGGCTTGTCGAATAACCCACGTTATGTAAAGTAAGCAAGCTATTAGTTATAGGTGTTCTCTGATAGCAAAAACTACCTTCATCCCCTCTCCATCTCAACACAGCTTCAAGTAGCATCAACACACATTCACTCTCTTTCTCTCTCTCGCCCCCCCACACACACACGCATGCAGACGCACACAGACAAAGGCCTTTCTGAGAGTCCTTCAAGTTCTTTAGATTCTCAAGAGAAGTTCACACCTGTCAATATGAGAGGGGGTGTGGAGGTGGGAGAGGAGGAGCTGGAGACGGAGGAGTAGAACGAGAGGAGAGAGATGTTTCGTGGGTATAATGGGAAAAAAGGGCCTTGAGATGTAGAGCGAGGAGGAAAAAAAAAGAGGTTTGAATTCCTTTGTGTGCGTATGTGTGTGTATACCAGATGTTTCAAGTGTGTGCATGCGTGTATGTGTGAGCGTGTGTGTGTGTGTGTGTATAGGGAGAGAAATGGCGGAAGGATTTCCACCTAATGCTTGACCTGTTGACAGTAGGCTTTTCAACACGTCTGTCCCCCTATCTACCCCTAGCATCTAGCCCTTAGGTACACACACACATACGCACGCACACGCACGCACGCACACACACACACACACACACACACACACACAAGTCTGCTTTGTCTGCTGGCTATAGGGGAGATTAAAAGTGTTCCTGCCTAATGGATTTGTCCAGAATAATATTTTTTTAAGTTGTTGTCATTCTCTATGTTTCTAATATTACAATTGCAAACTTCAATATGTTGCACCAGTCCTTCTTAAAATGTTTTAAGGATTTAAAGTTGCTTTTAGGTTTGTTGATTGATTCTTTTTTTTAACTATGGTGCGCCAAGATTGTGTTCCTGCAGTGTCTCCCAAAAGAAAAACCAACCTCTCAATAGTTCCTCACTATTCTCTCATTAGATCAGTAAACCCAACTAAGACACCGCCACACAACAGCAACATATCGCTTCCATCGGCCACAGCTAGACAGACCACCTAATTAACCAATTTTATTTCTCCCACAAAGACCTCATTTCGTTCTCCGCCTAAAGCTCAAGAAAGGACAGCAGCATTAACTCATGTCAAAGTTCACACTAAGAGCAGTAATTAGGCCCCTTTCAATCCTCAACAGCCGGTTTCAACGGAGCCCCCTCATCACTCAATGCAACTCTAGAAGGCTCACTGAAGGAAAGAAGCCACGGCGCTCTGCACTCGGCCCCAACTCACTGCACACTTCGTCTGCTCTATTCTATTCAATCATACTATATTTGGACTCTTATGTTCCATTTCATTTAATTGCGATAAATGGGTTTAGGTTGCAGAAAAGCAAAAACAACAATCCTGCATGGCCTATAAACCTTCAAATTGCGTACAAACCACACACTGTAACGGAAAACATTTGTTCAACAAATTCACAAAAATAGTTGCTATTTTACACCGCAAAGCAGCAGTTTTTTTTAAGAGAGATGGGATAGCAGATATTTTACACAAAGCCTACATTCAGTGAGAACTGTCGTATCACTGCCAAACTCATAATAGCTCTTAACTATGACAACGTCCACATTCAGTGTCTGAAAACAGTTTGTTCCGATGGGTCGATGCCATCATGAACGACACGATACAATACTGAATTGAAATAACATGTCCTTACTCAGTTTATAAAGTTTATTGGTTACTCTTCAGACTTCAAGCCGAACCAGTGTCTCTCCGGTTTGTCAAACGGGACCGATCAGGTTCTGGTGTAGGCCTACCCTTTGGCCACCGTGGAACACTCCGGCAATCGTAGTACACGAACAGAGTCGGTCCATTCGAACAATACCGAAATCACTTAAATTTGCGATAAAAGGTTCTGTAGTTACCGCAGGCCTTTCTCAGTCTGTGTGTCTCTCATTTAGGAAGAAAGTAATCCGCGGGGATACATCTTTTCAAAACAGCTCACTGTACGTGGTTAATATGCTGTACAATCACAGGCAACAGGTGTCAAGTAAATAGTGTTTTCTCCGCTGCAATCGAGTTTCCAAATGTCCCCAAATAATTACGCGTAATCGTCTCCACCGTTTTACGCACAAAAACAACTAAGTTGCTCCAATCGAAACAAAAGAATTTGTAAACTTCAATTCAAAAGTTTCGAACTTCACTATTCTCTGTGTCTCTGTGCAGCGCCGCTACAGCGGAGTTTTCAAAGCTCGAGACAGATCACCGCTCAACGTGAGAAATTCCAGGCCTGCAGTTCTCTTCTTCGAGAGTGAGCGCATTCCTCTATCAGAGGGCTCCTGTAAACTCCCGTCCCCGGCGGCTGAGCGAGGCACGGGGACTCCCCGGTTGTTCTGTAGTTGGTTAATTTGATGTAAGGCTGTAGAGGCTTGTCGGTCTGACAACTTGCAATGCCCGGTGTGTTGTTTCGAAAAAAGCAGATGGGAGGAGAACAGAAAAGGGAGGGAGGGATAAGAGTTTGAATAAGTTTAGATACTACAGCACACTTTATCCTTCTTCCCCTTCTCGCTCCCTCTCTCTCTCGCTCCCTCTCTCTCTCTCTTACACACACACACACGTACGCACACTTTTAAAATGTATAGGATAGATATAGCATGGTATTACACTCCAATGCCTCAATCCTCTGATTAACTGCTACAACTACAATGCTATAGCTGCTAGTACGGTATAGCACAATTTATAGTAATAATCATGCATAATAACTAGGTGATTATGGATAAGCCTAACAAATAACAGAAGGAGCTCCAATGGCAGCTATGTACAGGTAAGGTGGAATGGTTCACCTTTGATTTTGAATGACCAGTCTGTGATTGCACAGACCAGTTACATGCTGT
>JAPMUY010004448.1:0-31522 GCA_026901105.3 Galaxias olidus
TCAAAACAGTGTATTGTAATGCCTGTCTGTAGAGGGTGCGGAGGCTGATTCCAAAGCAGGATGCAATTCTCTTCCAGTTCATTCCCATTGATACACAGTGTGAAATTTGCTCTGAAGATATGCTGTACCGTGGCCGACCAGGGAAATTATTCAAAGTAGTCGGTGGTGCCAGGCCAGTGTTGGCAGCATCATTGGATCTCTGTGTAGCCTCATGCTCACTCAAAATGCCACATAAACATCCATATAAGACCTCCATTGTATGGATATATTCACCATTACTTGGGTTATTACCTAATCTGGAGAGCGATATATATACAGATAATGTCCTTGTGTAGTCATCAAGCTCACGGTAAAGCCTCTCCTGTTGAAAACCAGTTGCTCCCACTCCTTCCCTTTTAATACACTCAATGCAACTTAAAGTACTTCTGAAAAAGTTTTCAATGTCTTCCTCATTACCTTCTGCATTGAAAAACATTAACTGAATTTGAAAAATGACAAGAATGATGTGAAAAAACATGTTTCTTGCATTCATAGCCTTCATTAGGAGATTGTGTGTGCCCTGATTTAGCTCTTCCTGGATCATTTAGAAAAAATACTTCCTATTTCCTGTTTTAGGAACATACTTTATTGAAATAATCTGACATTCCATTTAATCAGTGTATGTGAGAGGTTTAATTTTCAGTAGTGTGTGTGAGAGGATCTCAGTAGTATGTGTGAAAGGTTTTCAGTAGTGTATGTGAGAGGTTTAGTTTTCAGTAGTGTGTGTGAAAGGTTTAATTTTCAGTAGTATGTGTGAGTGATTTTCAGTAGTGTGTGTGAGAGGTTCTCAGTTGTATGTGTGAGAGTTTCTCAGTAGTATGTGTGAGAGGTTCTCAGTAGTATGTGTGAGAGATTTTCAGTAGTGTGTGTGAGAGGTAAGTTTTATTTTATTTATTTATAAGAATTATGGCCTGTACGGCCCCTCATACAGGACCTTCAATTGTATTTTAATACACCAAGATTTACCACCTGATGGCAGCACTTATATATACCTTTCACTAAGTTGAAAAGCTTGAGAGAATAATTAGCTTTTGTGCTAGAAAATGATTACGTGTGGTACAATGTCTCAGTAGCCTGAACTACTACGGAAAAGGTGCTGTGCCACTTTGCACGCCAAACAAGGGGAACACAAGGGGATGAACTGTGAAAGTCTATAGAGCAGAAATAATTTACCTTTGAAGGACTTCTGGGGAATTGGCACATACAGGGCACTAAAGATGAGACAAGTTTGGGAAGGAGATTTAAGTTATTTGATAAGCAGCTGGTAGCCCATGTGTGACTATGATAAGAATCTGTGGCCATCATAATGGTTTGTAAAGCTTACTAAAAACAATGTTCTGCTATTACAGGAAAAAGAATATAGGAAAAATAAAGGCATTTATTGACACAATTTACTTTTGTGGTCTTTGTTAATATTAATTTAGCCCCACACAACAGAGGTCAGGGTTAACCAAAACAGTGGACAATAATTATGTCCCTTGCAGCTCTGATTCTAAGCTGGTACAGAGGTCAAATTACTTCGATAATTTCATGCCGGAAAGGTTGGATCCTCTAAGTGTTATAATATTGTAAGTTGTAATATTGGGCAACACAGCACATGCAACTATAATGTCACATGCCCTATCCGGGGCAACCTTTAGCCTATCTTTCTCAAACCTACTGTACAAGTTGGACATGCGGAAGATATATGCTACAAAGACAGATCGCCTCAGCATTGCTAATGAGGTATGTGGAGTCGCTGGTAATCTAAGGATCAAAATGGTTCAGCACACAGTCTGCCACAAAATGGGGTTGTCTGTATATTTATGATGTGAAATAAGTTAAGTTATAAATTCACGCCTCTAAGTGAAACAACATCAACAACCTTCGTGCTAGCTGAAAATGCTGAAAATGGCAAGTTTTGACGAATATTTGGATTGTGCAATAAGGCAGGCCTGCTGCCTGGTTCTTTCTGTGTTTAGAACATTTGTCTAACAGGCACGTCATTGCATGTTTGTAAACCGGCTTGCATATCATATGCAGACAGTGAGCTAGGAAGTGTAAACACAGAGACAAGTCACGATAATGGAGGACCAGGTAAAAACCCCACAGTCAAAGCAGCTGTAAGCGTTAGCAGGGTAAGATCAAGACACAGATGAGAACATTGCTGCTGGCCAGTACTCCACTGACCTCCGTGCTGAAACATTCGTTAACAGAGACAGATGGACAGCCAACCCTGAAACCACCATGTTTTGAGAGTGATTGGTGTGGACGAAGCAGCCTACTTGGTCCTCTTGGAAAAGTTTGGGTACTCTGAAAACTTCAATCTTGGTCTATGGCATTCCACTGGAAAGAGCAAATTACCATAGATCCGGCTAATTTTTATAACAAACGTTACTGTATTGTGCGCAAATTGACAATTATATAGCCTACAATTAACACAAGTCACAACTATTACAATTACATTATTATTATTTCCTCCAGTTACCTTGCTGGAGCACCTACTTTTTTGGATTAGTACTTAAGTACTAATTTAGAACCCCAATCAAGCCAAACATTCTGCATAAATATTATTTTTCTCCCTTTGACTAATCACTCTGTCTTGTCTGTTTTTATTACGGAGAGAAGGCCAGGGGAGTGAAGCTTTTCAAAGCAGAGTGCAAATTATTAGAGGACAAACTTCCTTTTTTCTCCAGACCGAGCCAGGTTTCCTAGACAATTTAATGGAGGGGTGCGCACGTGCAACACTTTAGGCCTGGTTTATACTTCTGCGTGAGCGCGCTAGCGAACGTAAACGTTCATTTGGCGCTTACGTTCGCACGTTCGCACAGGCAGTAGCCAATATACTTCAACGTAAATTTCACGGGCCCACCAGGTAGCACTGTCACATTCAGTAATCCAGAATGTACAGAAAATCGTTGAAGAAGCACAGATACGGAAACTCCGTTCATGTTCATCACATACAGTTATACTTTCAACATACATATGGGCAACTACATGCGCACACATGTTCCATACAGAGCAGTTTGAAAGCGGAGAAAACCGTTTGTGCTTGTGCTTTGCATATGAAAGGAGGAAGAGTGGGAGAGTGTGAGAGTCAGGGAACGTTTTGTGTGTTTGAGAATTAATGATATAGGGTTTGCAGTTGTGTTTGAGTATTTGGTTTTTGGTAACCTAGAGATATGACAGGTGAATGGTTTTGTGTTTGAATGAAGATAGTGATTAGCTGTGTGAATGGGTCGTGGTGTGACAAGGTAGAGAGGATTGATTGTTGACTTTGGAAGCAGTGGTGCTGCCTCACATTCATTGTTGATTCTGGAAGCAGTGGTGCTGCCTCACATTCATTGAGTTACTTTGGAAGCAGTGGTGCTGCCTCACATTCATTGAATGACTTTGGAAGCAGTGGTGCTGCCTCACATTCATTGAGTTACTTTGGAAGCAGTGGTGCTGCCTCACATTCATTGTTGATTCTGGAAGCAGTGGTGCTGCCTCACATTCATTGAGTTACTTTGGAAGCAGTGGTGCTGCCTCACATTCATTGAATGATTTAGATGTACCCAACTAGTAGTAGTTTGTATTTCAGCATCTAAGTTGGTTTTAGAACTTTTTCATCCAAGTATAAAGGCCTTGATATTAGAAGGTCTGTTTCAAAGCAGATTCTGACATTTTTCCTTTGCATTTTTTGGTTACTTATTGATGTTAACATAGATGGTCTTGCAAACACATAGAAGTAAAATGGAGTCTGTATGTGCAACATGCAGGCTACATAGTATGCAGGTTATGGTTTTAGGAAGTGGAGTAATAGGAAAGAATTTAAGTTTGAATAAGAGGGACAGGACATAAATGCCTGAGTAGTAAGATAGATGGGCAAGAGGGAAGTGCAGAAGAGAGAGGAGTGACGTTTGGTTGTGCTGGAATGACAAGGTAAAAATACATGATAGTTGAAAAAATATAAATATATGATCAAATAAAAAACATCACAATTAAAAATTAAACCAGAAGACAGTCTAATTTGGCACACCGAAAACATGGTTTTATTTGAAGTTTAATACGAACTGAAAATATTATTAGTAAATGTTATCTAATTTCGCACTCTGGCAGTGCTATATAGAGCTAAAATAATTTATGCGTAAAATAGTGTTGTTTAACATTTAACATAGTCATAACGTTAAATGCTCTGGTTAACTGAATTTCCGAACTTATCCCTGACAAAAACAGGGACAGGACTGAGAAAAGGGTGGGTTGCCAACCCACAAAAGGACTGTTTCGAGGGACATGGGATTGAGAGACTTTGAATTTTCAGCCAAATGGAACACTTTTATGTTGGTTTTTCCTTCAATTTGTCACATGCCTGTATATTTTATTATAACAGTAGTAATAATTATATAACTCTGGCATGTGATATATTTTCACATGCACATGTCTACACGCAAACACACAAGCACAATATTAACTAAATGTTTTTTGTCTTTATTTGTATATTATTTTTTTATTTTAAAATAGAGAGAATTAGAGAATTTGCATTACATATAAAAGTGGGACATCTGTTTTAAAGAATATACACAACTTGAACATTGACCAAATGTATTTTTCTAAGAGATCTAAAATAATAGCTCTGCTGACCAATCATTTAATCATTTTGATATAGTCGATATGGGGGACCATTAGAAAATGCATTACATCTGATGGAGCAGTTACTTCCATTTCTCAAACAGCAGAAACAACATTCCCATTGTGCCTCACTAATGACAGACATTATACTCCCCAACTTATTTCCATTTGCTACATTATTGGAATGGTATCTGACAAAAATTGGCAGTTATTACAGTTATATAATAGCATTACATTCAAGCGGACGATGGTTCAAAGGTGTGGAAGTGGATTCCTTTGGAGACAGTTATCTTCATCACAGCTCCATTCAGTGAGGTGTCCAATATCATCGCCATCATCCCCTGAGCTATGACTGAAGGCCTGGAGAGAGGTTGGATTGAAAGATTTATCATAAAAGATCATAGATTGGCCTAAACCGTTTCCTAAACTCAAATTATTATAAATTAATAGTATAAGCGGATTTACTTTGTTAAAGTTTGTACCTTTCGACCAGAGCTTAATGGCAGGTACTCAAATTATTTGTAACAAGAACTTCAAAACATGACATCAGTCGAGTCAAATGTATTTCTAAAATTAGTAATTAGTAAAAAAAAAATTGTAAAAACAAGTAATGTTGACCATAGTGCTGTACAAACCAGAGCAGACAAGTAATATCACAGGACAGATTAAAAACTAAAACACACAGGCCTCAATACACACATCAAACAAATCGCAACTAAATAAAAAACACATCAGGACGATCCAAACGCTAAAGAATAAAAGTGAGTTTTGAGCCTGGACTTGGAGATGAAATATGGGGTTATAAGGTCTGCTAAGCAGGAGGGAGCCTGGCCATTTAGGGCTTTAAGAACAAACAGAATGACCTTAAATCCAATCCTGAACCACGCTGGTAGCCAGTGGAGGGAGGCCGGAATAGGGCTAATGTGGTCTCTCCTCCGGGTACCCATCAGGACCCTGGCAGCAGAGTTCTGGACCAGCTGCAGGTGGGACAACTGACTAATCCCAATAAAAAAGGAATTGCAGTAGCTGGAGGATATGAAGGCATGTTCTCAAGATCTTTGAAGGAGAGAAAGACTTGATTTTGACAATAGTACAAAGTTGGAAGAAACAGGCTTCTACTACTGCGTCGACCTGCTTGTCAAACTTAAAGGCGGAGTCAAATATCACACCAAGGTTTTTGACAGAGGTATTAAAAAGGGTGGACAGGTTGCCTAGGGTATTGGAAATACGTTTTTCAGTATTTAATCTGTGGTCTCAAAATCTTTTTTTTTTAAAACAACAGCTGTAGTTCAACAACAAAAATCTCATCCCTCTTGAAATAAAGACAAGAAACAAACAGAATTATTCACTGTTAAATGTTAATTCCTGAAACCCAATCCTCCTCAAGCAAGGTCAGATAGGTCACACTTAAACATTAACTTTTTCAGTTCATAATCTAAGTCGAATCATCCATGATTTAGAAACTCACAACAACAAAAATTCAACTGAAAATCTATGTAAGAGATTTCTGATCATTTGTCACCAATTATGGCAAAATATCACATGGTCATGATTCCTGGAGACCTGCATATCCATATTTGCTGTCCAAGTAATCGATTACCAAATACAATTTCAGATCTAATAGAACCGTTTAATCTCACCTTGTCTGTCAAAGGTTATAAACATTAACTTTACCACATCCTAGATTTTGTTTTTCCATGTGCATTGACCATTAATGAAAAAAAAAAAAAAAATAACATCTGCATTTGCATTGCGTGACTTGAATTTAGCATTTAAGTTTGTGCTGCATCAGTCTGGTCACCTACCCATAGGAACCGACACCACACCAAAACACAATTAATTTTTTCCATAATTATTCTATAAGAACATCATCTTGTCGTCAAACTCGCCACAGCATGGTGGTCCATGTTGGACTTAGAATCACTATTTTATCCAAAAACAGGCACTCAAAATTGCAGTTCATCATCAGTTCATTCAAGTTAAATTGCCTATTCCAACAACTTATTCCAATCGTAATTGACAGTAAAACTTTAATTTGAAGTAAACCACTGTCCAGACAATAACTAAAGAGTTTTACCAATCAGGCAAACATTTGTTATTTAAAACATGCCATAGTCTTGTATTGCTACTAACTGAAATCAAAAGTTCCATCATGGCCTTTTGTTACTAGAGGAAGGACTCAATGAGACATTATCAAAAGATCGGACAAATCGATGCAAGGCAACAAAATAAATGTTAATTTTAAAATAACCATCAAAATGCATCTTTTCTGTTTTTCCCCTCTCACTGTCAAGCCTGGTTTATACTTCTGCGTGATCGTGTTAGCGAATGTGAGCGTTCATTTGGCGCTTACGTTCGCACAGTAGTTTGCCTACATACTTCAACGTAAGTTTAACGGGCCCACTAGGTGGCAGTGTCGAATTCAGTAATCCAGAATGTACAGAAAACCGTAGAAGAAGCACAGACACGGAAACACCCGTTTATGTCCCGTGAAAGTATAAACAAAGAGACCGAAGGTTCCTCACTGCTTTTCATATTTTCTTATATAAAATCAAATCAACTTTATAGAAATGTTTTAAAACAAGCAGAGCTGACCAAAGTGCTGTACAATATATTCATATACAGTTTATCAAGCAATACAGAAAACAGTTGTAACTTATAGCCTATATAAATAGGTTATACTATGTACAAGCTAAGCGCATAGAAAATCACTAATATGATTCGAATTGAAAATCAGCCCTTCTGCTCCAGTTCATCGTGTCATCAACATTTAAATTTGTTTGTATACAGCCAAAATATTACGGAAAATCTACTTGCTTCTACCCTGCTCAACCAATCAACGATTGTTTGACGCAATGAGAAGAGGCTTCACGTGACGGGCTGTTAGGATTTGGTAGGACTCCCCGTCAACACGTTGGCGGGCCTCTGTGAGCTACGCTTTCCCAGAAAGCCCTGCTCTTCGAAGCTACGCAGAGCTGTTTACGTGCTGCTTCGCAGAAGTATAAACCAGGCTTCATTCTACAATCAGGTGTCCGTCTGTCAATTGGACTCAAGCCCGTCATAACTCCTCTGTCGTCCAATCAGAGGGATAGGCTATCCGTGCACATAAAAACCTCCACCCATCTGCCAATGAGGGGTCAACCCGTCTTTGAGATTTGTTTGTGCCATAGTCGACTCATCTTTGTGTGACCCGAGCGTCAGTCTTTGTCTTGCTTGTCAACTAGTTGTTTAAATCTTGTTTTGTTTCCTGTTGTGCAGAGATATATGAGTTCCTTTGTTAAATCCTTTTTATATACTTTTCCCTAATTATTTACCACTGTACTCTGTGCAGTGTTTTAGTAACATGCACAGGAGCAAACGGGGCAGGTAAACCACCCATGGGTGTACATTGATCCAACACGTAGTATGCCTGTGTCTAGCCCATTAGGTTAGGAACGCATGCCACCCCCTGTATTTTTGTTGTCAGTTTTGGTAGGCAGATTAGCTCTTTTATTATTTTTACTGGTTTTGGTCCGGGCTCCGTTCAGGCCCGTTTGTATCCCTGTTGCTCCTTTTTGTTAGTAAATCCTTGAACTATAGCTCTCTTTGTTGTCGCAGACTGTTACTGCTCCTTATTCAAGTTTGGTGGGTAACAGTGGCTGTCCGTCTTATTAGACACCTTACAATTGAGACTCATAACAATTATCCAATATACTGTATATAAATATATTTCAAAACAGCAACACTAATAAAAAATCCAATAAACCATGAATGGTCTACTAAGCAATGCACAAAAACACACACTATATTTGTTCAACTTATTTATTCTAGCCTCAAAAGGCCAACCAACAGGCCTCAAAACTCACAGCTTACTTTCCCAGCTGAAAATAATATTCCCACATTCAAAGCGGACAAAAACAAAGTGATTTAAGTTTCACAAAATGGTCTGGATTTAACGTTATTTAAGTTTAAAGTAACAATATATTTCCCGTACTGTTTGTGTACAAGCCACCCTCCAGATCAGCCGAGCAAACAGTAAGTTTTGTTCAAGCTGGTACCGCTGCCGTGACGTTAGCTAGTCAGTGTGCCAACTTTACCCAACTACTACAACCACTACAGATAGAGCGCTTAGCAAATGTTCATTACCAGTAACCACAGTTTTCTCAAGAACAGTTTGGTTTTTTTGGTAAGTATGAATTTAGAATACCAGACACCCCTTAAAAAGTATTTACTTTGTTATGAAACATACTTACAGCCAAACAACAATACAGATTTAAATATCATTAGCAAACCCTAAATAGCATGTGTGGATTGCTGTAACCTTCTTCCTCAATGAAATAACTTTGAGGGTGCATAAGAAGGGGGGCTATGTAGAATGGTGAGCTCCCGAACTGCACGCAATTACAGAAATATAAACAGGAAAGAGTCACTTTTGAGCATAAACAGTAAAGAGTGACCAGGAGGCAAAAAAAATTATAATACAAATTTCTTATTGGTAAAATTGGGGAAAACTAGTAACACCCCCTTTTAAATTTTCAGTAACTAATTTAGTTAGTAAAATTTGAATAATAATCCGTTACTTTACTAGTTACCACTAATAGTAGTGAAATTGCTTTAACGCGTTCACAAGGCTTTCGGTGAGAAACTCACAGTGTGCCTCTGGAAAATGTCCGTTTTGAGGGCTATAAAACCCTAGCTCTTCATCACAAGAGAATTTGAACAACCCTATCCCTACGCGTAAACATGCAAAATGGAGGGCTATGGCTAAGGGTTAGGGCCAAGGGATGTAAAATAGGAAACTGGAGTTGGGCCTATATCATCCTTCAAGTCACATCTAAAAACTAGCTGGTTCAAACTGGCTTATTCACTTTAATATTCTCTTTTATTGTGTGTCCTGCCGTCTCCCCTGGTTTTCCGTAATGTTCGTCTGTGGTTCCCTACCGTACACCCTTTTGTATTGTTAAAGTGCTATTATTGGTAATATTAAGTACAGTATACCTGTTGGCATTAAATTTATAATATATTGCTTGCTGTAACGCTTGATGACTTCACTCAATACAAAAAAATGTTATTGTGGCGAAAATCCTCTCAGCACGTCTCCTTGGCTGGCTTGTGTTTTCGTCGGATGACTGATTTCGTGACTTTTTGAGTTGTTTGGTCAGATTGTGGCATGTAAAATATGCACAAATATTTAATTGGAACCTTTGCGTGACATCATTTTTTTATGCAACTGCTTTTTTCTTTAGAAAATTGCCACAACAACTGAATTTGACCTGAGTGTAAATCAACCTAGGGTGACTTGGACTTAGTGAGCATTAATCTACAATGTTTGAGTAACAAGCAGTAAAAGGATCTTTGCAAAAGTACTGTGTGTTTCAAAATGCTCAAATAGGAATGGGCAAAGAAACTTAAAATGTATCTACACAGATCACATTTTCGAAGTGGAAATTGTAATTCTACAGACACCTCATAATTTTGTACTTAATACTGTCATTGCCTGGAATTGTAAACGTTCCCCTCTATTTTGAACATTGGGTTAGAAGTTGACAATCCAGACACTTACTTTAGCACTCCAAACTTGTTCATGCTGTGCTTGAAGTCGTCTTTGAACTTGAAAAACTTTCCCATATTGTCTTCTTGTTCCACCGAGTGCAGGAGCGGTGTGTCTACAAAGGCAGGGCACAGCACATTGATCCGCACACCATAGTCCCCCAGAGATGCTGCATCCTGAATAGAGACACAGGGTGCCAGGCTAGTTAGGGTGTGTATTCAAGTGTGTTCCCAGAAAAAAAAAATACTCAAATGTGATCATAGCAGTTCAAATCATCTTCATAGGCCCTTCATATAAACATCACAAGTTATGCATAACGGAATGTTAAAATAACAATATCACAACTGCCAGCCAATAAGCTGTGCTTATGATAAGGGTTGGGTATCGTTTGGGTTTATTTATACCTTTCATATCGTATGGGTAATTTATACTTACAAATCTAACATTTGAAACAGCCCCAACCATCAGTGGGGTCCAAAGGTCTGACAGCACTAGTCAAGATACTTCTATTTTGCATTTGTTTTGAATGTAATACTATTTTCATTACACCGTCGGCATAGCCCGAAAAACAACATGGAGCCGCCGCCCTGTGGGCCCACCACCTGCAGGGATAGGTATCGGGGTCGGGTGCAATGCCAACCGGGTGGCAGGCATAGGCAGGGACCTAAGCGCGCCGACCCCTGGCATCGTAGACTGGTTCTAGGGATGTGGAATGTCACCTCTCTGGTGGGAAAGGAACCGGCGCTAGTGCGGGAGGTGCCCGACTATAGTTCTGCTGGGGGACTTCAACGCTCACGTGGGTGACGATGGAGAAACCTGGAGAGGGGTGATTGGGAGGAACGGCCTGCCCGATCTGAACCCAAGTGGTGCTTTGTTGCTGGACTTCTGTGCTAGTCATGGATTGTCCATAACGAACGCAATGTTCGAGCATAGGGAGGTTCATAAGTGTACTTGGTACCAGAAACCATAGGCCACAGATCGATGATCAACTTTGTGGTCGTATCGTCAGACCTGCGGCCGTATGTCTTGGACACTCGGGTAAAGAGAGGAGCTGAGCTGTCAACTGATCACCACCTGGTGACAGGCCCAGTATACCCAAATGTGTAGTGAGGGTGAATTGGGAACGTCTGGCTGAGGCCCCTGTCCGTGAGGTCTTCAACTCCCACCTCTGGAAGAACTTCTCGGGCATCCCGGGGGGTTGAGGTTGGGAACATTGAATCCGAGTGGGCCATGTTCAAAACCTACATTGTGGAAGCGGCTGCTAGGAGTTGTGGTCAGAAGGTCGTCGGTGCCTGTCGTGGCGGAGGAGGCCGTCAGACTGAAGGAGGCCTTTCCGGCTTGGTTGTCCCAGGGGTCTCCTGAAGCAGCAGATGGGTACCGGGCGGCCCAAAGGGCTGCAGCTTCGGTAGTCAAAGAACATATCCCTGGCAGAGGTCACTGAGGTAGTTAAGAAGCTTCTCAGTGGCAAGGTGCCAGGTGTGGATGAGATTTGCCCAGAGATGCTGAAGGCTCTGGACATTGTTGGGCTGTCTTGGTGTCACATGGAGATCAGGAACAGTACCTTTGGAATGGCAGACTGGGGTGGTGGTTCCCATGTTTGAGGGTGTGCTCCAATTATCGGGGTATCACACTTCTCAGCCTACCTGGGAAAACTTATGCCAGGGTGCTGGAAAGGAGGCTCCGACCGATTGTTGAACCTCAGATCCAGGAGGAGCAATGCAGATTCTGTCCTGGTCATGGAACAGTAGACCAACTCTTTAACCTCGCGGGGCTGTAGGGGGGGTCATGGGAGTTTGCCCATCCAGTCTACATGTGTTTTGTGGACTTGGAGAAGGCCTACGAACGTGTCCCCCGGGGAGTCCTGTGGGGGGTACTGCGGGAGTATGGGGTACCGGGGTAGTTGCTATGAGCCATCCGGTCCCTATATTACTGGAGTGAGAGCTGTGTCTGTATGCTCGGCACAAAGTCAAATATGTTTCCAATGGGTGTTGGACCCTTGTCACCGATTCTGTTTGTGATTTTCATGGATAGAATCTCAAGGCGTTGCCGGGGGGAGGAGTGTATCCAGATTGGGTGCCTCAGAATTGCTTCCCTGCTCTTTGCAGATGATGTGGTTCTGTTGGCTTCTTCAGACCGTGACCTTCAGCACGCACTGAAGTGATTTGCAGCTGAGTGTGAAGTGGTCGGGATGAGAGTCAGCACCTCCAAGTGTGAGGCCATGGTTCTCTGCTGGAAAACGGTGGAGTGCTCTCTCATTGTACCGGACCGTCGTGAAGAAGAAGGAGCTGAGCTGAAATGTGAAGCTCGCAATTTACCAGTCAGTCTACACTCCAACTCTCACCTATGGTCATGAGCTTTGGGTAGTGACCTAAAGAATTAGGTCACGAGTACAAGCGGCTGAAATGAGTTTCCTCTGTAGGGTGGCTGGGCTTAGCCTTAGGGATAGGGTAAAGAGCTCGGTCATCCGGAGGGAGCTCGGAGTAGAGCCGCTGCTCCTTCGCGTTGAAAAGAGCCAGATGAGGTGGTTCTGGCATCTGATTAAGATGTCTGCTGGGCGCCTTCCGTTGGAGGTTTTCCGGGCACGCCCTACTGGTAGGAGACCCCGGGGTAGACCCAGAACACGCTGGAGAGATTACATATTTCATCTGACTTGGGAACGCCTCGGAATCCCCGAGGAGGAGCTGGAAAACGTTGCTGGGGAGACGGATGTCTGGACTACCCTGCTGCCACCGCGCCCTGGCCCCAGATAAGCGGTGAAAAATGGATGGATGGATGATAATATCAGCTTAACAATTTGAGTGAAAAGTAGAATCTTTGAAAAATTTACATGAATTTCAGAATATCTTAGTATTTGGTATGTACCCCTTTTGCTTTAATGACAGCATGCACTCGAGCTAGCATGGACCACAAGTTTGTGCAAAACCTGATGACCCATGTTATCCTAGCATGATTTGACAAGGTTGACAAAGAGCTTCTTGTCATGTCACAGAATGCTTGGCTTTCTCAGTCTTCAAGTGCCCCCATAAATGTTCAATGGGGTTGAGGTCAGGTGACTGTGGAGTAACAGTAAGGACCCCTTGGTCTTCAAGTAGTTCTTGCAAAGCTTTGAGGTGTGTTTGGGGTCTTCATCCTGCTGTAGCATGAATCCTTCTCCACAAAGACGCAAACCAGGGGTTATGAAGAATGGAGTGGTCCTTCTCCTTGGTCAGGTTGCAGTCAATTTGGTGCAGGTGTCCAACTCCAGAGTAGGCAAAGCACCCTCATGTTGGTATTTCTTAGCCCACCTCAATCGTTTGGCCTTGTTTCCACTCCTGAGAAGTGGTTTACAAACTGCTACTCGTCCTCTGAGACCACTACAAGACAGCATTCTTTTGACAGTATTTTTGCTGACTGGAATCTTGCATTCTTTATTTAGCAAATTCTGTAACTGTGAGGAAGTTGCTTTTCTATTCCTCAGGGAACTAAGCTTGATTCATCAAAGTCAATTGGCAAAACGTGAGAAAAGACCATGTCATTTTTCTGGATTTGGCCAACGCATTTGGATCTGGACCACACAAGCTGTTGTAGACCACATTTAAGTTTTTTAAGGTACCAAATGCAATTATAAGCCTGGTAAAGGCATGCTTTCAGGACCTTCAATTGTGTTTTAATACACTACAAGTGTACATTTACTACAGAATGGCAGCGTCTGCAGATTGGCATCATGGCTGGATGTACAATCTCACCCGTGGCATTTACTATGGCCATGAAAGTAATAATTAGAGCATCAAAATGGTTTTTGTCGGTGGGCTTTAGTTAAGAGCAGGGTTACGCCTCCCTCCCATTCAAGCATATATGGATGATATGACAATATTGACAACAACTGCTCCATGCACTAAAAGTCTACTAAGTAAACTTAATGATAACCTTATATGGGCTAGAATGAAAATAAAACCAAGCAAATCCAGAAGCATTTCAGTTGTCAAGGGAAAATTATGCAACAAAATATTCTTCATAGATGACGATCCAATTCCGACCTTGATCGAAAAGCCTGTCAAACATCTCAGAAAATGGTACGATGCTACGCTTAAAGACAGAGCAGGTTGAAAAATTAAGGATAGAATTGAACAGAGGTCTAGAGAGCATTGAGAAGTCAGGGTTGCCAGGAAAGCTAAAGCTATGGTGCCTAGGAAATGGTTAGGGGTGCCAAGATGTCTTAGTAGGCTGGCTCTATATAGGAAAGAGGCTCTGGAGCTGCCACTTAACAGGCTTACCGAGGAATTTAAGAGCACCAAAGCTAGATTAGAAATGATACTTCAAGAATCCCGAGATAGTGCAGTTAGAAAAACATACGGAAATAGTAGGGCAAGTACAACATGGACGAAGAGGATTTGGACTTGATACAACAGAGATCGTCAATATCAACCCCTTTGGAACAACGCAAATTAGTGATAGAACAGATACGTAAGCAAGAGGAAGCAGTAAGGAGCACTAAAACGCTGTCACAAGCCAAACAAGGGCAATGGATGAACTGGGAAAGTGTAGAGCAGAGGAAAATGACCTGGAAGGACTTGTGGGGAAGGGATACAATAATTAGCTTTATTATTAGGGCAACCTATGACGTACTACCAACACCTACAAATCAGCCAGTGGGTAGGTGGAGATCCAACATACCCCCTCTGTGGGAGGACAGCTAATCACAAAAACATGACGTCTGGGTGCAAGACTAGCCTTACTAGTCTTACACCAGGAAGATATACCTGGCGCCACAATCAGGTACTAAAGTGCTTGGAGTAATAGAGCATAGGCGCTCAATAGTTAATGCCCTGGCTATTGTGGCAGAGGACAACACGCACCACATTCACTTTGTCAGGGATGGAGTTCGGCGAAGGAAGATAAACAGGTCAAAACAAAGCTGAGATGAGCATAATATTGAAAAAGGCTAGCAGATGTCGGCCAACAACTCAGAGTCCCATTAGAGATTGCAATAACCAACTTTAGACCAGACTCATTACTCCGATCACTATACATTACTAATACACTATAGCGAATTAGCGGCTGAGGCAGAACAGCTAGGCTGGAGAACAAAGGTGTGTCCTGTGGAAGTTTGATGCCGAGGATTTGTGGCAATATCAACAACCAAACTACTTAAGGAAATAGGGGTCTGCGGCAAAGAATTGCGCCAAACCATAAAAACTGTGTCAGATATAGCAGAAAGAAGTAGCCAGTGGCTGTGGCTCAAAATGAAGGATCCAATAGGGGGGCAAAAGTAAAGAATATCATGTCAAAAAACTAAAGAAAGTGATTACATCTCAGGACTAAGGTATGAAGCTAAGTTTAAAGGTGCTTATGACTGCCCTCTCCTAGAGGATTATATAAGTCATGAAGTTTACACTGTAAAATGTTTCAATACTTGGACTGTAAGGGAAATTTTGACATCCTCACGGATGTTCAAGCCTAAACTGGTGTTCCAATGTGGGGGAAGGGTCAGAGTGAAGACCAGGTCACAAAAGAGACAGCGTGTGCCTTTTGGAGACACTGAAGGCTAAAGTTTTGTGTCTTAGACATAACATAAAATCTCTACGTGTCCCCTTGTGCGTGTCCTTATTAATGCTGATTACGTCCACTCCCCTCCACCTTGACCAATGGAATGATTGTTTATCTTAGACCAATATACTCGTTTCAACCTTGTCAACTAATCAGAACTTGCTATATCGTTAGAGTGAACTCACTGTAGTAATTTCTCTGTGTACAGACTCTGACTCAGACTCTGTAGTCATCAATAAAATTGTACTTGATTCATGGTTTCTCCCTCTCATTAATTGGTTATTTTCTGTCACAGATTGAAATTATCCATTACAAGACGCAGTACGGGGCCCAAGTTTTCATTTGGACTTTAGGGTTACATTGTAAGAGTAATATCCCAACTGTCTGAGCGTTCCATGTTTCAAGCCAGAAGTTGGTGGTGTGTGTACTTCTTCTTTTTGAATATCTGGCCGTGCCGAGAGCGGATATAGAGGGGGTTGGCTTTGAGATGTCATTGCTCACTGTTAAGCCTTCTGGAGGTGGCGTAGGCTCAAATTAACGAAACATCCGGGATGGAAGGTGCCCACTTGAAAACCCCAATGACATACCTGCTCTCAACCCAAATCCAGTCAAACATTTGTTTTGTGAAGTGCTCATCTTGGAAAAATGGCATAATGTATACTATTACATCGTATCCTGTGTGTTTTGAAAAAGGAGCACACATAACACAACACATACAGAATGGAAACTAAGAAAGCATGGGCAGGTCACAGATTGTCTTAAGATATTACTGGAATGTTTAGTCTATGAACGGATCTGCAAAGACACACATCTGTATAAAGGTTTGTGTGGGTGTTTTCCAACCTTGATGTAGGTGATAAAAAACATATCTGAGGACAGTCAAGTATTATAACCATAGTGCAGGAATGTGTGCATATCCTCTCACCGCCATTGCCCTGGAGAAACCAATGACCCCGTACTTAGTGGCAGTGTAGACTGGCTGATGGGGGGAGTGGAGAAATGCTGTAAAACAAATATTTATAAAGTAAACAATTTCCCACATTTACACTCTGCTTACATGTGGTTCATTTCTTAACAATGAGATCACTCCAAACAAAAACAGGCATACACTTTATCAGCATTTAACATCAGTAGACTGACTCACTAGCATGTGTAGCCCTGAGCAGAAGGACATTGCAAAACCTTTTTTTCTGGAAGCTATTGGATGAACAATATTACTTTTTCTAGAATAAAATACATCTGCAGTTAATGTATTTATAGGTATTATTTTAAAAATAAAATAAAGAAACATCTTGAAAGGAATGCACGGAAGTTGATTTGAACCAAGGAAACACGTTTTAGTGACACGTATTACTGAAAACAGTTTGCTCTGTTGGATATTTGTATAAAAATTGCTGAGTTGTTTTTAGAAAAGTTCTTAAAAGCTGAAAGACTTGAGCATTTGTAGTCTACAATGACTGTTTTAAACTATGGTTGAGTGACATATGTTTGCTTGACAACTGTCCAATATTTCCTAATAAAATACATTGAAACAAAGAGACTTTCATCTGAGAAAACAGTGTGTTTAATCATCATCATAATAATAATGATGATGATGAATGTTATTTGCCTAAAATCTGATACAGCCATATCTTAAATGTGCTCTAAGCTGGTTTGTCTTATTCCCTAGAAACTGTGTGCAACTGTGTCCCATTCATTTGCGCTGTTTTCTACCACAGACATGGAGTAACGCCTTGTTGACTGAACCTTAGCGACCCTTGAAAAAACTGTCTATAGACCACAGACACTGTGCGGAAGCATGCATTTCTTCCACCAGCAAGGGTTTTTAAGCAAAATCTCGCCTATTTAAGCTGTTTTTAATATAGCCCTTTATCTCAAGATATTTTGACCCAATCCCAATTGCCTATTTGACACCCCTTGGCCCTAGCCCTTCGTTTTGCTTTTCGACTAGCCTCTAGTGATGTGTCGTTCATGAACGATTCATTCATTTTGAATGAATCTTTAAAATGACTCGGGACTAACGAGTAGTCTCAGAGAGAGATTCGTTCATTTTGGTTGCGCATGCGCAACAACAGTTGTGTTCGAGTCATTCGTTAATTTCTTTCAGCATAGTTAGTATAGGAAACAGAAATGAATAGTTCACCCTCAGCTGGGTCTTCGGGTCTGAGTCGTTCGTTCAATTTTCACGTGATAGCTCGGCATAGAAGAGAAATATTTAGTTCGCCATAGTTCTGTAGTTACGACGGCGCCGATTCACTCACTGTGATAATTAAGTCACCTCAAAGCAGTTGCAATATACTCCTTTAAAGAAACGTGATGTGTTGTATTTAGCCAAAAAATCACAATATTGATATAACTTTAAAATTTATTTATTTAAAATCAGGTTGTCCCATACAGCCAAATAACAATCACACTCGAACTACAACTAAATCACACAATATTGCAGTATAAACTGTATAATATCAAAAACTTTTTTTTCGGGGGGGGGGTTTGACTGTAAACTGTAAAGCGAAAAACTGAAAAAAAAAACTGACCCCAAACCAGGAATAATAATTTTTGAACCAATTCAATCATTTCTGTTTTCTATGCTACGCCTAGCAGTCACGTGAAAAGTGAACGAAAGACTCGAAGGACAGGACAGGAAACAGAAAAGTTGTTCACCCCTCAACTGGGTCTTCGGATCTGTCAGAGTGATTCGTTCAAAAGAATAGTTCACCCCTCGAATGGATCTTCGGATCTGTCAGAGTGATTCGTTCAAAAGATTAGTTCACCCCACGAATGGATCTTCGGATCTGTCAGAGTGATTCGTTCAAAAGATTAGTTCACCCCCCGAATGGATCTTCGGGTCTAAGTCTTTCGTTCACTTGTCACTTGATAGCTGCATAGGCTAGGCACGAGAGATCAGGAAACATAATTTAGCAGTTCACCCTTAGGTACTGAGTCTTTCGTTCACTTGTAACGTGACTGCTTCATGCTTAATTATGACAATGTTCATAATTGTTATGGATTTTGGGATTATTACACATCAGTTCATATTACCATCCCATTACATCTTTGCGTGGGCATCCTTTTTCGTTGTCAGCGGCCAATCGGGAAAAAAAATGAAAAAGAAGACGGCTAGCTTAACAACTGGGAATGCTGGTGGACCAGTTTGAGGTTTGTATGATAAACTGCAAACAAGTTGTGTACTTGCTAACTAGCAAGTATAGTGACTTGGTAACTAACGTTAATGTTGGGTCAACCCGTTTGTGATACACATGTAATGACAAATTAACGACCGTTTACTTTATCGATTTGTGGGATGATCTGAATGCAAGTCTGACAGGATAGAATACCATACACATACATTGTGTGTGACTATCAACATGTTTTTTTTTACAGGGCGAGACAGACCCCTTCCACAGGTTACATCCCTCTAGTTCTGGGTGATCGAAGCTTTCCCTGTTTGGACTCACCAATCTGTCTAATCACACTACAAAGAGCCCATTAATTTACACATCCAGGGTGCTTCAATTATTATCCTTAACATGAGAATCAGTTATTCATGCTCACAAACATTCTGACAGAAAGAAAATATTGCACTTTATTAGTTCACATTGGTATCAGTCAGCTTCATTTTCACTGTTACACTCTTATCACCTAACAACATTGTCATGTCGATTCAGGTATAAAGGTATTGTGTGGTTTATGTGAATGTTACAAAATGTCATAAAAACAAAGTATACAAATAAAACGTGTGCTTCTGAAGTTACTGACATCTGAATAGTGCAATCACAATGTAACAAATCAGCCATCACACAAACAGGAACTTGCGTGATGCAAGGGTAAAAAATTGCACCTAACACAACCAAGCCAACGCGAAATTAAGTGTTTGGCTTTTGATCACACTGTAGCTCAAACCGGCCTAAGAACCGCTCTGTTTACGTCTCACTCTCTCCTCGTGGTGCTTCTGCTCTTTAGCACTTTCCTGTGTTACAAAATCCACCATACAATTTGTTTTCCTCCTCATTCTTTTTCGGTGTATGGGTTGGGGGGCTTGGGGTAGAAATGGGAGAGGCTGCAATGAAAATGATGTGCTCAAAGTGGAGGGTTCGGGCTCTGGTGTCAGCACACATTGTGAGCTATACAATATCCTGAAAGAAAACAAAAATATAGGAGAATTAATTATATGCCAGAACTGGATGATATGGCCATGTGTTACGTTTAACTATGTTAACTGGATTCCTGCAAAAAAGGATGTGTCCATTCTCATATTAAAAGATCAATAATAAAAAAAAAAAGCCAGGCTGTTTGTTCAGATTGATCAGATTTAAAACAAAACATTGCCATTGCTTGGAATAACTGTAAACTATAAGGGTGACAAGCCCAGATTATCAAAATAACACGTATGTTTGTTTTATTGCGTGGAGGGCTGTTGAATCATACTGAAAATAGCATGTGTTCAGGTGGGGTTTTTCTACCTTTCTAGCTTTACCTCCCTTCTATTGCATTAACGGTATTATCACCATGACATTTGCCATTCTGATGGAGGTAGAAAAGCATGAAAGCTCACGATTCGTTCAAAACTTATGTTTCACGCTATCAATCGATCAAACAAGTTATCAAATAAAGAACACTGCTTCATAACATATGAAGGGCCACTTAATCATGATAAAAAAGCAGTGCTGCGTACTGTGTCAGCTAGCAATTGGTCTTACCCTGCCAGTCTGCACTGACGTTAGAGGAGCAGAAACAAGCGCAGCAACTTCGCTGCTGGACCTGAGTTAATTTTGTGCATATTTCATATCGATATGCCATCATAGGGGAAGTACAACATGGAAATAAATCAGCCTGTGTTGAAACGTAAGCTAACTAGTCTAGCCAGAAACAATAGCAAACTAGCAATCTTTTTGTTATGCTTGTTATAAAGAAAAGGTCTATAATAAATTGAAACGATATTAAACTAAGAAGATACGAGGGTTATCGTATTTTTTTACTCTTTATTAGCAAAGAAAATACTTACAGTTGTGGTTTTCTTTTTTTACCAGTGGAGTATGCCTCCATCTTGGCGGTGATTTGCAAGGCTTTCTGGGAGATTTCTTATAACCCTCGTTTTCAAGTGTGCCTTTGGAAAATCTCCGTTCCGAGGGCTACTTGGCCCTTCCCTTAGGCCTTAGCCCTCGATCACAAGGGAATTGGGACACCACTAGCCCTACGCATAAACACGCAAAATGAAGGGTTAGGGATAAGGGTTAGGGCCAAGGGGCGTAAAATAGGCAATTGGGATTGGGCCATACACTCTACAACAGACCTGGGCGAAAGGTTGTACACTTAAATGTTGAAACATTTAGTGTGTATAAAGGTACATAATTGGCTGAAAGGGAAAGTCATATCTGATTGGCTACAAAACTTCCCCATTTGAATTTTTTTTATTTGTGAGTCAAACCGTGACAAGAAGCTCTCAAAAATCCACACACGAATGCGATGTGATCCACAAATGTGAGGCACTTCACAAATGCAGATCTTTTTTTACATCTGTTTAAACCTAAACATACTGTATGTGTGTACTATGTAATTTATATATAAATCTCAAAATACATTTGTGAATTGATATGCAAATATTTGTGAACCACGCCATATATATTTTAATCAGGATATATATTTGTGATTATTGATAGCGATCTAATTCCATACATAAACTACTGGGCTTTTAGAAGGGTTGGCAGATAGATGGAACTGTTTCAAAACAGAAGTTTACCTTCACAAAATGCCAAAGTCTATGCAGAACTATCTTGCCGTTCGTAGTATCATGCACACAAGTTTTACTAATCTAATTTAGTAATCCATCACCTTCACAAAATGCCAAAGTCTATGCAGAACTATCTTGCCGTTCGTAGTATCATGCACACAAGTTTTACTAATCTAATTTAGTAATCCATCAAAAGGGTATCACATACAGATCTATTTTTTAAATTTAAGTTAATCAATGGATAGTTGTGTCACCAAACAAAAAATAGCATCGATTGTGATGCTAGTTAGCCAGTTGAAAAAAAAAGAGAGAGACGGTGTTCTAGTTTAACTCGGGCCTGGATTGTCTTTGGTGAATGCGCTTGTTTGTGCCGGAGCGCTGCAAACTGTGGCATGGATTCCAAAAGAGTGTGTCAAATGTCAGCATTTTCACCTACAATATGAAATAAACTTACTTTTTAAAAGCTGATTTGATGATTCTATAGTTTTTGGTAGGCTACAGGACAACTATAAGTTCTTTAAGTTACAAAGTTATTTTATATTCGACCACACAAATAATATAAAAAAATAGGCCGAGCCTGGGCAAAACTGAAATCTCCGAAATTACAACATTGTTGCTCTACCGCTACGCCACCGTAGAAGCGTTGTGTCGTCACGTGCTTTTCTACTATCAACTCTTAATATCTTTAGTAATTCTCCAAGTCAACAAGAGACGCCTATGTTAACTTGGGTCGACATTTAAACAAAAAATTTGCATCTGCAAATAACGTTAGAATTGACAATCTATTATGCAAGAAGTCGTTTGAATGTTAGACCTTTAGGTCTGTAGTTGCTAATTATTGAAGAATCGATGCTCTGCTTTTTTAGTAGGTTTAATAACTGCAATTTTCAGGGACTTTGGGAAGATGCCAGACTGGAGACAGCAGTTAACTATTTGCAGTAAGTCTGATGCCAGGCACTTCTTTTTAAGGAAGCTTGTGGGAAGAGTATCCAGACAACATGTGGACAACTTAAGGTGTTTGATTGTTTCTTCAAGAGTATTGTTCAATGCTTTTAAAGTGGGATTTCTTTGCCACATTTTTGTTAAAAAGTTGTATTTAATACGGCGTTCTGGGAGGTGTACGTAATGATGGATTTTCGAATGGAGTCAATTTTATATATAAAAAACAAAGCAAACTCATTGCATTTTTGAGTAGAAAGAAGTTCACAGGGTATTTCAGTTGAGGGGGTTGTCAGCTTATCGACAGTACCAAAGTTAAAGCAGTATTTAAATTATTGCTTATGATGTAAGGACGGATTCTGTCATAGATATCGTGATGAACATAAAGTTTTGTTTTTTTCCATTTGCCTTAAGCTTTACGGTGTTCTAGTTTAAGTCGGGCCTGGATTGTCTTGGGTCAATGCACTTGCGCGTGACGGAGCGCTACAAACTCTGGCATGGATTCCAAAACAGCGTGTCAATGTCAGTATTTTCACCTACAATCTGAAATAAACTTACTTTTCAAAAGCTGGATTGTTGATTCTATGGTCTTTGGTAGGCTACAGGCCGAATGTAAAGCAAAAAATACACACACATATTATACATATGAATAAGGGTTGTTCTATATTCCCTCACACAAAAGTAACAAAAACAGGCCGAGCCTGGATTCGAACGTCGCCAAAACTAGAATCCTCTAAACTTCTCCGCTGTGCGCTCTATACCACTGCACCACCGCTGATATGTCGACAGGATGAGTATTGTACTAGCAACTCTTAATATTTGCCCACGTTAACAAGCAACACCCATGTTAACTTGGGTCGACATGGTCAAATGTTGCTTACGTTTGCAAATAATGTAACGTTTGCAAATAATGTTACATTACAACCAATGGTCCACAGCATGAAATCGTTTCCACGTTTCAGAATTGAAATTAAATATTTTAACTAATACCGTGGTTGTCAAGTTAAGACACAATAACGTCAGAGCAAAACACCATTCAATTTTGTGACTTTTTATTTGTCTATTCAAAGATACATTTGCAGCCTCTGCAAGTAAAGTCTCCCCACATTTTGCTACAACACTAACATGACGTTTCTGTTAACTTCACTGATATTATAACATGACACAGTGTTGATAAGCCACACCTGACCAGCCTATGTTAACTTGGGCTGATTTCTATTAATTTCGGTTGATTTATAGCCTATATAGGCTACACTGTGGAATATGTGCCAGTAATTCTTGCACCATAAGCTGCTTTACCTAAGAAATGCATTGTAAGAGCGTAAATAGGCATGAAAATCTCAGATTTTTTACCTTTTAAAAACCCGAAATATTATTTGGGTGTTTTTGAAAAGGGCGAAAATGGATTAGATTGTCATAACATTCGTCCACATATTTATCTAACTGTTTTCCTTCCGCTAAGAACGATCTGCCAAATCAGTTTCACATATTTCAATGTCATTGCAGACATATCAGTGAGGCACACTGTTAATTTTGGATGCTCTACAGTTATTGCATTTAGGCCTACTAATCAATTAGGTTAGGTGTTTGATGTAAGGTATAGCCTAACTGGGACAGTGCAAGTAGGCTACGTGACAGATCCGCCTAATTATCAACATGATTCATAAAACGTGTTAAAAGATTCTCATCCATCCCACCACATCAATTAGTCACGAGTAAAGGAGCCAATTGATATCTGAAGAGGGCATGTTTTTAGTGACACACACACACACACCTACATCTACTAAGATTAATTAGACAATTGAATAACTACCCAATTGCTGCTGGTAGAGTATATGTCAGGTCAAATTTCAGGTCAGTGTGGGGTTTGCAGAGCAAGTGGTAGCTAACGCAATTGGTGGAGTGAGGTTTGAGATTGGAGTTGAGACAGAGTGTGAGAGAGACAGAGTGTGTGAGTTTGTGAAGAAGATTGGTAAATTCGGTGAGAAGGAAAATTAGGGTGAGGGAAAGGAGACAAAGGGAGAGTAGGTTGAGGAGAGTGGGGAGTATTGAGGAGAGTGGGGAGTATAGAGGAGAGAGTAGGTTGAGGAGAGTGGGGAGTATAGAGTAGTTTGAGGAGAGTGGGGAGTGTAGGTAGAAAAGAATGGATCCCATCAAGGTGCAAGAAATCAAGAATTTCTTGACACTCAGTACCTATCCTGCTGGCCTAACATCCAAGGAGAAGTACAGAGTAAGGTGAAGGGCTGAAAATTACAGTCTAATGGGTAAGTAAATGTTTCAAACTGAATGGCCATGAACATTGTCCTCACAGTCATCAATTATCATCATCATCATCTTCATCCGCTTTGTCCGGGGTCGGGTCGCGGAGGTAGCAGTTCCAGCAGGGCATCCCAAACTTCCCTTTCCCGGGCCAAATTAACCAGCTCTGACTGGGGGATTCCAAGGCGTTCCCAGGCCAGTGTGGAGATATAATCCCTCCACCTGGTCCTAGGTCTGCCCCGCGGCCTCCGCCCAGCTGGACTTGCCTGGAACACTTCCCTAGGGAGGCGGCCAGGTGGCATCCTTACTAGATGCCCGAACCACCTCAACTGGCTCCTTTCTACGCAAAGAAGCAGCGGCTCTACTCCGAGTCCCTCACGAATGGCTGAACTTCTCACCCTATCCCTAAGGGAGATGCCAGCCACCCTCCGGAGGAAACTCATTTCCGCCGCTTTAATCCGCGATCTCGTTCTTTCGGTCATCAATTACATTGACTATAATTGCACCAGATGGGGATCTGTTCTCTCTGTGCAAGCGGACTAAAAAACACCCGCACCACCTAGCCATGGTTGTGGAAACCACAGAGGAGGCCGACAGGCTCTTCACTGAGTCACACTCAAGTGCTTTTGAGGTCCTTAGTGGTGTTGAGAAAACGCACCATGCCATCATTTCTCGTTTTTACTGGCCAGGAACGGAGCAGGATATCCGTAATTGGGTTAGTTGAGCTTTAAGAATGAGCTAATGTTTAAGCATTACCTTCACATTTCAGTAGCTTTGCATTTTGCTTAATAGTTTTATGTTTCACATGATTATGAACTTATTGCCTTTTAGATTTCTCAATGCATGAGTGCCAAAAACAACGATCCACAACTGAGGAGAAAAAGGAGTACAATCCAATTGAGGTGCCTGATTTTTATTGAAAGTCCCTCAACCAAATCACTGTACAGACCTTTTTGTATACTAAACTCAAAAATTTCCTTTTCAGGTTTCGGAGCCACTAGAGCTAGTGGGGATGGATTTAGTGGGGCAACTAAAACCAACCGAAAGTGAACACCAATACATTTGTGGTGGACTATTTCACAAAGTGGGCTGAGGGCTACCCGTTAAAGACCAAGAAGGCTGAAGAGGTCACGGAGCGCATCATTGACTTCTTTTTACAGATTTGGTGCCCCCAAAAGACTCCTTACTGACCAAGGGAGAGAATTTGTTATTAAGGTTTGTGAATCATTCCCTCTAAAATATGTTTGCCGCATGGTATTTTTCTTAATACACCATTTCCGGTCTCTAGATAAATTATGGAGTTTGTGAGACATTAGGCATACAAAGAAGCCTCTGCTCAAGCTATCATCCTCAGACAAATGGCTTGGTGGAAAGACTCGATGGCACCATTCAACGGTAGGTTAAAATATACTGTCTTAAAGCATGCACATATGCATACATGGCCAGCCATTAAATTATCTTATGTATTTCAGAAGTCTAAATAAGATGGTGCAGGAGAAACCACACACCTGGGATGAATACCTGTCTGCTACCATGTTTTGGATTAGAACCAAAAAACAAATAACCACACACCTGGGATGAATACCTGTCTGCCTCCATGTTTGGGATTAGAACCAAAAAACTAATTACCACACGGCACACCCCATATTACTTGATGTTTGGCCGCGAAGCCCGATACCCATCGGAGGTGCCCAAAGAATATAAGGTTGGACTACTTTGGTACTGCTCAAAAAAGAAATATTACTATTTGTACTATTAACTGTGTACTCTTTTTAAGGTGTGTGATAAAGTGGAAGGCTTGGTTGCAGAAGAATCAATGGCAGAGTGCCTGGAACTTTGGGATGAATTATTTGAGAGGGTGAAAGAAAATGTTTCTGCTGTCCAACAAAAAGTTTGAAAGAGAAAAATGGAAAGGGGAGAAGATGAAAATTTTTCCAACGGGGACCAAGTCTTAAAGAAAAACGTAAGAGAACAGCAAAGGAAGGAAGGGGGGAGGGGGGGGGGGTGGAGCCTGACATGTTAGGCCCTTTCACAGTTCTTAAAATAGAGGGGAAAAGTGTTGATGTTGTGTCCTACAAAGGCAAAAAAATCTTTAAAGTAAACATGGACCATTTGACACTATTTAAAGAGGAAAGACCAAGAGTCCCTGGCAAATTAGGAAGAGAGAGTTCCCCTGAACCCCAGCCCTTGGACCTCTCCACCTCTCACTGTTTAACCCCCCTTACTACTCCTCCATTCCCTCCTAACCGACATCAGGCCGCCCATCCTCTGCCCCTGCCCGCACCCATCCACCCATCCACCTGACTCCTCTCCAGGCCCATCCTCTGCCCCTGCCCACACCTCCACCCATCCACCTGACTCCTCTCCAGGCCCATCCTCTGCCCCTGCCCGCACCTCCACCCATCCACCTGTCTCCAGGCCCATCCTCTGCCCCTGCCCACACCTCCACCCATCTACCTGATCCAGGCCCACATATACCTACTCCTCTCCAGGCCCATCCTCTGCCCCTGCCCACACCTCCACCCATCCAACTCTCCAGGCCCATCCACACACCTGTACGAAGTGTTGTGTAAGTTTGTCACATATATATAGTGATCAGTGATATCTGGGCAGGGGAGAGTAACAAGTTATTTATGTTTCCATTATTTGTTGCATTAAAATGGTCCTGTATCATTATTGTAATGACATTTTACTTCCAAGTTAGATATTATTAGAGGCAAAGCCCTTTCTGTTCCATATTACTTCCGGAAAATATGGCCACTGATTTTCTTTTTTTAGGTGATGAACGCATATCTGACTTGCCTAGTTTCAAGATTGATTGGGTCAAGTTCACACTAAAGGGATTGTCATTGACTCATCTGAAATGACAGCCATTTGGAAAGGCAGCACAAAGGGATTGGAAAAGGTGATTGCTGTTATTGACGGAATAAATGGAACGTGCTGACTGTGACTAATGTGTGTGGAATCCTAAAGTATATCTCTTCCAACCATTACAGCTCAATCCATTGGAATATGACGTCCTCATTGGAGCTGTATGTGAAAACCACCACTGGACTCTCATAGTAGGTGGAACGCAGTGGCACTTAATTGTAATAGTATTCCATATTTATTTCTGAAATTGTGTGATTTAACAGCTATACTTGTATGAGTGGTAAAGGTTATTTACCCAAAGGACAAAAGGTCCCTGTATATTGACCCTTATGGAGCCTCTCGGGAGAAAACACAGAAATGCAAAGATGTGACCAGGCAAGTGGTTAACCTTTTGAGGATCAGACATGTACAGATACGGAAACCATTGAATTGTTTATAATACACAGGGCATTTATGAGGAGAAAAGAGATTCATATCTCAAGATGGGCATGTGACACCATCCACCACCCCACGCAGCAGGATACAACATCCTGTGGGGTGTTTATATGCAAAGTAGGTTGCTGTGCATTTATTGCAATACTTTCTATACATCAGAAAATATTAAAGGACTAGGCCTTATTGTATTTCAATTCCAGCTGGCAGAAATAGTCCTCATTGGTCCTGCAGAAACTGCATTGCTCCCTGACCAAGGATCAGCGAACTTCGGAGGGCAATAGGCCATGAACTCATAAGAGATACAGGTACATCTAACGTTGTACATTTTAAAAGTGTTTCACAATTGTTATAGTTGTGAATCTGAACCCTCTCTAATAGTAAAACCAATGTTTCCTACAGATGACCTGTCAGAACTGTGTCGTGCCTGTGGGGAGAAGCACACGTTTCTAAGTCTCACTGACCAATGGCTAAGACAAGTGGGTTGCAATAAATCTATATTATATGGGGTGTATTTGGATTTCGATTGGTGTAAAGAAACATGCTTAGTCATAACTAACAGATCTAAATCCTTTCATGCACGACGTCTTTTTGTTTTACAGATTGAATGTTCGTCCTGTAACCTGTGGTACCACTGGGATTGAGTGGGCAAACCCCCCATGGAGAGGAAGTTCACTTGCCGCGGATGCAATTAATTAATTTTTTTTTATAGCCGTATACAAATAAAAAAAAAGTCATGAAATTGAATGGTGTTTCGCTCCGACGTTATTGTCTTAACTTGACAACCACGGCATTAGTTAAAATTTTTAATTTCAATTCTGAATCGTGGAAACGATTTCATGCTGTGGACACAAGATTCTAGTTTTGGCGACGTTCGAATCCAGGCTCGGCCTGTTTTTGTTACTTTTGTGTGAGGGAATATAGAACAACCCTTATTCATATGTATAATATGTGTGTGTATTTTTTGCTTTACATTCGGCCTGTAGCCTACCAAAGACCATAGAATCAACAATCCAGCTTTTGAAAAGTAAGTTTATTTCAGATTGTAGGTGAAAATGCTGTCATTTGACACACTGTTTTGGAATCCATGCCAGAGTTTGTAGCGCTCCGGCACTCGCAAGCGCATTGACCCAAGACAATCCAGGCCCGACTTAAACTAGAACACCGGCATTCTCTTTTCTGGGCTTTAACAGTAGCTGCATTCCTCCAAGTAGCTCTTTGTTTTCCAGAAAAAGTTTTTACCTTAGCGGGTGCAGTGGAATCAATTACATGCACAACTTTAGAGTTGAAGTTATCTACAAGATCATTGACCGAATTGGTCACAAAAGTTGGCAAAACAGAGATCGCCTTAGTAAACAGCATCTGCGTATTCTCACCGATATAGCGTTCTCACCGATATAGTTTTTAAAGTTTGATGTGCTATGAATTTCAGGCATAGTTGAAATATCAAACAAAATACAAGAATGGTCCAACAAAGTCGGATCAACCACATCAATATTAGAAATATTGAGGTCTTTAGTGATAACAAAGTCTAAAGCTTAACAAGTCTGCCCTGAATCATCTGCAGACAATTCAGAATGCTGCTGCAAGACTACTTACTAGATCAAATAGACGGTCTCACATCACCCCTATACTCAGAACTCTTCACTGGTTCCCTGTTGTGTATAGGGTCCAGTTTAAAATTCTCACTGTAACTTATAAAGCATTGCACGGGCAGGCTCCTGCTTATGTGGCCAATCTACTTCATCCACACTCATCAGCTCGCTCTCTTAGGTCAAACAAGCTACTTTTATTGTCTGTCCCTCACACCTACCTAAAGACGCGTGGTGATCGAGCTTTTGAGGCTGTAGCACCTAATCTGTGGAATACTCTGCCCACAATTTTAAGTTCTGTTGTTTCTGTGGATTCTTTTAAGCCAGCTAAAGACGTATCTGTTTAGACAGGCATTTGGGTAACTTTATGCACTAGGTCTGCATTTTATGTATTTATTGTCTATTGGTTATTGTTTATTTTTAGTGTTTTGTGTTTTTAGTTGCGTGTATTTTTTAATGTACTGTGATTTTAGTTTTGCTCGTGTAAAGCACTTTGTGACTTTTGTCTGTGAAAAGCGCTATACAAATAAACTTTACTTACTTACTGACCTTCTAAAGTGTGCCCCCTGTTATGGGTGGGCCTTTCCACATGCTGAGATAGTTCAAAGGTGTCAAATATAGTTCTTTAGCCCCTTTGTCATCACGGTTATCAATATGAATATTAAAATCCCAAGCTATAACTATACAATCAAAGTTTGTGGAAATATTTGATGATAGTTCAGTAAAGTTTTCAAAGAAGCAGGGACAGTATTTTGGTGGTCTGTAAACAGTTAATACGTAGTAGAACACGGGAAGAACATATCAATACAGCGGCAAAGTATTCAAAAAATGAAGTCTCCCAAATGTCTGTTTGCATTGAAATACATCACTAAATAAAACAGCAACCCACCCCCCATCCTTTTTTCCAGATCTGCTAACATCTAAAAAGTTAAAGTTAGGGGGAGCGGACTCAATAAGAGTAGTTGCACTATTGCTTTTGTCTAACCACATAATATCTACTGTTAGTAACAATGAAATCATTAATTAGAAATGATTTGTTTGCAAGAGCTCTAATATTTAACAGTGCTAGTTTCATACCGTGTTTAACTAGCCCCAAGGCAGTCTGTGGTTGACTGATGATAGTTTTCAAGTTTGATAAGTTTGAGAACACCTTTTGTTACCTCTATCACTAGCCAACACAGGAAGGCAGAAAGCATTGTGCACTGGTCCAGGTTCTGCATGACGGGGAACATTTAATGGGATGGGGATCAAATTACTTTCAGTTATATCACAAGTAATACATTTTAGCAGATGGTTGTTGGCTCTCACATGTTGCCTGTTGAGAATGTTTAGTGGATGAAATTGGGCTGTAAACAGACAGCTCGACTGGTATAGTTTACGGAGTATTTTGTTTTTGTTGTCCAGGCCCTCTGTAGTGATCATGACGGACTGTAGTAACCACACAAGGTAATTCGCCCCTCCAGCTCTGCAATCCTCTGACTCAGGTGGAGGCAGCTATTGCAACTGGGTGGAGATTGCCCGAGTGGAGAAGTGAGCGGAGGCATGGTGCGTGAGAGCGTGCATGCAGGGCATGCTTTTTGCCAAAGCAATTAAGTGTAGAGTACATATTTTTGTCAATGGAGGTAGTGTTACCAACAGCGTCCAAGGGATATTCCAAAAGTTTTGTAACTATTTGACACCGTCCGAAACTAGTGTTTTAGCCAAGGTTAACGCATTAAGGTAAAGCATCAGTTCAAATTCCATCTGGGAACACCACCACTAGAGTTCCCTTTAGCAAGGCACTTACAGTGCATCCGGAAAGTATTCATACCCCTTCACTTTTTCCACATTTTTTTATGTTACAGCCTAATTCCAAAATGGATAAAAAAAAAAAAATTCTCAACATTCTTCATATAATACCGCATAATGACCAAGCAAAAAAATATTTTCGAACTTTTTGCAAATGTATTAAAAAATAAATAAAAAAATATCACATGTACATAAGTATTCACACCCTTTGCTGTGACACTAAAAATT
>JAPMUY010004449.1:0-105000 GCA_026901105.3 Galaxias olidus
CACTACATTTTCTTCAGGAAATGTCATACCATCTAGTTAGCTTTGAGTTATTATTTTTGTAGAATAAGTTTTACTTTCGATTTCTCCTTTGCCATGAGTTTCATCGTTCTGAGTAGACCATGGGAAATGTGTTCAACCTTCATTCCATATTCCTGCTTTCATATATCGACTTTCTTTGCAGATACAGGCTTTTAGAATGTTTTTATACTTGTACCAACGCAACTATTTGCTTTCAAAGTCTTTAACGGAAAAGGCAAGATGAAAACGAGGGAATTGTTGACTTTACTTTTGCATGTGGCACACGCATTGTTAGGGAACTGTACCTTTTGTTTCGTCTACACTTGTGTGAACTTCTTAGTTGTCCTATTAGCCGTGAACAGGTAATACTTCTTATGCTCATGGTCATGATCAAGTTAAAAACATAATTTATCATAGTAATATTGTAGACCCGCAAGACTCCTGCGGCGATTATTGTTCATTGTTATTGTTTCGAATTATCAGAATGCAGAGATTTATATCCAGACCTATTTCCCTTTTCAAGTTTCAGTTCAGGACTTCTGACTGCTGACTCATTTGCTTACCTTTCTAAATGCCACTAGACCTTTGACAGTAGATGAGACCGCAGGCTTGTTTTTTTGTTTGTGTGTCAGGTTACAATAACTTCACCCATCACATTGGCAGGTGTTCTCATTTGGAATGGGTTTGAACTTGTTTTGTGTGTGAGAGATGGTGCTGCTCACACAAGAGTATATCATTCACAATGTATTATTTTTGCTGTCAAACTTAAAACCCTGGATCTCCAAGATCAAGTCGAGGGAATTGCTAATACCTCACCTTTGATTGGAGACCCTCTGCCACCTTTGACTACAGTTGTTTGTGGTTTTACCATGTTTGCTCATATACTCCCGCATATTTCCTGCATTATACGTGTGTGGTAGTCTTCCTGTTAACCCACATAGACAATTTGAGGTTTGACTTTACAGAGAAACGGAAGTCAGTACGTGTGAAAGATAAATCCACTGAAGAGTGAAATCTTATTTATTTATTTTTTTTGTAGCCAAACCTCATACATAGTATTTTCCTTTTTCTTGATGTGATCTACCTGTTTACCAACCAGCCAGGTCACAATGTTGGGAAGCCTGCTGCTAGTTTCCCTGTGTGGGGCTGCCTTCGCCTTGTTTGAAGGCAGAGTGGACCAGCACTGGCAGATGTGGAAGAAGACCCATGCCAAGATCTATCTCACTGAGGTAAGTAGAAAGGTTTGAATTTGAACATACTGTGTAGTATACTTTTTTAGCTCTTTGGTTTATAAGTATGAAAATATTCTACAGAGGTGGAGTCAGAAGAAGTTAGTTCATACAATGAAAATATGCTACAGTAGTGGAGTCAGAAAAAGTTGAAGTGTTCATTCAATGAAACTATGCTACAGCCAGGTGTTTCAACCAGGCTAATAGTCAGCTAGGGCTGGAACCAGAACTGCACTGATGCAATGGAGTGAGAGGACTTTGGGGATAAGGTTGGATCGAGAGGGAGATATATAGAATCTGTTCCGGTTAGAGAAAAGTAGATAGAGATGATGACAAATAATAGGTACCTGAGTTGAATTTTCACAGTGGATGCTGATGGGTTGTCTCTTGCATCGTGACCCAGAGCAGGTGGTTTTGTCAGTTTTTTTTCTCTGGTTCAACGTATCCTCCGTGTTCAGGTGGAGGAGCTGGGCAGACGGGAGCTGTGGGAGAGGAACCTGGAGCTGATCACCCTCCACAACCTGGAGGCCTCCATGGGCATGCACACCTACAGGCTCAGTATGAACCACCTGGGAGACAGGGTGAGGCTTTCCCTCCCGTAGATGATGAATTACATATGTGAATCCTCCATACGCAGCGCTTTATGAATCCATGTGTGAGGTGGTTTAGCTGTAATCACAGCCTTTCAGATGTTTACTTCCTGTGAGAAAAAGGGGGGTGGGGGGGGTAGAACCAAGCGCATGTCAGTTGCCACATTTCAATTGAACAGAGGTTTTGAGAAGAACATAAAGCTGGTCCTGGTCCACGTATGACGTTTTCAGTTTTGGTTATCTTTCCTATCTGAATTGCACACTTAGGCCGTTTACAATTAAATGCAATGCCTCCTACACATTTATTTTTCTTTAATTTTTGCTGTTGTCTTTGCTTTTGGAACTTATTTTCTTTGTTGATAAGGAATGCTACAAAAAGGCCATTCATGTTTTGGAGTTTTTCTGACTATAGCTTAACCCATGATTTGATGACAGAATTTCCTTTGAATTTACCAAAACAATAATAGCCATTTACTGTAAACAGACAACCCTTTTCTCAACAATAGTATATAATTTATCATTGATTTCACACAAAATGCAAAAGCTAAGCAGTCTTTTGCAAAACAGTTCACACAATGCTCTGACCGAAGTCACAATTCTTTACGCAAACCTCAAAAAGGTATTGTGTAACTCATGTCTACAAAACAAAATAATCTTCTCACAGCTAACACTTAGTCCTCATAAAAGTAAATCATAGTTTCACTCATTGACACAAAATGAAAACACTTCATCAGTCAATCACCCCATCAAAAAAAGTAACTAGTGATTGTTTTGCATGGAATGTATATCATATTGATAATAAATTGATAACATTTACAATTGTTAGGTAAAATAATGAAAGATGTGGCCAGTAGAGAGATCTTGTGGAGCTTGGTTTCTCCTAGCTTGTCTCATTTAACGTTGCCAGTATTGAAAGCCGAAGTTGTGAAGTTGTTGGTCCAGGTGGATGATTTTATGTAAACAATACAAATGGGGCAAACATTTTTTTTAATTCAATTTAATATAATATATGCATGGCATAATATGTATTTGTGTGTGTGTGTGTGTGTGTGTGTGTGTGTGTGTTTGTGAACAATCTTCATGGAACCAAGTCCCTTTTTGTGTTTGTATTAAGCAATGACTATCTATTGATTGTCTTTCTGTTCTTAACTTGACCCAGTCCCCAGAAGAGATTCGCAGGTTTTACGCCACTCTAACTGTACCTAGTGACCTCAAGAGGGAGACTTTGGTAAAATCAACCGGTGCTTCTGTCCCAGACACCATGGACTGGAGAGAGAAGGGCTGTGTCACAAGTGTCAAGTATCAGGTAGTGCTGGAACTCACATCTTATTGGTATTCCTGGTAACAACAAAACATGCAACCGCTACAGGCAGGGTTAGCTTTTATGATATTGACTTAGCTTAGAACATTTTTTTACATTGTAAGAACTATTGTTTGCAGTCATAGTTCCTCTTTCTTGTTTTTTTTTTTGAATTTTTTCCAGCTTTTTCAGGAAGCCAGTGCCACAAGTGCTTATTGTGCAACATTAGAATGACTTGCATTTCTTCAGTAGCTCCCTAGTTCAGCCATTTTTTTCTCTCTTTAATGTAATAAAACAAAAACGTTTTAAAGGGTGGCTGTGGCTCTTGCTGGGCCTTCAGTGCTGCTGGAGCCCTGGAGGGTCAGCTGGCTAAGACCACGGGCAAACTGGTGGACATTAGCCCTCAGAACCTGGTGGACTGCTCCTCCAAGTACGGCAACAAAGGCTGCAACGGCGGCCTCATGACAGCAGCCTGGCAGTACATTATCGAAAACCAGGGTGTTGACTCGGACGCCTCCTACCCATACAAGGCAGTGGTGAGTTTGCACATCGGACCATGTCAGTTGAATTTAACAGGGGCGTTTTTAGGACTAGGAAGACATCTGGGGATTAGCTCAGAGCCCTGCAATGTTGTTGTTTTAGGAACTGAAGCTACTAGCCTATGCAGGCCAGCAAAAATCTTTTTATCTGTCGGGCTCTAGAATAAATCCCATAGTTTTGACATTCAAATGACTAACATTCGACACATTTTTTTCTCCAAAAACACATTTTCATTTTGTGCAGAATCTCAACAAATTTTTTGTAAGAATATTTGCCTTTCAAAACAGGCATTCTTAGTGTACTTTTGGAACACACTTGCTGTTCTTTTGCATATGTATTCTAAATAATAAACTCTGTACATATAATAGTCTAACCGTGTTTACATTTTAGCAAGGACAGTGCCAGTACAACCCAGAACAGCGCGTTGCTAACTGCTCCAAGTACAGCTTCGTGCCAGAGGGTGATGAGGATGCGCTGAAGGAAACTGTGGCCACGGTTGGACCTATCTCGGTTGGCATTGATGCCACAAGACCCACTTTTGCCTTCTACCACAGCGGTAGGGAACCTTATCTTCACTTTTATGACTTCACCTGTCTTCAGAAAGATAATTTAGGCCTAATTTCTCCAGATAATACTCCATCAATGTATTTGTATGGCCTTGTATAAGGCTTAGTCAGGCATTAAAACAATTTTGGACTTTTTAACAAACTAAATCAATGGTAACCCTATATTAGTTTTTTTTATAAATTTTGAAGTTTGACACTTATCTTTCATAATTTCAGGAGTTTATGATGACACAAGCTGCACCCAGGCAATTAACCATGCAGTCCTGGCTGTAGGGTATGGGACACAAGATGGAAATGACTACTGGCTTGTAAAGAACAGGTATTTCTTTCACCTTTCACTCTGCAGCTCCATTCTACAAATTTAAACATTCTTTACACTTATGCGAGAGTCTGTGGGCCAAATGTTTGACGCAAAAACTTACACCTAGTCTTTCTATCTGATCATTCATACTTTAACATTGAAGAACTGGTCAAATTAAAGTAAGAAAGGGAAAATAAGTTGTTTATATATTGCAGTTGAATAACATTGAACATACATTTTTCTGTACTCTCTGTCTAGTTGGGGAACCACTTTTGGAGATGGTGGATACATCCGTATGGCACGCAACAAAAATGACCAGTGTGGTATTGTCAGGTTTGCCTGCTACCCCATTATATAATTTCTCACTAAGAAAACCAGATACTACTAATTTCATCATTCAGGGTTTGATCTTGAAATAACCTTTTTTTTCCAAGATCTTTTTTATGATCAGACTTTATTGTACATAACACTTTTTTAATCTAAAACTCAATGGTATGGTGAGAGACTAACAGTTTTTATGTAATGACAATGTATGTAATGTATGTAATGACACTTTCCAACTATTTTACTACTTTATGTGATGGTCCAAATATGAATATATTTTTACCTCATTTATTTTTCCCTTTTGTTGCAAGTGAACATTGAGTGTGTGTGTGGGGAGGAAGGGTGTCTTGTTCCTGTTGAGCATAATGCTATGAGTGTTGGAGGAAGACAGTCTGTGGAATGTGTGTGTGGGGTGGGGGTGGATACTAAATCTACATACATGATTGCTGTTGAAGTGTTGTATACATAACATTGAGTAATTATGATATTTTAGCTCACTGGACAAAAAATTGGAGACGTTAACATACTGACTTCTAGGACATTGTGTTTGAACAATACAGTGAGACAGATAGACTATATGGCTGCAAGAAAAATAGGAGCCTGCACATGTTTTAAAGTCAACTTAATAATGTATTGATCAACTTATCAAAAGTAGCCAAAGAAATACAATAGAGAGTGTTCAAATGAGTAGAAGTCAATGTGAATGCAATGCATGGCTGGGTGTCAAAGTGATGTGAATGTGTTGAAAAGGTGCAAACTGAAAAGCTAACCAAAACAATGCAACCGGGCGTGGTGGACCCAGTCTGTGAAGGGAAGAGGCTGACACCAAGCAGTACCACAGCTTATCAAGGCTCCTAAGCTCTCATGTCCAGGTGCACCAAATCAGGGTTAACCCCATCCAAAGGGACGGCAGTGAGTCTAAAAGTAACCCAGTAAAAAGGAAAAAAAGATGGCTTACTTTACTGCAAATGTTGCAAGGTTTAGTCTAAACAATTTACATAGAAATTATGATTAGGAATATTTAGATTCCTAGTTATTTTTCCTTCAACAATAACTATGCCAGCATACCAGTAATGTTGTCCTATATGAAAGCGACAAGATTTGTGGAAGATCTGGATCTTTTCAAATGTACAATAAAGTGTACAATGTGTGACTTATCAATAAGCTGACCGCCATCAGCACCTCAAGTGATCAGTTGTGAAGTCATGCAAATTCAGCATCATGGACAGGGATGGGCGTTCCAACCCGCTGGGTCGATTTCTAATTTCCCACGGGAAAAGTCCAAGGGAGAAGAAAGAACAGTGGGTGTCTTCAAGTTGAGTTAATTTTTGTATTGCGTTTCATTTTGTTTTGCATTTTAATGTGATTATTATTTAAATTAAACTGCAAGCATGTCTTTTATGTAACTTACTCGCGATCTGTTATAATATGACTCGGTGCATAAACCAGTCTTTTGATCTTTGTAGACTACCATAGCATTGTCCAAAATACAGTTTGTTTCTTTATTATAGATAGAGCATAGGCCCAACACTTGTTAAAAAACGGTTCAAACAATAACACAATTTGTGCAGCTGAATTGTCTGGGGTTTTTTAAGTAACAAAAGGTGATTGATTGCCTTTTATGAAAGATTTAAACAGGGAAGGAACCCTACTCTTATGATTCCACCCATTAGCTATACCGCTTATTCTTTGCAGGGTCGGGGGGGGGGGGGGGGGCGGGAGCCAATCCCAGCCGACACAGGGGGAGAGGCAGGGTACACCCTGGACAGGTCGCCAGTTTATCGCAGGGCTGACACATAGGTCCTACATAGGTCACACTCGCATTCACACCTACGGGCAATTTAGAGTCACCAATTAACCTGCATGTTTTTGGACTGTGGGAGGAAACCGGAGTACCCGGAGGAAACCCACGCGAACACGGGGCGAACACGCAAACTCCACACAGAAAGGCCCTTGGGTCAGGTAGGGATTGAACCCAGGATCTTCTTGCTGTGAGGTAACAGTTCTAACCACCGAGCCACCGTGCTGCCCTTTTACTATTAATACTCTTATGATTATTATTTTTTTGTTGTTGTTAATAGGTGTCCAGTAGATGTCGCTTTAACTCCATCATAGGGTCTCTGTGTTAGCCTTACTTACTGACGTCATCCTCGTCTTCCAACTGTTTACCTTATCATATCCTCTGGCATCATGTCTTTGTACATTTGCAATTGTGAAAATACACCTCGATATAAGTTTATATAACGTTTCAAACAGAAAGATTTAGAACACAACATCATCGTCATCACGTTCAGCTTCAAGTCCCTGTGTCAACCACTGCAAGGCCAGGAAGTCAAAAAAGCCGGTCTTCCCCGCTTGATACAATTCCTTTTTGACAGTATCTCTCTAGTATTTAAAAAAAAAACACCAGCCATTTCCCCAGAAAGCTCCCTTTATGCGGATTTTACTATAGACTTCTGTATTGTTCTAAATTAAACAAGCGCTACTGATTAAATTGTACTGTATCACGCGATAATATCCATATGATTAATAGGTTCTTCTTTTAACTCATTACTCGAAGCAGGCACTGCTGTCACCCCTTTTAGATAGATCAAAACCATCCTCACATGGTCGGTAATCAAAAGAAGTCAAAGAGGAAGAGAAAGCGTCGGGTTGAAAGATAGCAAAAAGGTAACTGAAGGGTGGGTGCTGGGTGTAGGGAGGACATAATCTGAGAGACAGTTAAATTAGTGAGCAGCCATATCCTCCTCTGAGCTTTGATGACCTGGGTCCATGGAGTAAGAGCCATACAAGGTGTGCCCACCTCTCCTTTGTGTCTAATTACATCTCTGTCTTCATGGACCATGCATGACCTTTAGGAACACTGACAGGGACCTGGGGTCAATAGGCATGTCTTAAAGAGAGCGATGGAGAAATAGATGAAGAGAGAGAGAGAAAAATAAGGGGAATGTGGTCGCAGAGTTAAAGAAGCAAAATGTAATCCTATGAATTGTCAGCTCTTATGAGAAAGACTTGCCGACAACAGGCTTTATGATCGCGCCCCCTCATGGTGGTGTGGAAAAATTACAATTGAAGAAAAAGATGGAAAGTAGCAAGTCGATAACTCCTCTTCACAATCACAACAGAGACTACAATGCATCGTAAATGTCACCAATTATCTGAATTATCTTTAAAACCAGGTAGTGAAATAATCACAAAAGAGACAACTCATTGTAAATGTCACCAATCATCTGAATGTTCTATAAAACCAGGTAGTGAAATGTAGAAATCGGTGGCTTATTTCCATACTTTTAATCTTTAGTCTGTTTACTGGTTGCACCTTGTAATACTAAAGCAGAATGAAGCTTTGTGTGTACCCTTATTAATAATAATAAAATTAACTGTATTTATAAAGCACATTTAAAAAACAAGGTGCACTGTTGCTTGGCTTATAAGGTTCAAGATAGGCTTCCCTCAACAATTTACAAAAAGTAGACGTAACCATGTTGCCTATCAATAGCCTATGCCAGAAATGCATTTATGGGTCTGAGAGATGTAATAATGTATGAGGCATTTTAGTGAAATGGGCTATAAATTGCATTGCGTAATAGGTGACAGAGAGCCATGCTGACTTGTTGAAATAAAGTAGAAATGAGGAACTCACAAAATGTATGAACAGTTCAATGAATTAATGTATGAATGAATTCACATGTTAGTCCTGAATTTAACTTTTAGAAGTTGCTTATGAAGTGCAGGCAGAGCAAAAGAACTGCAACTGCATTGACTTTGTTTATTAAGTAGGAAGTAAAGGTTAACCTAAGTTTAACCCTGTAGACCTATATGTGAGCGCAGTAATTCAAATGACCAATTACATATAATTTAGGTCTGGAATAAAATCATGCTAACTCTGCAAACCATTACGTCCTCTGACTCAGTTAATTAAAAAACTATGTCAAGAGAGTTCGACAGATTGGCGGACGATGGCTTCCGCATGGTAAATTGCCTATTAAATGTCAGGCATGCAGTCTACACAACAAGCAATGGCCCACATTATATTAATCTCAGGAACCCAACATATCGAAGCACAGCAAACACCAATACCTCTTAGTAAAGCTTTAAGAATTATGAGTGCCACAGACTCCTGCCTACTAACCCTGTCAAAGTAGAGGCAGTGGACCCAAAAGAGGCTGAAGTCCGCTGACGCATTCAGCTCAATCAGCTGTTATGTGTCTGCAATGATGATATATATTGGACCCATGACGGTCGGAATTGGTTCCACAAGAGCGGAATGTACCTTTTGAGAGAGCGAGCAGTAGAACCTTTTTTTATAGTTCGATGAGTTGAACCCTGCCTACTCACTTTACACCTCTGTGGAAGGGCAGTCTTATGCCGATTGCTCCATGGCCTGCCCCCTGGCTAAATATTTGTAGTGCAACGCAGTGGGCTTTGTCCATCAGTTTGCACTATTTTGGAACTGTAAAATAATAACAACCGTTTAAAGTTTTTATTTTATTTATTTGGTTGGCTAGTATTATTCATCAATAAGTATAAAAATGGAGGCTAAATAGTACAATAAAGCCTGGTGAGTTTAATTGAGGCTAATGACCAGGGACAATGGGGGATAGCCTACCTTGTTTGCAGTCAAACCTCATTGGGTGTATGTTTCTTTCTTCCTGTTTGAAACTGCCGGAACAAAGGTATTGCTTAAGTTTAAAAAATATATAATTTAAATAATAATAATAATAATAATAATAATAATAATAACACTATAATAATAATAATAATAACAATAATAACAACACTATAATAATAATAATAATAATAATTATTATTATTATTATTATTATTATTATAATTATTATTATTATTATAATTATTATTATTATATTATTATAGTGTTGTTGTTGTTGTTGTAGTTGTTGTTGTTGTTATTTTTATACAAATTGGAAGGGGGTAAACATTGAGATTTACAGTATAAAAGTTTGGGCCAAAATGAGGAACTTAATCTGCTGTATCACGTGACATAATTCAGAAAACAAGGAAGGTACTGGTAAAAATTCAACGTCGACTCACGTCTGTCGAGCGTCAGGTGTATCAAACTAAATTAAAAAGGGTAAGTCAAAACACTCTTACAATGCTATGTTTAGATTAGACACGGGATTTAATTAAGAAATATGGTACAACAAACGATCATATGTGTACAGAACTTTACTGCACTAATTGCTGATTGGGCTAAAGTCATGAATTGAGAGAGACGTGCACCGGCTATTATTTATTTGTTATTTTGTTCAATAGTTTAATTAGCTTTGAGTTATTATTTTTGTCGAATAAGTTTTACTTTCGATTTCTCCTTTGCCATGAGTTTCATCGTTCTGAGTAGACCATGGGAAATGTGTTCAACCTTCATTCCATATTCCTGCTTTCATATATCGACTTTCTTAGCAAATACAGGCTTTTGGAATGTTTTTGTACTTGTACCAACGCAACTATTTGCATTCAAAGTCTTTAACGGAAAAGGCAAGATGAAAACGAGGGAATTGTTAACTTTACTTTTGCATGTGGCACACGCATTGTTAGGGAACTGTACCTTTTGTTTCGTCTACACTTGTGTGAACTTCTTAGTTGTCCTATTAGCCGTGAACAAGTAATACTTATGCTCATGGTCATGGTCAAGTTAAAAACATAATTTATCATGGTAATATTGTAGACCCGCAAGACTCCTGCGGCGATCATTGTTCATTATTATTGTTTCGAATTATCAGAATGCAGATATTTATATCCAGACCTATTTCCCTTTTCAAGTTTCAGTTCAGGACTTCTGACTGCTGACTCATTTGCTTACCTTTCTAAATGCCACTAGACCTTTGACAGTAGATGAGACCGCAGGTGGTGCTGCTCACACAACAGTATATCATTCACAATGTATTATTTTTGCTGTCAAACTTAAAACCCTGGATCTCCAAGATCAAGTCGAGGGAATTGCTAATACCTCACCTTTGATTGGGGACTCTCTGCCACCTTTGACTACAGTTGTTAGTGGTTTTACCATGTTTGCTCATATACTCCTGCATATTTCCTGCATTATACGTGTGTGGTAGTCTTCCTGTCAACCCACATAGACAATGTGAGGTTTGACTTTACAGAGAAACGGAAGTCAGTACGTGTGAAAGATAAATCCACTGAAGAGTGAAATCTTATTTTTATTTTTTTTTGTAGCCAAACCTCATACATAGTATTTTCCTTTTTCTTGATGTGATCTACCTGTTCACCAACCAGCAAGGTCACAATGTTGGGAAGCCTGCTGCTAGTTTCCCTGTGTGGGGCTGCCTTCGCCTTGTTTGAAGGCAGAGTGGACCAGCACTGGCAGATGTGGAAGAAGACCCATGACAAGATCTATCTCACTGAGGTAAGTAGAAAGGTTTGAATTTGAACATACTGTGTAGTATACTTTTTTAGCTCTTTGGTTTAAAAGTATGAAAATATGCTACAGAGGTGGAGTCAGAAGAAGTTAGTTCATACAATGAAAATATGCTACAGTAGTGGAGTCAGAAAAAGTTGAAGTGTTCATTCAATGAAACTATGCTACAGCCAGGTGTTTCAACCAGGCTAATAGTCAGCTAGGGCTGGAACCAGAACTGCACTGATGCAATGGAGTGAGAGGACTCTGGGGATAACGTTGGATCGAGAGGGAGATATATGGAATCTGTTCCGGTTAGAGAAAAGTAGATAGAGATGATGACAAATAATAGGTACCTGAGTTGAATTTTCACAGTGGATGCTGATGGGTTGTCTCTTGCATCGTGACCCAGAGCAGATGGTTTTGTCAGTTTTTTTTCTCTGGTTCAACGTATCCTCCGTGTTCAGGTGGAGGAGCTGGGCAGACGGGAGCTGTGGGAGAGGAACCTGGAGCTGATCACCCTCCACAACCTGGAGGCCTCCATGGGCATGCACACCTACAGGCTCAGTATGAACCACCTGGGAGACAGGGTGAGGCTTTCCCTCCCGTAGATGATAAATTACATATGTGAATCCTCCATACGCAGCGCTTTATGAATCCATGTGTGAGGTGGTTTAGCTGTAATCACAGCCTTTCAGATGTTTACTTCCTGTGAGAAAAAGGGGGGTGGGGGGTAGAACCAAGCGCATGTCAGTTGCCACATTTCAATTGAACAGAGGTTTTGAGAAGAACATAAAGCTGGTCCTGGTCCACGTATGACGTTTTCAGTTTTGGTTATCTTTCCTATCTGAATTGCACACTTAGGCCGTTTACAATTAAATGCAATGCCTCCTACACATTTGAGGCCAATTGCTTTAGACTTAAGACGACGGGCAAACATTATTCAATTTTCTGAACGGCAATGACGATGATAGATGATCACATGATTATCTGCTTTATGCTGCTTGACATGGTGTTCTTCAAAGTGGCCTCTCTGAACCAAGCATGCATTCCAAATGAGGTTTGGGTGTCCCCATAAGATTCCGGTATGTTTGAGGAAGAAGAACTGGCCTTAGCTCACCTCAGACTTATCTGGAATATATCTATGTTATTATTATTAGTGTATAATCATTATGCGGATCATAGTTTGATAAACGGAAGTAGGGGCTGTTTGTTGGCAGCATATGCATCGCCCCACACATTTCTTTTTCCTTTCCTTGACATTAGGCATGAGACATTAGACTAAGCATTTGCTTTAAATTCTATGATCTCGTATTTTGTCATTTATTTTTCTTTAATTTTTGCTGTTGTCTTTGCTTTTGGAACTTATTTTCTTTGTTGATAAGGAATGCTACAAAAAGGCCATTCATGTTTTGGAGTTTTTCTCTATAGCTTAACCCATGATTTGATGACAGAATTTCCTTTGAATTTACCAAAACAATAATAGCCATTTACTGTAAACAGACAACCCTTTTCTCAACAATAGTATATAATTTATCATTGATTTCACACAAAATGCAAAAGCTAAGCAGTCTTTTGCAAAACAGTTCACACAATGCTCTGACCGAAGTCACAATTCTTTACGCAAACCTCAAAAAGGTATTGTGTAACTCATGTCTACAAAACAAAATAATCTTCTCACAGCTAACACTTAGTCCTCATAAAAGTAAATCATAGTTTCACTCATTGACACAAAATGAAAACACTTCATCAGTCAATCACCCCATCAAAAAAAGTAACTAGTGATTGTTTTGCATGGAATGTATATCATATTGATAATAAATTGATAACATTTACAATTGTTAGGTAAAATAATGAAAGATGTGGCCAGTAGAGAGATCTTGTGGAGCTTGGTTTCTCCTAGCTTGTCTCATTTAACGTTGCCAGTATTGAAAGCCGAAGTTGTGAAGTTGTTGGTCCAGGTGGATGACTTTATGTAAACAATACAAATGGGGCAAACATTTTTTTTAATTCAATTTAATATAATATATGCATGGCATAATATGTATTTGTGTGTGTGTGTGTGTGTGTGTGTGTGTGTGTGTTTGTGAACAATCTTCATGGAACCAAGTCCCTTTTTGTGTTTGTATTAAGCAATGACTATCTATTGATTGTCTTTCTGTTCTTAACTTGACCCAGTCCCCAGAAGAGATTCGCAGGTTTTACGCCACTCTAACTGTACCTAGTGACCTCAAGAGGGAGACTTTGGTAAAATCAACCGGTGCTTCTGTCCCAGACACCATGGACTGGAGAGAGAAGGGCTGTGTCACAAGTGTCAAGTATCAGGTAGTGCTGGAACTCACATCTTATTGGTATTCCTGGTAACAACAAAACATGCAACCGCTACAGGCAGGGTTAGCTTTTATGATATTGACTTAGCTTAGAACATTTTTTTTACATTGTAAGAACTATTGTTTGCAGTCATAGTTCCTCTTTCTTGTTTTTTTTTTTGAATTTTTTCCAGCTTTTTCAGGAAGCCAGTGCCACAAGTGCTTATTGTGCAACATTAGAATGACTTGCATTTCTTCAGTAGCTCCCTAGTTCAGCCATTTTTTTTTCTCTCTTTAATGTAATAAAACAAAAACGTTTTAAAGGGTGGCTGTGGCTCTTGCTGGGCCTTCAGTGCTGCTGGAGCCCTGGAGGGTCAGCTGGCTAAGACCACGGGCAAACTGGTGGACATCAGCCCTCAGAACCTGGTGGACTGCTCCTCCAAGTACGGCAACAAAGGCTGCAACGGCGGCTTCATGACAGAAGCCTGGCAGTACATTATCGACAACCAGGGTGTTGACTCGGATGCCTCCTACCCATACAAGGCAGTTGTGAGTTTTCACATCGGACCATGTCAGTTGAATTTAACAGGGGCATTTTTAGGACTTGGAAGACGTCTGGGGATTAGATCAGAGTCCTACCCATATATTTTTTTTTTTAAGGAACTAAAGTAACTAGCCAATGCAGACCATCAAAAAGACCTGTCTTTATTGGTCGGGCTCTAGTATAAATCCTTTAAGTTTTGACATTTAAGTAACAAACATTCAACAATTTTTTTCCTCCAAAAACACGTTTTCCTTTAGTAAAGAAACTCAACATATTTTTTGTAAGAAAATAAACATTTTGGCTTTTTTAAAGCGCCGCTTCAGAATCTTTCAAAACAGGCATTCAAAGTGTACTTTTCGAACACACTTGCTGTTGTTTTACATATGTATTCCAAATAATAAACTGTACATATAATAGTCTAACCGTGTTTACATTTTAGCAAGGACAGTGCCAGTACAACCCAGAACAGCGCGTTGCTAACTGCTCCAAGTACAGCTTCGTGCCACAGAGTAATGAGGATGCGCTAAAGGAAACTGTGGCCACTATTGGACCTGTCTCAGTCGCCATTGATGCCACAAGACCCACTTTTGCCTTCTACCACAGCGGTAGGGAACCTTATCTTCACTTTTATGACTTCACCTGTCTTCGGAAAGATAATTTAGGTCTTATTTCTCCAGATAATACTCTAGCAATGTATTTGTATGGCCTTGCATAAGGCTTAGTCAGGCATTAAAACAATTTTGGACTTTTTAACGAACTAAATCAATGGTAACCCTATATTAGTTTTTTTTATTAATTTAGAAGTTTAACACTTATTTTTCATTATTTCAGGAGTTTATGATGACACAAGCTGCACTCAGACAATTAACCATGCAGTCCTGGCTGTAGGGTATGGGACACAAGATGGAAATGACTACTGGCTTGTAAAGAACAGGTATTTCTTTCACCTTTCACTCTGCAGCTCCCTTCTACAAGTTTCAACATTCTTAACACTTGTGCGAGTCTGTGGGCAAAATGTTTGACGCAAAAACTGACACCTAGTCTTTCTATCTAACAGTTTCTAACTGTCATATCTCACAAACAGACATCAATTCATATCACTTAATGGATTCACTTCTGATACGTCCTCAGTCACACAGGGTGTTCCCCAGGGCTCCGTCCTGGGGCCCCTCCTGTTCATAATCTATATCCTTCATCTTGGTCAAATTATCAGACATTTCAACTTCAATTTCCACTGCTATGCTGATGACACACAGATCTACATCAGCACAACTTCATTCGATAATCCTCCACTTGCCTGTGTTGAACACTGCTTATCTACAATCAACCACTGGATGCAGGAAAACTATCTCAAACTGAACAGCAATAAAACAGAACTCCTCTTAATTGGCACCAAACACACCCTAACTAAAGTTGGCAATATCTCCATCTCTATTGATGGTCTTACAGTCTCCCCCTCCCCTTAAGTACGCAATCTTGGCGTATTAATGGATTCCACTCTTTTGTTTAGCTCTCATATCAATAACATGGTCAAATTATCCTTCTCCCATCTTAGAAACATTGCTAAAATCCGACCATCCCTTTCCCAGAGTGCAGCTGCCAAACTCATTCACTCATTCATCTTCTACCATCTTGATTACTGCAACTCACTTTTTTTCGGCATCAACGCAACCTCCCTCCATAAACTCCAACTGGTTCAAAACTCTGTTGCTCGTCTTCTCACCTCTACAAAATCTTCTGAGCACATAACCCCGTGCTCTTTAATCTTCACTGGCTTCCGGTCAGCCAGCGCATCATCTACAATATCCTTCTCCTCACCTACAAAGCTTTACACAATTTGGCCCCTCACTACCTCGCTGAACTGCTCCAACTTTACCATCCTACCCGGACACTACGTTCCTCTGCAGATAGGCAACTGGTCACTCCACAAGCAAAACAAGCATTTTGGGGAGCGTGCATTTTCTAGGGCAGCACCTAAATTATGGAACTCTCTCCCTCCTCTAATTCGGAATTCCAACTCGCTATCAATCTTTCAAACCCACCTTAAAACCTATCTTTTCACCCTAGCATACCCTAGTTAACTCTGTTTAGAACCTGGTCCCTTTCTTTTACTGATACTATCCATTTGCTTACTGATAGTTAGAACTGTTGTTGCTGTCTGTCTGTAATACTATTTCTGTCTAATTGTTCATTTATGTCGTGTTATTTATGTTGATGCTGTGAAGCGACTTTGGGTGTTAGAAAAGCGCTATATAAATAAAATGAATTATTTAATTATTATTATTATTATTATTATTATTATCTGATCATTCATACCTTAACATTGAAGAACTGGTAAAATTATTGTAAGAAAGGGAAAATAAGTTGTTTATATATTGCAGTTGAATAACATTTAACATACATGTTTCTGTACTCTGTCTAGCTGGGGAACCACTTTTGGAGATGGTGGATACATCCGTATGGCGCGCAACAAAAATGACCAGTGTGGTATTGCCAAGTATGCCTGCTACCCCATTATATAATTTCTCACTAAGAAAACCATATACTACTAATTTCATCATTCAGGGTTTGATCTTGAAATAACCTTTTTTTTCCCAAGATCTGTTTTATGATCAGACTTTATTTTTACATAACACCTTTTTTAATCTAAAAGTCAATGTTATGGTGAGAGACAAACAGTTTTTAATCTAAAGATCTACAACAAGCCAATCAATGTTTTTTGTACTGTATGTAATGACACTTTCAAACTATTTTACTACCTTATGTGATGTTCCGAATATAAATATATTTTTACCTCATACATTTTGCCCTTTTGTTGAAAGTGAACATTGAGTGTGTGTGTGGGGGGAGGAGGGGTGTCTTGTTCCTGTTGAGCATAATCCTATGAGTGTTGGAGGAAGAAAGTCTGTGGAAGGTGGGGGTGGATACTAAATCTACATACACGATTGCTGTTTAAAGTCTTGTATACATAACATTGGGTAATTATGATATTTTAGCTCACTGGACAAAAAAATGGAGACGTTAACATACTGATTTTTAGAACATAGTGTTTGAAAAACACAGTGAGACAGATAGACTATATGGGCGCAAGAAAAATAGGAGCCTGCACATGTTTTAAAGTCAACTTAATAGTGTATTGATGAACTAATCAAAAGTAGCCAAAGAAATACAATAGAGAGTGTTTAAATGAGTAGAAGTCAATGTGAATGCAATGCATGGCTGGGTGTCAAAGTGATGTGAATGTTGAAAAGGTGCAAACTGAAAAGCTAACCAAACCAAATGCAACCGGGCGTGGTAGACCCAGTCTGTGAAGGGAAGAGGCTGACGCCAAGCAGTACCACATCTTATCAAGGCTCCTAAGCCCTCATGTCCAATTGCACCAAATCAGGGTTAACCCCATCCAAAGGAACAGCAGTGAGTCTAAAAGTAACCCAGCAAAAAGGAAAAAAGATGGCTTACTTTACTGCAAATGTCGCAAGGTTTAGTCTAAACAAATTACATTAAAATTATGATTAGGAATATTTAGATTCCTAGTTATTTTTCCTTCAACAATAACTATGCCAGCATACCAGTAATGTTGTCCTATATGAAAGTGGCAAGATTTGAGGAAGATCTGGATCTTTTCAAATGTACAATGAAGTGTACAATGTGTGACTTATCAATAAGCTGACCGCCATCAGCACCTCAAGTGATCAGTTGTGACGTCATGCAAATTCAGCATTGTGGACAGGGATGGGCATTCCAACCCGCTGGGTCGATTTCAAATTTCCCACGGGAAAAGTCCAAGGGAGAAGAAAGAACAGTGGGTGTCTTCAATTTGAGTTAGTTTTTGTATTGCGTTTCATTTTTTTTTGCATTTTAAGGTGATTATTATTTAAAATTAATCTGCAAGCATGTCTTTTATGTAAGTTACTCGCGATCTGTTATAATATGACTCGGTGCATAAACCAGTCTTTTGATCTTTGTAGACTACCATAGTATTGTCCAAAATACAGTTTGTTTCTTTATTATAGATAGAGAATAGGTCTAACACTTGTTAAAAACGGTTGAAACAATAACACAATTTGTGCAGCTTAGTTGTCTGGGGTTTTTTAAGTAACAGAAGGTGATTGATTGCCTTTTATGAAAGATTTAAACCGGGAAGGAACCCTACTCTTATGATTCCATCCATTAGCTATACCGTTTATCCTTTGCAGGGTTGTGGGGGGGCTGGAGCCTATCCCAGCCGACACAGGGCGAGAGGCAGGGTACACCCTGGACAGGTCGCCAGTCTATCGCAGGGCTGACACATAGGTCCAACATAGGTCACACTCACATTCACACCTACGGGCAATTTAGAGTCACCAATTAACCTGCATGTTTTTGGACTGTGGGAGGAAACCGGAGTACCCGGAGGAAACCCATGCGAACATGGGGAGAACACGCAAACTTCACACAGAAAGGCCCTTGGGTCAGGTCGGGATTGAACCCAGGATCTTCTTGCTGTGAGGTAACAGTGCTAACCACCGAGCCACCGTGCTGCCCTTTTACTACTTTTAATACTCTTATGATTATTATTTTTTTGTTGTTGTTAATAGGTGTCCAGTAGATGTCGCTTTAACTCCATCACAGGGTCTCTGTGTTAGCCTTACTGACGTCATCCTCGTCTTCCAACTGTTTAACTTATCATATCCTCTGGCATCATGTCTTTGTACGTTTGCAAATGTAAAAATACACCTCGATATAAGTTTATATAACGTTTCAAACAGAAAGATTTAGAACACAACATCATCGTCATCAAGTTCAGCTTCAAGTCCCTGTGTCAACCACTGCAAGGCCAGGAAGTCAAAAAAGCCGGTCTTCCCCGCTTGATACAATTCCAAAAAAAAACACCAGCCATTTCCCCAGAAAGCTCCCTTTATGCGGATTTTACTATAGACTTCTGTATTGTTCTAAATTAAACAAGCGCTACTGATTAGATTGTACTGTATCACGCGATAATATCCATATGATAAATAGTTTCTTCTTTTAAGTCATTACTGGAAGCAGGCACTGCTGTCACCCCTTTTAGATAGATCAAAACCATCCTCACATGGTCGGTAATCAAAAGTAGTCAAAGAGGAAGAGAAAGCGTCGGGTTGAAAGATAGCAAAAAGGTAACTGAAGGGTGGGTGCTGGGTGTAGGGAGGACATAATCTGAGAGACAGTTTAGTTAGTGAGCAGCCATATCCTCCTCTGAGCTTTGATGACCTGTGGCCTGTGGGTCCATGGAGTAAGAGCCATACAAGGTGTGCCCACCTCTCCTTTGTGTCTAATTATATCTCTGTCTTCATGGACCATGCATGACCTTTAGGAACACTGACAGGGACCTGGGGTCAATAGGCATGTCTTAAAGAGAGCGATGGAGAAAGAGATGGGAGAGAGAGAGAGAGAAAAATAAGGGAAATGTGGTCGCAGAGTTAAAGAAGCAAAATGTAATCCTATGAATTGTCAGCTCTTATGAGAAAGACTTGCAGACAACAGGCTTATGATTGCGCCCCCTGATGGTGGTGCGGAAAAATTACAATTGAAGAAAAGATGGAAAGTAGCAAGTCGATAACTCCTCTTCACAATCACAACAGAGACAACAATGCATCGTAAATGCCACCAATTATCTGAATTTTCTTTAAAACCAGGTAGTGAAATAATCACAAAAGAGACAACTCATTGTAAATGTCACCAATCATCTGAATGTTCTATAAAACCAGGTAGTGAAATGTAGAAATCGGTGGCTTATTTCCATACTTTTAATCTTTAGTCTGTTTACTGGTTGCACCTTGTAATACTAAAACAGAATGAAGTTGTGTGTGTAACCTTATTAATAATAATAAAATAAACTGTATTTATAAAGCACCTTTCAAAAACAAGGTTACAACGTGCTTGGCTTAGAAGGTTCAAGATAGGCTTCCCTCAACAATTTACAAGAAGTAGACATAACCATGTTGCCTATCAATAGCCTATGCCAGAAATGCATCTATGGGTCTGAGAGATGTAATAATGTATGAGGCATTTTAGTGAAATGGGCTATAAATTGCATTGCGTAATAGGTGACAGAGAGCCATGCTGACTTGTTTAAATGAAGTAGAAATGAGGAACTCACAAAATGTGTGAACAGTTTAAAAATGAATTCATATGTTAGACCTGAATTTAACTTTTAGAAGTTGCTTATTTAGTGCAGGCACAGCAAAAGAACTGCAACTGCATTGACTTTGTTTATTAAAGGTAAAGGTTAACCTAAGTTTAACCCTGTAGCCCTATGTGAGCACAGTAATTCAAATTACCAATTACACATAATTTAGGTCTGGAATAAAATCATGCTAACTCTGCAAACCATTACGTCCACTGACTCAGTTAATTAAAAAACTATGTCAAGAGAGTTCTACAGATTGGCGGACGATGGCTTCCGCATGGTAAATTGCCTATTAAGTGTCAGGCATGCAGTCTACACAAGCAATGGCCCACATTTTATTAACCTCAGGAACTCAACATATCCAAGCATAGCAAACACCAATACCTCTTAGAAAAGCTTTAAGATCTATGAGTGCCACAGACTCCTGCCTTTTAAAGATAACCCTGTCAAAGTTGAGGCAGTGGACCCTAAAGAGGCTGAAGTCCGCTGGCGCATTCAGCTCAATCCTCTGTCATGTGTCTGCAATGATGATGTATATTGGACCCATGACGGTCGGAATTGGTTCCACAAGACCCGAATGTACCTTTTGAGACAGCGAGCAGTGAGCAGTAGAACCTTTTTTTATAGTTCGATGAGTTGAACCCTGCATACTCACTTTACATCTCTAAGGAAGGGCAGTCTTGTGCCGATTGCTCCATGGCCTGCCCCCTGGCTAAATATTTGTAGTGCAACGCAGTGGGCTTTGTCCATCAATTTGCACTATTTTGGAACTGTAAAATAATAACAACCGTTCAAAGATTGTTTTTATTTATTTGGTTGGCTAGTATTATTCATCAAGTATAACAAATGGAGGCTTATAGTACAATAATGCCTGGTGAGCTTAACAAAAATGCAACCGCTCACTGGTCACAACAGAGGAGTAAGCCGTGGTAAGAGGGGGTGTTTTTAAATACGCGTACCCAGACTAGCACACATCCACACCCAGGGAAGCAGCCTAGGCCTGCGTTCGACGGAACTGTCGCCTTTTTCGCTCACGCGATACCGATTGCCGACACCAGATGCCGACATAGCGCACGTCTTCCATTAATTGAGGCTAATGACCAGGGACAACGGGGATAGCCTACCTTGTTTGCAGTCAAACCACATTGGGTGTATGTTTCTCTCTTCCTGTTTGAAACTGCCTAAACTAAGTTACTGCTTAAGTTTTCTAAAACTTGTCGTTAAACCAAAAAATATAATTTAAATAATAATAATAATAATAATAATAATAATAATAATAATAATAATAATAATAATAATAACAATCATACTAACAATAATAATAACAACACTATTCTTATAATAATAATAATAATAATAATTATAATTATAATTATTATTATTATTATACAAATTGGAAGGTGGTAAACATTGAGATTTACAGTATAAAAGTTTAGGCCAAAATGAGGAACTGACTCTGCTGTATCACGTGACATAATTCTGTATACACCAGAAAACAAGGAAGGTACTGGTAGAAATTCAACGTCGACTCACGTCTATCGAGCGTAAGGTGTATAAATTGAAAAGGGTAAGTCAAAACACTCTTACAATGCTGTGTTTGATTAGATACGGGATTTAATTAATAAATATGGGACCAAAATACATTAAACGATCATATGTGTACAGAACCTTAGTGCACTAATTGCTGATCGGGTTAAAGTCATGAATTGAGAGAGACGTTTGCTTTCAAAGTCTTTAACGGAAAAGACAAGATGAAAATGAGGGAATTGTTAACTTTACTTTTGAATGTGGCACACGCATTTTTTTAGGGAACTGTACCCTTTGCGTTACGTCTACACTTGTGTGAACTTCTTAGTTGGCCTATTAGCCGTGAAAAGGTAATACTTCTTATGCTCATGGTCGTGATCAAGTTAAAAACATAATTTATCTTGGTAATATTGTAGACCCGAAAAACTCCTGCAGCGATCATTGTTCATTATTATTGTTTTGAATAATCAGAATGCTGATATTAATATCAAGACCTATTTCCCTTTTCAAGTTTCAGTCGAGGTCTTATGACTGCTGACTATTTGCTTGCCTTTCTAAATGCCGTGAGACCTTTGACAGTAGATGAGACCGTAGGCTCGTTTTTTTTTTCCATGTGTCAGGTTACAATAACTTTACCCATCACATGGGCAGGTGTTGTCATTTGGAATGAGTTTGAACTTGTTTTGTGTGTGAGACATGGTGCTGCTCACACAAGAGTATATCATTCACAATGTATTATATTGCTGTCAAACTTAAAACCCTGGATCTTCAAGATCAAGTCGGGGAATTTCTAATACCTCGCCTTTGATTGGAGACCCTCTCGCATGCCACCTTTGACTACAGAGTAGTTTGTTGTTTTTACCATGTTTGCTCACATACTCATGCATATTTCCTGCATTATACGTGTGTGGTGGTCTTGCTGTCAACCCACATAGACAATGTGAGGTTTGACTTTACAGAGAAACAGAAGTCAGTACGTGGGAAAGATAAATCCAGTGAAGAGTGAAATCTTATTTTTTTTTATTTGTAGCCAAACCTCATCCATAGTATTTTCCTTTTTCTTGATGTGATCTACCTGTTTACCAACCAGCAAGGTCACAATGTTGGGAAGCCTGCTGCTAGTTTCCCTGTGTGGGGCTGCCGTCGCCTTGTTTGAAGGCAGAGTAGACCAACACTGGCAGATGTGGAAGAAGACCCATGCCAAGATCTATCTCACTGAGGTAAGTAGAAAGGTTTGAATTTATTGTTAAAAATGTTTAGAACACCACCCGCGGGAAAAACCAAGGGGGTCGGGTGCGCTGCCAGAAAGGTGGCAGTGAAGGCAGAGGTTTTCGACGGATCGGACCCGGGTGGCAGAGGCTGGCTTTGGGGACGTGGAACGTCACCTCTCTGGCAGGGAAGGAGCCGGAGCTTGTGCGGGAGGTGGAGCGCAACCAGCTGGATCTGGTGGGGCTTACCTGTACGCACAGCCTCGGCTCTGGAACCTCACTCCTGGATAGGGGTTGGACTATATTCTTCTCCGGAGTTCCCCAGGGTGAGGGGCGCAAGGCTGGTGTGGGGATACTCACAAGTCCCCGGCTCAGTGCCTCTATGTTGGAGTTCACCCCAGTGGACGAGAGGGTCGCCTCCCTACGCCTGCGGGTCATGGGGGGGGAAACTCTGACTGTTGTCTGTGCCTATGCACCGAACAGCAGTTCGGAGTATTCGGCCTTTTTGGAGACCCTGGATGGAGCCTTGTATGGGGCTCCTGAGGGGGACTCTGTAGTCTTGCTGGGGGACTTCAACGCACATGTGGGCAATGATGGAGACACTTGGAGAGGCGTGATTGGGAGGAACGGCCTCCCTGATCTGAACCTGAGTGGTGGCTTGTTATTGGACTTCTGTGATAGTCATGGAATGGCCATAACAAACACCATGTTCGAACATAAGGATGCTCATAAGTGTACCTGGTACCAGAGCACCCTAGGCAGAAGGTCGATGATCAATTTTGTTATTGTATCATCAGACCTGAGGCCATATGTTTTGGACACTCGGGTGAAGAGGGGGGCAGAGCTGTCAACTGATCACCATCTGGTGGTGAGTTGGGTCAGGTGGCGGGGGAAGCCTCTGGACAGACCTGGTAAGCCCAAACGTGTAGTGCGGGTGAACTGGGAACGTCTGGAGGAGTCCCCGGTCCGGGAGGCCTTCAACTCACACCTCCGGCGGGGCTTCTCTGGCATCCCTGTGGAGGCTGGGGGCATTGAACCGGAGTGGGCGATGTTCAAAGCCTCCATTGCTAAAGCTGCGTCTGAGAGCTGTGGTCTCAAGGTCTTAGGTGCCTCAAGGGGCGGTAACCCTCGAACATCCTGGTGGACACCGGTGGTCAGGGGAGCCGTCCGATTGAAGGAGGCCTTCCGGGATATGCAGTTGCAAGGTACCGACAGGCCCGAAGGACTGCAGCCTCGGCCGTGGCAGAGGCAAAGCAGCGGGTGTGGGAGGAGTTCGGAGAAACCATGGAGAAGGACTTTCGGCTGGCACCAAAGCGGTTCTGGAAGACCATCCGACACCTCAGGAGGGGAAAGCAGGGAACCATCCAAGCTGTATACAGTAAGGATGGGACGTTGTTGACCTCAACTGACAAGGTGATTGGGAGGTGGAAGGAACACTTTGAGGAACTCCTGAACCCGACAAACCCACCCTCTATAGTAGAGACAGAGCTGGAGGATGATGGGGGATCAGCATCAATCTCCCTGGCGGAGGTCACTGAGGTGGTCAAACAACTCCACAGTGGCAAAGCCCCAGGGGTTGATGAGATCCGCCCAGAAATGCTGAAGGCTCTGGGTGTTGAGGGACTGTCATGGATGACACGTCTTATCAACATTGCGTGGAAGTCGGGGACAGTACCTAAGGAGTGGCAGACCGGGGTGGTGGTTCCCCTGTTCAAAAAGGGGGACCGGAGAGTGTGTCCAACTACAGAGGCATCACATTACTCAGCCTCCCCGGGAAAGTATACTCCAGGGTGCTGGAAAGGAGGGTTCGACCGATAGTCGAACCTCGGATTGAGGAGGAACAATGCGGTTTCCGGCCTGGTCGTGGAACAACGGACCAGCTTTTTACCCTCGCGAGGATCTTTGAGGGGGCCTGGGAGTATGCCAATCTGGTCTACACGTGTTTTGTGGATTTGGAGAAGGCGTATGATCGGGTTCCCCGGGAGATACTGTGGGAGGTGCTGCGAGAGTATGGGGTGAGGGGGTCTCTACTTAGGGCCATCCAATCTCTGTACTCCCAAAGCGAGAGCTGTGTCCGGGTCTTCGGCAGTAAGTCGGACTCGTTTCCGGTGAGGGTTGGCCTCCTCCAAGGCTGCGCTTTGTCACCTATCCTGTTTGTGGTATTCATGGACAGGATCTCACGGCGTAGCCGCGAGAGGGGGAGGGGAGGGGGGCTGCGGGTTGGTGGGCAGAGGATTGCATCACTGCTTTTTGCAGATGATGTGGTCCTGATGGCATCATCGGTCTGCGACCTGCAGCACTCATTGGATCGGTTCGCAGCCGAGTGTGAAGCGGCTGGGATGAGGATCAGCACCTCCAAATCTGAGGCCATGGTTCTCAGCAGGAAACCGATGGATTGTCTACTCCAAGTAGGGAATGAGTCTTTTCCCCAAGTGAAGGAGTTCAAGTATCTCAGGGTCTTGTTCTCGAGTGAGGGGAAAATGGAACGAGAGATGGGCCGGAGAATTGGAGCAGCGGGTGCGGTGTTGCAGTCGCTTTATCGCACCGTTGTGACGAAGAGAGAGCTGAGCCAGAAGGCAAAGCTCTCAATCTACCGGTCTATCTTCGTTCCTACTCTCACCTATGGTCATGAAGGGTGGGTCATGACCGAAAGAACGAGATCGCGGATACAAGCGGCGGAAATGAGTTTCTTCCGGAGGGTGGCTGGCATCTCCCTTAGGGATAGGGTGAGAAGTTCAGCCATTCGTGAGGGATTTCTTTGCGTAGAAAGGAGCCAGTTGAGGTGGTTCGGGCATCTAGTAAGGATGCCACCTGGCCGCCTCCCTAGGGAGGTGTTCCAGGCAAGTCCAGCTGGGCTTGGACTAGGACCAGGTGGAGGGATTATATCTCCACACTGGCCTGGGAACGCCTTGGAATCCCCCAGTCAGAGCTGGTTAATGTGGCCCGGGAAAGGGAAGTTTGGGATGCTCTGCTGGAACTGCTACCTCCGCGACCCGACCCCGGACAAAGCGGATGAAGATGATGATGATGATGATGATGTTTAGAACATATTGTGTAGTATACTAGTTTAGCTCTTTGGTTTAAAAGTATGAAAATATGCTACAGAGGTGGAGTCAGAAGAAGTTAGTTCATACAATGAAAATATGCTACAGAGGTGGAGTCAGAAAAAGTTAGTTCATACAGTCAAGTGTTTCAACCAGGCTAAGAGTCAGCTTCGGCTGGAACCAGAACAGCACTGTTGCAATCGAGAGAGGGGACTGGAGATAAGGTTGGATCGAGAGGGAGAGATATGGAATCTGTTCCGGTTAGAGAAAAGTAGATAGAGATAATGACAAATAATTGGTACCTGAGTTGAATTTTCACAGTGGATACTGATGGGTTGTCTCTTGCATCGAGACCAAGAGCAGGTGGTTTTGTCTGTTTTTTTTCTCTGGTTCAATGTATCCTCCGTGTTCAGGTGGAGGAGCTGGGCAGACGGGAGCTGTGGGAAAGGAACCTGGAGCTGATCACCCTCCACAACCTGGAGGCCTCCATGGGCATGCACACCTACAGGCTCAGCATGAACCACCTGGGAGACAGGGTGAGGATTCCCCTCCCGTAGGTGATGAATTACATATGAGAATCCTCCATACACAGCGCTCCATGAATCCATGTGCGAGGTGGTTTAGCTGTAGTCACAGCCTATCAGATGTTTACTTCCTGTGAGAAAAAGGGGGGTGCGGGGGTGGAACCAAGCGCATGTCAGTTGCCACATTTCAATTGAACAGAGGTTTTGAGAAGAAGATTAAGGTGGTGCTGGTCCACGTATGACGTTTTCAGTTTTGGTTAACTTTCCTATCTGAATTGTACACTTAGGCCGTTTACAATTAAATGCAATGCCTCCTACACATTTGAAGCCAATTGCTTTAGATTTAAGACGAAGGGCAAACATTTTTCAATATTCTGAAAGGCAATGACAATGATAGATGATCACATGATTATCTGCTTTATGCCGCTTAACATGGTGTTCTTGAGAGTGGCCACTCTGTATCCTTATCAATCACTGCAGGTTGCATTGCTTTTTCCTTTCCTTGACATTAGACTAAGCATTTGCCTAAAATTCTATGATCTCGTATTTTGTCTTTTATTTTTCTTAAATTTTTGCTGAAGTCTTTACTTTTTGAACTAATTTCATTGTTGATAAGGAATGCTACAAAACAGGTCATTTCTGTTTTGGAATTTTTCTCTATAGCTTAACCCGTGATTTGATGACAGAATCCCTTTTTGTGTTTGTATTACAGAAAGTAATGACTATATATTGATTGTCTTTCTGTTCTTAACTTGACCCAGTCCCCAGAAGAGATCCGCAGGTTTTACACCACTCTGACTGTACCTAGCGACCTCAAGATGGAAACTTTTGTCAAATCAACCGGTGCTTCCGTTCCAGACACCATGGACTGGAGAGAGAAGGGCTGTGTCACAAGTGTCAAGTATCAGGTAGTGCTGGAACTCACATCTTATTGGTATTCCTGGTAACAACAAAACATACAAACGCTACAGGCAGGGTTAGCTTTTATGACATTGACTTAGCTTAGAAATTTTTTTTTTATGTTGTAAGAGCTATTGTTTGCAATCAGAGTTCCTCTTTCTTGTTTTTTTGTTGCATTTTTTCCAGCTTTTTCAAGAAGCCAGTGCCACAAGTGCTTATTGTGCAACATTAGAATGACTTGCATATCTTCAGTTGCTCCCTAGTTCAGCCATTTTTTTTCATCCATTCATATATTTTATTTGGCTTTAATAAGGTATACAGATCTAAATTATTTTGTATTTGATTAGTCTTTTTAGTCTAGGTTCATTCACAACAATTGAACAACATATTCAAAGCTAAACTTATCTTCAAAGCCTCAAAAGCAGAACAAACTCGCCTAAACAAACTCTGTTTAACATTTGAAATGTGACTCCTTTCCTTCTCGCTTTAATGTAATAAAATAAAAACGTTTTAAAGGGTGGCTGTGGCTCTTGCTGGGCCTTCAGTGCTGCTGGAGCCCTGGAGGGTCAGCTGGCTAAGACCACGGGCAAACTGGTGGACATCAGCCCTCAGAACCTGGTGGACTGCTCCTCCAAGTACGGCAACAAAGGCTGCAATGGCGGCTTCATGACAGCAGCCTGGCAGTACATTATCGACAACCAGGGTGTTGACTCGGACGCCTCCTACCCATACAAGGCAGTGGTGAGTTTGCACATCGGACCATGCCAGTCAAATTTAACAGGGGCGTTTTAGGACTAGGAAGACATTTGGGGATTAGCTCAGAGCCCTGCAATGTTTTTTTTTTTTTAGGAACTGAAGCTACTAGCCTATGCAGTCTATCAAAAATATTTTTATCTGTCGAGCTCTAGTATAAATCCTTTTAGTTTTGACATTCAAATGACTAACATTGAACACATTATTGTTTCCAAAAACATGCCAGAAACTCCACATATTTCTTGTGAGAAAATTAAGTATTTGTCTTTTTTTAAAGTGCTGCTTCAGAATCTTTCAAAACAGGCGTTCTTAGTGTACTTTTGGAACACACTTGCTGTTCTTTTGCATATGTATTCTAAATAATAAACTCTGTACATATAATAGTCTAACCGTGTTTACATTTTAGCAAGGACAGTGCCAGTACAACCCAGAACAGCGCGTTGCTAACTGCTCCAAGTACAGCTTCGTGCCAGAGGGTAATGAGGATGCGCTAAAGGAAACTGTGGCCACTATTGGACCTGTCTCAGTCGCCATTGATGCCACAAGACCCACTTTTGCCTTCTACCACAGCGGTAGGGAACATTATCTTCACTTTTATGACTGTACCTCTCTTCGGAAAGATAATCTTGGCCTAACCTCTCCACAGATAATACCTTGTATATTAGTCAGGCATTAAAACTTTTTGGAACTATATAACAAACTAAATCAACCGTAACCCTATATAGTAGCGCATATTAATTTAGATGTTTGACACTTATCTTTCATTATTTCAGGAGTTTATGATGACACAAGCTGCACCCAGGTAATTAACCATGGAGTCCTGGCTGTAGGGTATGGGACACAAGATGGAAATGACTACTGGCTTGTAAAGAACAGGTATTTCTTTCACCTTTCACTCTGCAGCTCCCTTCTACAAGTTTCAACATTCTTTACACTTATGCGAGTCTGTGGGCCAAATGTTTGACGCAAAAACTGACACCCAGTCTTTCTATCTGATCATTCATACTTTAACATTGAAGAACTGGTCAAATTAAAATGAGAAAGGGAAAATAAGTTGTTTATATATTGCAGTTGAATAGCATTGAACATACATTTTCCTGTACTCTCTGTCTAGTTGGGGAACCACTTTTGGAGATGGTGGATACATCCGTATGGCGCGCAACAAAAATGACCAGTGTGGTATTGCCAAGTTAGCTTGCTACCCCATTATATAATTTATCACTAAGAAAACCAGATACTACTAATTTCATCAGTCAGGGTTTGATCTTGAAATAACCTTTTTTCCCAAGATCTTTGTTATGATCAGACTTTATTTTACATAACACTTTTTAACCTAAAAGTCAATGGTATGGTGAGAGACAAACAGTTTTTATGTAATGACAATGTATGTAATGTATGTAATGACACTTTCAAACTATTTTACTACCTTATGTGATGGTCCGAATATGAATATATTTTACCTCATACATTTTGCCCTTTTGTTGCAAGTGAACATTGAGTGTGTGTGTGGGGAGGAGGGGTGTCTTGTTCCTGTTGAGCATAATGCTATGAGTGTTGGAAGAAGACAGTCTGTGAAAGGTGTGTGTGGGGTGGAGGTGGATACTAAATCTACATACATGATTGATGTTTAAAGTGTTGTATACATAACATTGGGTAATTATGATATTTTAGCACACTGGACCAAAAATTGGAGACGTTAACATACTGATTTCTAAGACATAGTGTTTGAACAACACATTGAGACAGATAGACTATATGGCTGCAAGAAAAATAGGAGCCTGAATAATAGGCTGAGTACCACAGTTTATCAAGGCTCCTAAGCCCTCATGTCCAGGTGTACCAAATCAGGGTTAACCCCATCCAAAGGGACAGCAGTGAGTCTAAAAGTAACCCAGCAAAAAGGAAAAAAAAAGATGGCTTACTTTACTGCAAATGTCGCAAGGTTTAGTCTAAACGAATTACATTAAAATTATGATGAGGAATATTTAGATTCCTAGTTATTTTTACTTCAGCAATAACTGTGCCAGCATACCAGTAATGTTGTCCTATATGAAAGCAAGATTTGTGGAAGATCTGGTTGTGACGTCTTGCAAATTCAGCACCATGGACAGGGACGGGCGTTCCAACCCGAGTCGATTCCAAATTTCCCACGGGAGAAGAAAGAACAGTGGGTATCTTCGATTTGAGTTAGTTTTTATAATGCGTTCAATTTTTTTTGCATTTTAATGCGATTATTATTTAAAATTAATCTGCAAGCATGTCTTTTATGCAAGTTACTCGCGATCTGTTATAATATGACTCGGTGCATAAATCTTTTGATCTTTGTAGCCTATTTTGGACATATCATTGTCGAAAATACAGTTTGTTTCTTTATTTTAGAGATAAAGAATAGGCCTAACACTTGTTAAAAACCGGTTGAAACAATAACATAATTTGTGCAGCTTGTCTGATTTTTTTTAAGTAACAAAAGGTGATTGATTGCCTTCTATGAAACAGGGAAGGAACCCTACTCTTGTGATTATTATTTTGTTTTTTAATAGGTGTCCAGTAGATGTCGCTTTAACTGCATCATAGGGTCTCTGTGTTAGCCTTACTCACTGACGTCATCCTCGTCTTCCAACTGTTTTACTTATCATTTCCTCTGGCATCATTTCCTTGTAGATTTGCAAATGTGAAAATACACCTCGGTATAAGTTTATATTACGTTTCAAACAGAACGATTTAGAACACAACATCATCAAGCAATAAAACAAATTGTTTATTATTTTACTAAAAGGAAAGGAACACCCTGAGTTGCCGTAGCCTAAATCCAATAGAGTAGGGGCAGGATTACTTATTTAAGGGGAATCATTCAAATTATCATAACTGCATGAATGAGTGAACACAACAGTGCAAACACTCAATTGCCATAGGCTATGTGCACTGACTAGGTTCATTGATCAAGCAGTTCAAACACTCTTTATGGCATTGGAGTCAAATTCCATTAAAGGTTTATACCCTAAATGCCGTTGCCGTTATTCTAAGCTGTCTGTGAGCCAGTGAAGAGTTAACAGTTCACGGATAGTAGCCGTTCCCCGCCTCCTCCCCCGCAACTCCGACCGATATAAACAAACCCGTTTACAGACCGTTTACAGTACGTCTGCTTTCTTCCCGTGGCTTCAAATAATCACCCACACAGACAGAGAGATGGCACAGAGCGACAGTCAGAGATTGGCTTTCCCCGAGATAATAGAATTGAACGTGGGCGGACAGGTGTATGTAACCCAACGTGAGACTTTGATTGCAGTTCCAAACTCTCTACTTTGGACAAGTTTTACGCAGAGGAACCCTAGCGACCTTCCTAAGGACAGCAAAGGGCGCTACTTCTTTGACCGGGATGGTTTTCTGTTCCGTTATATTTTGGATTATTTACGGGACTTAAATCTCGTCTTGCCTGAATTTTTTAAAGAGCGGAGTAGGCTTCAGAAAGAGGCAGACTTCTTTCAGCTTCCAGAATTATCTAAGCGCCTCAGACCTTTGGCTTTTATTAAAGACAACTCTGTCAGTGAAGAGACCGTAGACCCAGAGGAGTCTGCGCTTGCAAGCGCGCTCAGCTGCGCCAGCATAACCACCGTTGAGGGCTCGCGCCATGCGTCGGCCATGAGTAGCCCGGTTACAAGTAGCCCAGTTACTACCCCGCGCTCTCTAATTCCAAGCAAGTCTGGCTATATCACCATCGGCTACAGAGGATCTTACACCATCGGAAGGGATATCCAAACGGATGCAAAGTTTCGAAGGGTCGCAAGGATAACGGTTTGCAGTAAGACGTCATTGGCAAAAGAGGTTTTCGGTGACACTCTAAATGAGAGTCGGGACCCTGACCGACCCCCAGAGAGATACACTTCCAGGTATTACCTCAAATACAACTTTCTGGAGCAGGCGTTCGACAGATTGGCGGAAGTCGGTTTCCGCATGATAGCGTGCAACTCCACGGGTACGTGCGCGTACACAAGCAACGACCCAAACGAAGACAAAATCTGGACCAGTTACACCGAGTATGTGTTTTCAAGAGAGTGACCGTTGCATACTTTTTAATATGTGACGTGCCAAGCAGAAGTTAGGCTTTGACCATAGAAATTGTGTATCGTTTAAAAAGGTAAGACATAGGTATACATTGGGACCAGGTAGGATAACATGGCGACAGATAGGCTAGTCAGTGGCCTATAGTGAAGTCATCTAGCTAAAGGTCAATGCATTGTGAGGCCATATTACCCGTTTCTGTTATGGTAATGATCCACCTGTTTGTAAAGTAGATCACAGTTAGCATGAGTGATTAATAGTGGTGCTACACTGAATATTACTTGGAAATCAGATCAGACTTTGTAAAAAAGCCTAGGCCTATTCATTCATGTTTATTTTTATTATTGCTCTCATTCTTAGCCTATACATTCTATATATTAGATAGATGTAGGCTATACAATCTATATTTGTATATGGTTAATGAATGTGACGCTTGGCTTTAGCTCTTATTTTTAACGATGAGCTAGTTAGACATTGGCAATGATGACTATATTTTACAGTAATCTAATCGTTCACGTGTAACGAAGCATAGCCGGAGAGAATGTTTTTGTACAGTCCATTGCACAAATGTTGTCTTGTGGGGAAAAAAACTATGAAAATGACAAGAGATGCATTAATGACTTAGCTGTCAAGATGGATTCACAGTCCACAAGATTTCATGTAGTGTAAAAACGAATTTTCTTATTGTTGCTTTTATTTTGTGACCTACTACTTGCTTTTGGGTCGAACAGCAATATGCTGTTATTTTCTAAATATGCATAAATTGTATAAATGTTACCTTTGTGTTGACATTCTTTAAAAAATAAAAATAAAACCTCTGTTTGAATGCAATTTTTTTTTACCTGCTGTGTTCTTTTCATGGCATTTGTTAATGCATTGCCTTTTACCTGGCAGATGCTTTACATTGCATTCCACCTTGAACAAAGTAGGGCTGTTTTCATACTTATATATTTATGATATTATTTTTAATTAGTTAGTTTAATTAGTACACCAATATAAGTTATGAATTTAACGTCAGTTTTCTTGGTAATAACAGCAGCCATGAAGAGCTCTCCATTCATACATTTCAAACATACTGTTACTGATAATGTGGTTAATCTCAACCCTTCACACTGGCAGAGAGAGAGAGCGAGCGAGTACTGCAGAATCACCAGCAATTCCAGAATAGTTATTTGGTTAGCAAACCTAATAATAATTAATTCTGAACCTGTGTGCCCTGACCGTTGTTGGCACACACACCACATTGAGGAAACCCAGCAGTTAATATGGCACTTACCACACAAACATTACAGTCCTTCAACTATAGTACTGTGGGTTTCGATCCCACATCACCTTTTTATTTCCTTTGGTTTAACCAACTAAAATCAAAATCTATGTTGACCTAGTGATGTTGACAATGCTCAAACAACAGACTTTCTTCAATCCCTCTGTAGTGTATGCTCCCCCTCAAGTCACAGTAATGCATAGAGTGTATGCTTTTGCAGAAGTACATTTCTAAATGTATGTTTGCATGTCTAAGGCAGGTTGCATTTCTTATCAAAGACAGACAGTTTAAGTCATTTGCTGCAGCTGCGTAGTGTTGAGGCATGCAGAAGGTGATCCACCGCTGCAGGCCGGAGGCACCAAACTCTGCTCTAAAACAAGCTTCCAAAAAATAGTGTGTGTGTCCTTTGTCAGGTGCATGCATGTCTGTTGTGCACATACATCTGTCAAATCTAGTCAACTGTTCCATCCGTTCTATATGTTGTGGAAATATTTAATTATTAGCTCAATTTATCTAATCTCTGAGCATGCACACACACACACACCCACACACACACACACACACACATTTATTCAAGTCACACATCTGATGTCATCTGATGCAGCCATCTGGAGAGGAAGGGGAAAAGATGGACTTCCTCTTGTCGCCTTTGGTGTCATCTGCCAACACACGCAAAATAAATGTGTTGCTTTCTCTCTGTCTGCAACTTTAACAAAGGGCAATCAACATCTAAAAAGGTAATATACGATCTGAATAGCTGAACATCACAATATAGTAGTCAACCTTCTTCCTGTTCTCATGTCCTTCTCATTTGCACGGAAAAGAAAAAAGCAGTTGTATTGCTTAAAAGGGAACTATGCAATTGAAGTGGTCAAAATCTGGGTTTATAGAAACCCTGAATGCCTTGTAAAAATAATTTTCTAAATAACTATTATGTTCTCATAGGGAAGCGAGTCTGACCTTTTTGAAAGACAAAGCTTTAAGGTTTGGAGGGTTGGAGTTTGGCTTACAGCGTTACATATTGACTATTGTGAGGCATTGCACAGCTCCCAACACAACACCTGGAATAGTTTCAGTTGTTTTGCATACATAGCGACATTAACTTAAATGGATTACTGCCTGCAGTGACCAAGGCAAATTATCCAGACAAAGAACAACTATATAAGTTGTACGTTGAATGGAGCTTGCTGTCTGCAGCCGGACTAACTTCTTGAAATGGAAGTTTGTTAAGCCAATACATGCACACAGCTTACATTGTCTCACATCCAGTAGATTCAAACTGATGGGGACCAAGTAAACATGACAGCAGGAGCCTTGCAGGATTGATTTTTTATACATGGCATCAAGTCATTGATTGACCCAGATTCCACTCTGGGAGGTTAGAAACAACTAATTCCATCGTTATGAGATCCTCTTGATAAATACGTGTGGATGCTCCTGCCAGGATTCCAGCAGCTATTTCTCTAGTTTGCTAAGGCCATGCTTTGAGGGGTGTAGCACAGGGAGGGAAGTAGCTTTCACTGAAATTCCATTGAACACGGTCTCTTTCAGCCCCCCCTCTTCTTTCTGTGGAGAATGGAGCTTTCAAAAGAGGAAGCTGATTGTGCTGATACGCAACATAAAACAAGGTTATAGACGAGCTCAGCCAACCTGCTGAGTTGAAACCAACCATTGGTTCAGACTCCTGTTGTGCCATACAGCTGTTCAAACCAGATATAAACATTCTCTCTCTCCCGCTCGCTCTCTCTCTCTCTCTCTCTCTCTCTCTCTCTTTCTCTCTCTCTCTCTCTCTCTTTCTCGCTCCCTCTCAGACACCCACACACACAGACAAACAAACACACCCACACATTCATGTTATCTATACTAAGGCATCTACCCATATCCTGATAGATTATTTATTTTGATATCAATGCACCCAATGTCTTAATCCCTATTTTTACCTACTTATTTTGACCGTTGTGTAAGAGAGGACATGGCTGACACAATTTACAATTGGTAATATGGCATGGTTAGGACCACCTATAAAAAAAGATTTTATCTGAGGGCGTTTTTAATTTTCATGCGTAACTTTTTTATGAAATCCAATGAGTTCATTCACCCTGAAGTAACAATTTCCAATAACTATCAAATGTATTCAGTTCAATTTCCATCCGGATTGACTTTTTGAGAGGAATTTATCCTAGGGTCTACAGAAACAAATACCAAAAAGCACAATATGAGGCTAGGTTTATGAAACGACAATAGAAAATACCCCAAGGCTTCTCATGCTTTCTATTCATAATTCCATTCGCAATCACCCAGGAAATGGTTGTCTATCTCAGGTTCAATAGCATGACCAAGTAAATATTCTCTGCCGCAAGGAAATGAGAGGAAATATCCCTTGTCATTTCCCCTGTCTGAACTGCCTTTCCTTTAGCAAGATGCTATTAATACCCTGCATGAACAATAATTTGAGCGGCAAGCTAGACTCCACAAGCCTGTACCGAAAACATATCTGGTGCTGGGATCCTTTTCTTGCTGCAAATTGATTTAGGAACCTTAAGTTCATGTGATCTGAAATTTGATGTGCGTTTCTCTCATAGAGGTTTGAACAAAGTGCACTTTGTGGATTTGGCTTCTTTCAAAAGATGTGCTGTATCTTTCCATGGAAACCAAGGAATGTGGTTAGATTAGAGCGTCTTGCCGTGAGTAATATCTGCTTGCATAGTTCATGGTGAGGGACCCCAGCTAGAGAAGAGCAAACAAGACGCTGAGTTATAGGGTCCAATCCATCCCTTGGCATTCCACTGGTGCCTGGCCTCAAAGCAAACACTGCTCTACCTACACAAACATACGGACTGATGCTTAGAAGTCATATAATATTGAGGCTCTCGTGAAAACTGCCTTATCGCATATTCTGTTCATACCGTAGATGGACAAGAACATACCATGTAACATGAGGAATCTTAGTTATGGAAAAGACGATTGACGCTTTTGGAAACCGCTGTGGAAACTTGACCCAGGTATGTCTTCTGTAGATGAGCTAATAATGTGAATCGCAGAGCTCATTGCAGAGCACCATGAAAGATAACAGCAAATGCACTGGGATCAAATTGCAAGTATTTATAACATATCAGCAAGTCTAATGGAATCATACTGTTTTTTTTTTGTACATTTATACAATATATCAACAGACACACGGAGCCAATGAAAATAACACTTTTCATCACTTTTTCATTACGTTTCAATTTCATATGGCTAAGAAAGATTCAGTAAGGGATTGTGTTGTCTTCTATTTAAGTTTAGCCTAAAAAGATGGTGATAAAGTATGCTGTAAATGTTGTTAATGCAAACCCTTAATATTGGAAGAAATCAGACAAATGCCAAGCTGAAGATTTTACGATGCTGCAAACCCGTTTCAAAGAGCACCAATAATTACGTAACATATCAAACATATCAATCTGCTAAGTGCAGGAGTATGCACTCTCTCACAGAGAAGGCCTTGCTCACTATTTACTCTCTCTGGAACTGTTTGCCAACTAACCAGCCGTGCAACCTGCTGGTGCAAACTTTGTTTGTTCCTTGTTACTCCCAGTTGCAAGGGGCCAGAGAGTCCTGCAGCCATTGATGCCTAAGAAGATAAAGATACCAGTGAGATTGTTTGTCCGATCATCTCACTCATATCACGTCTCAGATAGGGTCTCCTCTGTGTGAGTGTGTGCATTCGTGCACTTTTGTATGTGTGTGTGAGTCTGTGTCTGCAAGGGTATTTGCAAGCTTGCACATTGTTTGGATATGTGTGTGTGTGTGTGTGTGTGTGTGTGTGTGTGTGCGTGTGTGTGTGTGTGTGTGTGTGTGTGTGTGTGTGTGTGTGTGTGTGTGTGTGTGTGTGTGTGTGTTTAGCGTGTGTGTTCATATATGCATTTGGGTTTTTTTTTGTTGTTTTTTTTGTACTGTTTCCCTTCTGTGGGTTTATTTATTTAGTGTCAAGACGGTAACCCCAGAATGGTAAGCGGTAAATGGTAAATAAGTTTACCCCAGAACTCACACATCCTCTTTTACAAGCCCTTCCTCAAAGACAGCAGACTGATTTAAATAGTGCAAGTGTGGTGTAATGTCTCTTAAACTTACACTTTTAGCCACCTTCGTTTTGGTTGCAACATGTATGAATTGACCCTTAAAATAATTAAACCTACAATACACTTTATAATGTAAGTGAGTTAAAAATGGCCTTAGTTCTGAAAAAATATCTATAATTGAAACAAACATTTTACCAACATTTTAAATAAAAGATACTTTATGTTTAAGAAGACTTAAACAATTATATTTTATTGAAAAAAAAACTGAAAAACGAAAAACTAAACCCAACAGACGGTGCCTCAGTTCAATACCAAGGAGGGAAGAATAGGAAATGAAAGCTATAACACTGAAAGTCAAACCCCTGTCCCAGCTACACACATATACACACAAACACACACTTTTCTGGGGTAGATTGTGAGCGATAGGAGAATCACTAATTCAAAAACCCAGAAGATATCTTCCTGCTTCACAAAGGTTAATACAGATCAAACCCAACATATAAGATGGCACATCCATCTGTGTCAACAGCACAGCTTTCCCCTCTCACTGCCTCTCTGGGCCCTTCTCTCAAATCCCTTTATCTTTCCTGAGAATCTCATAGCGCTCTCTCTCTCTCTCTCTCTCTCTCTCTCTCTCTCTCTCTCTCTCTCTCTCTCTCTCTCTCTCTCTCTCTCTCTCTCTCTCTCTCTCTCTCTCTCTCTCTCTCTCTCTCTCTTTCACTCACACTCTTGCCCTTTCTCTCTTCTTCCTCGTCTTCTTCGTCTTCTTTCTACCTCTCTTTCTCTCTCCCTCCCTTTTTCTAAGTGGGTTTTGAGGATGGGTCTGGCAGTGGAACAGGGGGATGAGGAGAGGGGAGTGCGGTGCAGTGGGGTGAATGGTGGGTAAATGTCGCCCAGCCTCCGCTGTGTGTGTTTGGTGCCGGTGCCCAGTGGCAGTCCGGAGACCGAGTGGGGCGGCTCCCGGTGATGCAGCTGAGCCCTGGGCACAGCCCCGTAAAGCCAGCGCTTAAAAAGGCCGCCAGCATCAATCAACCGCAGGGAACAGAGGGATGGGAAGAGAGTGACGGAGGGAGAGGAAGAGAGGCGAGCATCCTCCTCCCTCGCTGTGCCGCCCTTCACTGGCATCCTCTCAGGTCTCTCTGAAAAGGCCAAGACACCGAAGGAGCTGAGCCAATTCTGAGTCCACTGTCTCAATATCCCCCTTTTTGCCTCCTCAAAGGGTGCGTGCTAGAGTGTGTGTGTGTGTGTCTGTGTGTGTGTGTGTGTGTGTGTGTGTGTGTGTGTGTGTGTGTGTGTGTGTGTGTGTGTGTGTGTGTGTGTGTGTGTGTGTGTGTGTGTGTGTGTGTGTATGTGTGTTCCAGTGGCTTTTTGATGTCTGTTTGATTTGCATTTTAGTTTAAGACTGCATGGCCAGTGGCATCCTGTGAAGTGATGCTCTAAGTGCACTCTAATTGGAAGGCGCTCCTCTTTCATATTCATGTTAGGATTTGTCCAATCGCTTTAATGATTAACACGTGTACAACTAACAGCTAGTTATTCATTACTGCCAGACTCTCTGAGGTGACTGAGTGGAGAGCACCATAGTCTCAAGCGAAAGAGTTTCAAAATCAAAATGAAAAAGTACAGTCCTTGTACAGTGCTTGAGGTTGTAAGAATAAAAATATGTACGAGAAGGCAAGTTGGCAAAACAGAGGGGCAAAGGGCATCATGGCCCATGGTAAAATATGTCAGCATTACCCACTGTCTGCCTACCTCTCCGCTGCCTGCCTACTCGTCCACTGACCATCTGAATCTCCACCTACCTACCTATCAATCTGACTGCCTGGCTGTCCACCTGCCCGTCTTTCCAACTGGCTGCCCGCTGGTTTGTCTGCATGTCTGCCTGCTGTTCTCCTGCCGGCTTACCTACCTGTCTGTCTGACTGTTTGCTTGTCTGCCTGCCAGCCTGTCTCGCTCCCGCTTTTGAGTGGTCTGGAGAATGTTCCGGCGCCAGTGATATTCCTCAACGAGAAGACACTCTCCAGACACCGCCATTCCACCGACACGCCCACTTCCCTCTCCATGCATCCTGTGTCCCCACAGATAACATTCCCCCTCATTTTTCAACCGGTCCCTGAGCCAAGCCATCTGCGGAGCAGTGTTACCGTGGCAACGAGGGAGTGACGGACAGCGAGACAGACACTGTCCACACAATTCTGTCCACACTCCTCATCTGCAGTTCTTGGCTGAAATATATGGGCTGACGAAGGATGCTTGCCACCAGACTTGATAGGGGTGCAATGGCACGGTACTCTCCCAGGTGCTTTGTGACTTAGCTTGAAATGCCAAATGGATGTGTACTGAAGCTATAGTATGGTGTTTGTAGGCTGTATAAGACACGATTGTATTTTTTTGGCCAGATTATGCTTTTAAGAAAACTTGTGTCCCTCTATCATCAGGAATTGTTTTAATCTGCAATCAGTTGCTCTTTTCCGCTTTGTGGGTCGGTCTGTATTTCTCAGTTGGATCTGTGATTACACTGCTGCTGCGTGCGTGCGTGCGTGCGTGCGTGTGTGTGGTGCATGCCAAATGTCTGTTGATTAAAATGTATGAGAAATGAAATCATGTTACAGGGACTTTTTCTTATATGTCTTCTCTGCTACCGCTACTAACCCCCTACTCACACATACAGTGCCTTGCAAAAGTATTCACCCCCCTTGGCATTTTTCATGTTTTGTTGCCTCACAACCTGGAATTAGAATGGATTGTTTGAAGGTTTGCATCATTTCATCCAGAGAACATGCCTACAACTTTGAAGATGTGATTTATTTATTTTTGTGAAGCAAACAACAAATAGGACAAAATAACAGAAAACTTCAGCGTGCATGAATATTCACCCCCCTAAGGTCAGTACTTTGTAGAGCCGCCTTTTGCGGCAATTACAGCTGCAAGTCGCTTTGGATAAGTCTCTATGAGCTTGCCACATCTTGCCACTGGGATTTTTGCCCATTCCTCAAGGCAAAACTGCTCCAGCTCCTTCATGTTGGATGGTTTCCGCTTGTGAACAGCAATCTTCAAGTCTGACCACAGATTCTCAATTGGATTGAGATCTGGGCTTTGACTAGGCCATTCCAACACATTTAAATGTTTCCCCTTAAACCACTCGAGTGTCGCTTTAGCAGTATGCTTCGGGTCATTGTCCTGCTGGAAGGTGAACCTCCGTCCCAGTCTCAAATCACAGGCAGACTGAAACAGGTTTTGCTCAAGAATATCCCTGTATTTAGCACCATCCATCTTTCCCTCGACTCGAATCAGTTTCCCAGTCCCTGCTGCTGAAAAACATCCCCACTGCATGATGCTGCCACCACCATGTTTCACTGTGGGGATGGTGTTTTTGGGGTGATGGGATGTGTTGGGTTTGCGCCAGACATAGCGTTTTCCTTGGTGGCCGAAAAGTTCAATTTTAGTCTCATCTGACCAGAGCACCTTCCTCCATACATTTGGGGAGTCGCCCACATGCCTTTTGGCAAACTCAAAACGTGCCATCTTATTTTTAACACTAAGTAATGGCTTTTTTCTGGACACTCTTCCATAAAGCCCAGCTCTATGGAGTGTACGGCCTATTGTGGTCCCATGCGCAGATACACCAGTCTCTGCTGTGGAACTCTGCAGCTCCTTTAGGGTTACCTTTGGTCTCTGTGCTGCCTCTCTGATTAATGCCCTCCTTGCCCGGTCTGTGAGTTTTGGTGTGCGGCCCTCTCTTGGCAGGTTTGTTGTGGTACCATGTTCTATCCATTTGAAGATGATGGATTTGATGGTGCTCCGGGGGATCATCAAAGATCTGGATATTTTTTTATAACCCAACCCTGACTAGTACTTCTCAACAACTTTGTCCCTGACTTGTTTGGAGAGCTCCTTGGTCTTCATGGTGTGATGCCTCTTGCTTAGTGGTGTTGCAGCCTCTGGGACCTTTCAGAAAAGGTGTGTTTATACTGACAGATCATGTGACACTTAGATTACACACAGGTGGACTTCATTTCACTAATTATGTTACTTCTGAAGGTAATTGGTTGCACCAGAACTTTTGAGGGGCTTCATAGCAAAGGGGGTGAATACATATGCACATGCCAATTTCCAGATTTGTATTTTTTAAAATAATTTTTTATATATATTTTTTTCTCATTTCACTTCACCAACTTAGACTATTTTGTGCAGATCCATCACATAAAATTCAGATTAAAAAAACATTTAAATTACAGGTTGTAATGTGACAAAATAAGTAACTAGCCAAGGGGGGTGAATACTTTTGCAAGGCACTGTACATGTTTTGCTATGTTCTCATTTTATGCTTCCTGTTTACTAGCACTGCTGTCCAATGTGTTCAAGTTCAGTTGACAAGGCCTATTCATGTCTGGATAGTCGCTCACTGATACGGTCACGCAAAGGTCACATGCTTACGTGCGCACACACACACACATACACACACACACACACACACACACACACACACACACACACACAACACACATAGCTACACGAACGGTGTATCTTTCATCTTAGTCCAATCATAAATGTTATCAGATCTATCAGTAGGTCCACAGAGTCCTATTGACAATTTTTGTTATGTCAAGTTGAGTGACAGCTTTTTGATTGCTGCATGTTCTGATTCACACCAGCAGACAGATGATTGTGAAAGCTCCAAAGACCTTTCAATCTCATACATTCAGCATGTGACACATCCTGCATTGTTCACAAAATGCGTCACAGCATGTTCTTTGTGTTGTCTACGTAAGTCTGAGCTAATATAGTAGTTACCCTGCCAGGTTGAACAATATAAAATGATCTTTTCATTTTTTAACAGCACATTTTTTCTCCAACTGCAGAGAAAATATATATATATATATATATATTTTTTTTTTTACTCTTGTTGCTAACCATTTAGAATGTGCCAATACAGAACACATTGTCTGGAGTCTAAACAAAATGAAGTGGTAACGTTGAACACCAGCCTGCCTGAAATAAAACGCTGCCGTTTCATGTCGTTTCTTGTGAGGAAACCAGATGTTCCACATGTTCTCCTGTTACTCAACAGCTAGTTGAGTAACTAGATTATATAAAACTGTATTATTTAATTAACGTTTCTGCAAAGACATTTATCTTTTTTTTTTTTTTTTTGTTATTACAGATTGTTTTGAACAATAAGTATTACTTGGTTTAAGATAATTAGCATTCAATTCCCTCCCCTTCTATGCCAACAAATCTATGTGCTAACCACCTCTATTTAGTTTGTGTACTCATTTGCCATCACACACTATATAGGAACACATAAGACCCTTAACATTCTCTGTTTCTTAGTCCAAAGGTGACTATCACTGAAGAATCAAACCACAAAAAGGCAATCCCGGTTTCCTAAGATAGGATCTGGTTTCGCCTCAGTCCCTTTCTCTTTCTCAGAAACAGCTGGCTTATGTCAAATGTGTCCATTCCTGACCATTTAGTAAGGCACTGAGCCAGGGGAATGTATGGCTTGCCATTGTTTTTATAAATCACCTTTAAGGCCATGGGTTATGCAACGTGGAAAATGTAAGCGTTCCCACTTGTTTTTGTCTTTATCTTGATGTGAGCTAACATTGTTAAATCTTTATTAGATTGTGTTTTCAGCAGACCGGTGAGCAACTTATTTTGAGATTGACTTTCGAAAAGCATAAATTATGCCACAGAACATTAAAAGGTCAAAAGAGACGGACAAAGCGAGAGACTTAGTTTGACACAAGTATTATTTTACACATAAACTGCCAAAATATATCCTCCAACACCCACAGTCCAGTCAAATCTAAAAAGGTCCCTCAACTCTGTTTGTATAACTGGACAACTTGCTCTGACCTTCAACATCTTCCCAGCTGTGTCGTTTTGGGTTAAGGGACCAACTCTTAATCAAACTGATATGTCACTACTGGGTTAATCTGCACTAATGCCGTATGGGACCTGATCTTCAGACTTGGTCAGGGTAGACTTTCAGACGTCAGGCCCTGGAGGACAAGGCCACGAACGCTTAACATTTTAATTTGATGGTCTTAACTGCCAGGATGGAACCGTGGCCGGGGGACCAGTAAAACACGGGGTCAAGAGCCATGGTATCTTTATGGAACGGAAGCGGAGGGACAGCACGCAAGATCTATTCCCTGAAGATGTCGTGTTGTGGTTCCCATAAAAAAACCTGGAACAAGACATATACCAGACCAGTGAACAAGCTTATGTCTAGCTAAAGGGGAATGGAAACACTAAGACAATTTAGACCGTTTCAACAGATGTGAAATACAGTATATATTACAAAAAAAATTGTTGTTGGCTACAGCTATCGCCACCTTTAGTATTATCATTTTGCCTATAAAGTTAGTAAAGTTTATATTTTGTATTTTCATCCAGTGACATAATTGTGGCTTAAGTAACCATGACAATAAAAATGGCAGCAACCATGGTCAAAATTTACCAAATACAAGCCACCTTCAAAGCCAACATATTTTTTTACATATAGGCCTGCTTTCCCATACAGGGATTAAGCCTAGTACTAGACTGAAATTTTTTTTCAATGGAGAATCTCCACTGACTGCAAGATTTAGGCTAGAACTAGACTTAATCCCTGTACGGGAAACCGGGCCATAAGTAACATAACAAATAACATATTATATTTTGCATATGTTTAAGCTGCTAAAGTTGTCTGTTCCATTCCCCTTTAATAGTATTATATAAAAGCTGAGCAGAACTGGACGAGTGGATCCTCACACTGAATCGGTCTGAAATAGAACAGACACTGTATTTCGACATGGGACAGACATCTACCGTGACCTGATCAGTCATCCATATCTTTATATTCTGCCTCCTTGCGCAAACAGGCTCAAGTCTTCCTGGATACAGCGTGTATGCATATCACATTAGTAGAACATTAATGTATACAGATGTAACTGCATTTACTTTTCACGATGCGATCAGATCTTTCGATGGGTGGTGACCCATGTAGGCAGAGCTGACATGCTTACACGAAGATAAGATTAATTCTTGCTTATGAATGTTAACTGACAGTAAGTAACTCTGAACTCATTTTACAGGCAAACTGGGCCTAGTTTTCCCTTCGATTGAGGAAGTGGACTGGGAAGGAGGGAGAGTTACGTGTTTTGTTGACCTCTGAAACCCTTAGGATAAACTTCTCATGAACTAAAATGTGTGCTCTTGTTTTGGTGAGTTTCAGCATGTTTACATTCCATGAGCGTTTCTACTTTGGAAGAAGACACTACTGAATTACCAGGACACCGCTCCGAATTGTAAAATCTGCAGTAGGAGAGTAGAAATGCAGAGTCTCCTAGTGCATGCCAAAAACTACTTTGCATTTGGTAAAACTTCTATAAGTTATTTGTTTTGCACACAACATTCAGAGATATTAAATACACCATTTCCCTAATGGGTTGCATGGCCATTTTAATGAACTTACATCTCTTTCCAGTTAAGGTTGATTACTGGTGAACTACATGCTTCGTAACAAACTGTGGTTAGGTGTATCTTTCAACTTTATAGCTAGAGGAAGGTTAAGGGACAAAAACAAATAATCATGTTAGTGGTTAGAAATGTGTATCAAATAAACTAAATCCATTACACCACCTTGAGGGTTAATCTAAGCAACAAACCAACATGTTGATCCCAAATATTGTAGGCTATGCAGTGCCATCTTGTGGTGCAAAAACAGACACTACAGTCAAAGTATTTCAGTAAGTCAATTTTATTTACAAACAAAGCTATGCTAATTCATTGGATAGGAAGACCCATTTATTTGAACTTATTTATAGTTAACATATTTATAGTTTACGATTGCTACTTGATTTGACCCAAAGTGCAAGTGAGTTACAACAGGGAGAAAAAAGCTTTACACAATTCAGATAGGCTCTCAAAGTATAGTTGTATCAGCCGCCTCTCAAACATCATCAAGGGTAGGGCAAGAGACAAACACACTTCATACAAGAAACAAAGCTAATAAAAATCCATAATATCAAATATACGATCGATTGTAGTGAGATGAAAATAAAAAAAAACTACAGTGAACAATCATCAACACTCATTCTAAACTATGTACCCCAGTGGTTTTAGTTTAGGAAAAATAATTACCAGTAAGCCTATACACACAAAATAAATGACAACACAACCTGAGAACAAAAATGGATTTAAAAGATTGCCAAGGAAGAACAACATTGCCTTGCCTGCTGTTCTGTAAAGACACAAGTTGACAAGACACTGAACAACAATGAAGTTGCACCCAAAGGTCAGGTGATGCACATGATCCGTTTGCTCAGCGTATGATCACTGGGTTACCATGGAGGCGCTCTCAGTCAACGGGTCAAAGCGTGTGCTCTCCTCGTCGATCTGCTGCTGCGATAAACTCTGGTCAAATGGAGGGGGCGTAGGTGACTGAAAGGGTTAACAAGCAAAGCATTAACACAACCTGTGTGGTTGTGACATTCAATCTGGAAGATGACATTTAGACAATATAAGGCATGTGATATCAACTAAGGGGACTGCGTGTCGTACAGGGAAACAAAACTGCTCCTTTGTTTGCTAGCTGTGCGGAGGAGTGGGGGGCAGTGAACTGAGGGCTGTGAAAAGGGGCGAAATTTACTACTTTTTCAGAAGGCAGTATTGGGAGACCCCCAACGCATACACTTCTTATAGTCCAAAATCTAACTTTATATATAACAAAAACTTGGAGAAATGGAAACTGTACTGACTATGCCTCCCTGCCCCCACCACCTTTGAAATAAAAATTGCGCCGAGGGCTGTGAATGACGGTGCTTCTCGTGTCGGATGGTCCAGAACTCACCTCTGCGTCGGAGGTAGCAGGGCTCACAGAACGGCTTCCTCTTCCGGATTCGAACCCGGGCTCCGGCGGCGTAGCCTCCCAGAGGTCTCCGGCAGTCAGCGCACTGGAAAAACAAATACATAAAATCAACTCAAAAATCAGAGCTCAACATGAGACAAGACCTCGAAGCCATGTAGCCCGACTGGAGAGTTCACCATCTTCTGAATGAACCTATAGCCGTGACAGGACACAGCCCCTCGGTCTCCTGAAACAACCATACAGCACCTACCCCCCACCAGCTAGACAAACTGCATCCACGCTGGGATTAGTTAGTGCCTGAAAGCAAAGTAGTGTGTTAATAACGTCCTTCACCATTGCAAGCACCACGACCACTATACACCCCTGTTTGGAGGGAATGTAAAGGGAAAGAGGGATGGAGCGTGGGGATAGCCAGAGAAACCCAGTGAGATGCCAGTGCACTCGTGATCAACAAGCTGTGGCTAGTGTGACCCTCTGTGAGGTTAGTAACGTGTCAGACCGGCTCAGACTACGGGCGGCTCACCTGGAAGCAGGCCGGGTGAAAGCAAAGGCCCAGAGCCTGGATGACCACGGCAGCACCCCTGCCCAGGGAACGCTCACACACACTGCAGGTTCTTTTGCCACTCACAGCCCTGGGACAACACGTACGCAAATGAGCGTATGCAAACACACACAACTATTGAATGAGGAAAGGTAACACACATTTGGCCATATAAAACGTTGAAGGGATAAACACTAAATATGGGGAATCACTTTAGTTTTCATCTTTTGGGATTGATTCATTCATTCTTAATTAGACAAAGTCGGGTTCCAGGGATGCTGAATGGATCTGACAAAACTACATACAGGAACCTTAACATGGCCACTGATCCATAAAAGCAACCCTGATAAACTCCGCTAAAAGCAGGAACAGCTGTAGACCTCAGTGGTACCTTCCAGGCTGATGGGGGTTGGGCTGTGATTGGCCCGTTGGTTCACGCCCAATGGGCAAGGTGTTAGAAGACCAGGAGGCATGTCTCTGCGGTAACCCCGCCCCCACACTGCAGCGAAGGGCTGCGGCGGCCGCGGCGGCCGAGATGGGCCGTTGGTAAGCGGCCAATGAGGATGAAGGGATGTGCATGTCGTCCAGAGACTCGTACCTGAAGAAGGACGGGGAGTGGGGGGGGGGGGGGGGGGGGGGGGGGGTCGAGGGTTCACCAGAGTGGCGGTTACCATGGTGCCGTACTAAGTGCGCTTGGTTTGTTCGACAGCTCCACGGAACAGCACGCAAACATTTAAAATGTAATAAATAAAATAAATTGGGGGAGGGTGAACCCAAAACACATTAATCCCATCCAACTGATCAGATTCCAACCCATCCTTATTCATTAAATCCGATTCATGCTCTGAGCCAGAACAACCAAAATATCCTTATTCATTAAAAAAAACGATGAATAATCAACAACCACCTCCTCATGGTGCTGCCCTGGTAGAGCGGTTCCTTAGTCACGCTGGCGCTCTGCTGGCGGATCCAGCTGTTGTCGGTCAGCAGCTGGGTCCTCTTCCTCATCTCCTCCAGGATCTGCTGCCTCTCCTGCTCCTCCTGGGACACGGGCCCCCGGCCCTTCATTTTCTTGAGAGCCCCGCCTGCACAGAGCACAGCAGAGGGTTAGCTGCCGTGACACGTGTGTGTGTGTGTGTGTGTGTGTGTGTGTGTGTGTGTCTGTCCGGAGGTGTTTTAGTATGACAGAAGGGGGAATGGAGAGAGCATGGTCGACGGGGCTAACCTCTGATCTCCTGTTTGTGGAGGGTAGCTAGAGCTGGCGTAGACTGGGACTTGGTCCTGCAAGACGGAAAATGGAAAATACCATCAACATCATACACAATATAACATGACCTCTCGGTGGTAGAGAACAAATGATACATAGATATTTGATCAGAAATCTGATGCAGCAACTGGTCCAACATGAAACAGGACAGCTGATAACAGCTTCTAGCAGACATTGGGGTTTTTCTCTGGCCAGGTAACAGTTGTGTACCTTGGGGATGGTGCTGGGAGTAGCCGCGGGGCTGTGCGCGAGTACTGACCTGTCAGCTGCTGACAGCTGGCTGAAACCATAGGAGGTCCCCGCCCTGCAGGATAGCAGCAGCAGCAGCAGTTGACCCAGAAGCAGAAGCAGCAGGAGAGGGAGCACAACAGTCGGGTCGAGGCAAATTAGCAAAAAATAAACACACACACACAACAGCCGAGCAAACAGCCAAGCCAATTAGCCTTGACACACACTGGCTTTCTTTTTTTATTGACCTCCACAGCCGGCTAAAGTCTTTCGGTAACTCCAGGAAAACAAAAGGTCAGTTTGGAGACAATTAGAACAGCCACTCACAAAGACACTAATGCATATGCACACACACTGGTGTCAGTCGAGAACCAATTAATGCACACACACATATATATTGTGAGCGTGATGCACGTGGGAAGGTTGAACTAAAAGCACATTTACCAATCTTGCTCTGCCAGCCTGTCACTCTGCTCTCCTTGCTCCTCCCCCTGTGGATGTGATTGCTTCCTGTTGGGCTCTGCTCTCGTCTCAATGGTCACTTTATATGCAGGGGGCGGGATCTTGGCAGGTCTTGCGAATCCATTGGTTACCCCATTGCTGCTCTGCTTTACATAGAAAAAGTAGTGGTCTGACAGTGTACGACTCACAGTGAAGCAGGGCAGTTCTCCAGTAGTGTCAGAAAAATCTGCCTGAATTGTCAACAAAAAAAAGGAAATTTCAGAACGTAAATAATTGATTACCCAGAATGCCTCACCTCTGACTTCCTGTAGCCTTCCCGTGCTGCTTCCTGTTGGGCCCTTTGCCACTCTGACTCCAGCCTCTCCTGGTCCCTCTGGTACTGCTCCTGTCACCACAAAGTCATTCCTTAAGAGAGAGAACCCCAAAAACCAAAACTCTGGAAAACGCACAGAGTCGATCTTTGTGTGTGTGTGTGTGTGTGTGTGTGGTGGGGGGGGGGGGGGGGGGGGCACACTAGAGATCACGAGAGTGAACTCCTATGATGTAAAATCTAGTTCAGCTGTAAATAGCCACGACACACAATAGCTAGCTATCGAGTAGCGGGATCATTTGGTCAAAGGACACTAGTGCTGGAGAGTTGATGCTGCTGGTTTGTAATCCGGCAAGGGGACACAGTGGCCGACCAAAGTAACACGCACACTTACAGTAAGTTTAGGTTACACAAGCACTTGTGTAATCCTAACAAATTGTGTAAATGGATCCTGACCTGTAGGAGGCGCTCCTGCTCCTCCTGCCACCTCTCCTGGCGCCGGCGCTCCTCATCGCGGTCCCACGACCAGTTGGAGGAGGAGGAGGGGCTGATAGAGGGCACCTGGAGCTGAATGAGGAGGTGTGGGGGGGAGGGGGGAGACACTCCATGCATTAATACAGGCTAACAGCAACAGCATGTAAAGCATTCAATTACGGCCTGCGGAAACAGGCTGCTTTAATAAGGAGCTGTTAATAGATGCAACCCTAAGGCCATTTAATTGAAAACAAAGTTAAGTTTTTTCTGTAAGGGTTCTGGGTCACTTACGTCAGATATGGCCGACTCGGAGCCTCCTTGAAAAGAAGAGAAACAGAGCGATGGATAAGCCTCAGAATAAGTGACTTACGTTACTAAAGATCTAGGACCATGCGCTTCAATTTACAGGTCATTCATCACAACAAACAAAGAACACCGCAAACGCTGCTCATCTGTTGAGTGCCATTTATAATTACGGATCATCAAGACACACACACACCCACCCACCCACCCACCCACTCCCGCGGACTGACTGCAGCCTGTCATGTGACGGAGTGTGAATTAACAGTTGAGAACACACACACACACACAAACACACATATTTACCACATAAATAGACCCAAGAGCTGACCACGGTTGACTCTGCTGGAACACATCACCAACACATTCACGATCAGCCCCAAATTAGATAAGCGTAAACACACACACACACAGCTTCAGGCCACAGTCTTAAGCCACACAACATAAACATAGTCTGCCCTTGCATGAAGCTTTGAATTATTACATGATCATGTCAATGTTCAGCGGCAGCAGAAAAATGCCAGGCCAAAGCATCTGCCACCAAAAGCCTTTTCAAGAAGGTTGGCAGCTGGGGTTTACCTTTCTGCATAAAAAACTCTGCTCTCTTTTTACGGTTTTTCAAAACAATGCGTTCATATTCTAAAGCGGGATAAAGGGAGCACAAAGGAGGATAAAGTGAGGTTGCAAAACGGACTTCAAAGAGCCTCTTTATTCTACAACGTGGATAAATGTCAGTGTGTCTTTGTCTGCCTTCGTCATGTGCCCTGGATATAGCTTTTACTTACCTTTCCTTGTGACTGTCAGGGGGTCATCACACAGGCCAGCATCAAGGCCACTGGACGATACATTCTTAGAGGAAAAAAGTATAGTAAAAAGTTTATTAATTATTTATATATATATATATATATATATATATATATAAAAAAATGTATTGAGCAGCTGTATTAAAGATACGACTTTGATCATATCAGCATCCTTCACGCGAGTCTCACTTTTAACTTAACGCTGAGCTGGGTCGGTTGCAGCGCCACGTTTTCCTCAAACACCGGGGCATCGGCGGGTTGGTCGGCATGGTGATCGGCATGGTGATCGGTCCGTCCTATCAGCACGGAGGCATTGGCCGTCAGGTTGATGGTCTTCCTGCTCTGGTAGGGCGGGTTGGGCTGGCCGCTCTCGCTGCTGGCCCAGTCTGATCCGGGAGCCACCATAAGATAGAAACACAGCAAACGCATGATACGGTAAGAAAAACACGGTCTCTGCCTCTCTGGAATTACCTTTGGGGCCAAGCTGACAGGGCTTCCTGTAGGGCTAAAGACATTTGTTTGTAATGTCTCAGCTGCATTAAAAAAGCAATGATCTGGGTCATCTTTTGTGATGTCTTTGGTTCTCATTAGGACTTCTGGGTTCATGCAGTACACCACATGGGTGTGCCCGTCCCGCTACGGGGCGTACGGAGGGACAAACGGCACCGCGACAAGCAGAAATCTGTCCCCCCCCCACCCCCACCCCTTCTCGCTCACCCATGTTGCCGTAGCGACGTATGTCCATGGCGAGGCTGCCGGCCTCTAGGGCGGCACTCATGGTCCTCTTCCACTGGTCGTAGGTCAGCTGGGCCACACTGTGGCCGTCCACCGCCACCACCTCGTCACCCACACAGAGCTGGCATTGCTCTGCTGGGCTTCCTGGAGAGAGGGGACAAGGGTAACCACAAATGACCTTTCAGAACAAAGTCAATGGATATTAACTAACTTTAAAAGCGGGCTATTTATAGTATATGCACAATAGGCGGGAGGGTTTTTTCAAGTATTGTATGAAAGAATTAGACATTAAAGGACCACAAAAAGCTGTGCCTTAAATATATGCGTCCACTTTGTCGGCCTATTATTTTTAAAAGGAGTAGCAGTGGTGCTCTGGGGACCACTACCCAGGGCTACTTGACTCCTCCATGGGGTCTGAGAAGCAGCAGGTTTAGAAGTGTAATGCTGGAGAATCCTGGGGTTGCAGGACGTGGCGGGGATGGTAAACCTGCCCGCTCGCATCACATCCCTCTTTAAACATTCATGGTCCTCGCAGCGTGGCTGCCTAGCCCTAGCAGAATACGATCCACATTTATTGGATATGATATGCTTGACTCACAGCCTGAAAGGGTTTTAGATGGAAACACAAGCCTATTTTTAGATAAGCCACAACATCATGTGCTGCTGGTAGACGACAGCTAAAACAAGCCAAAGCCAGTTCCTCCTCACACATCACTACTGCCGACGTATCAATTCCTAATGAACAACGTTTAGCATCAGAGTAAAAGCAAACCTTAAGCACAAAACCACCAAGTATACATATCCAGCCAAAATAGTAGAATTTAAAAGGAACAACATATAATGTTATTTTCACACAACGTGAGTTTGTGACAACAATCCAGAGAAAAGAGAAAACCACTATACAACCAGAGTTTCTGGACACTGCCAGGTCCAAGGGAAGGGGAGAGAGAGAGCTGAGGGGACAGGGTTAGGGTCTTACCTGGCTGAACAGATTTCACTCTGGCTCCGGTAGAATCCCAGTGGGTCTGGAAGCCAAAGTCTGACCTGCTGTTGGGCTTCAGACTCAGGCTCACCCGCATGTCACTGTGACGCACCTGTAACACACACACACACACGTGAAGATGACACCTTACGATCCAATGTCCCGCGCTTCCTGGAGGAAACCTAATGACAGGAGGATAGAAAACGAGGCGGCGCACACACACACACACACACACACACACACACACGATAGTGTCTTTAGTCTTCCCACTGAAAACATCTACTTGCTTGCAACATCCCAGTGCTCAGTGCCTGAATGACCTGTAAACCACAGGGGGAGGGACTGAAGCACTTGTGCAATTGGATATCATCAAAACACTTTACTTTGTAAATCATCCGTCACTGGAAATCACTAATATCTGGAACCGAACGCTCCTGTCCGCTCACCTGAACCGGGGGAGGAACCGACACCCTACTGGTGCGGGGGGAGTGGCAGTAGGTCTGGACCATAGACAGGGACTGGCCTCGTGGATGGTAGCCCTTTGTATGGTAGTGCGTCATGCCGACAGGGGTAGAACCCCTATCCACTTCCTCTTTCCTCTCCTCGTTCACTTCCTGGTCGACCCATTCCTGGCCTTGACCCCTGATCTTGGAGGTCGCGATCTTTATGTAGACGGGAGGACCAGTAGACTCAGTGCTCAGTTGGAAGGTATTATATTTGTCCACCTGGAAAAAAGAAAACAGTGTGAACCTGGCACAAGTCAAACTGTTTCGGTAAATACGAACTTGTAATCGGAACAAATTCAGATTGTTTGACAAGGCTGCATTTGTTTTTACTTTACTAGCTTTGTTTTAGGTCGGAACCATAAAACAAGGACAGATATAGCCAAATGTTCAATGTTTTTTATTCTCAAATGATCACGGTGCATTGCCATATATTTTGATCGTGGTTTCATGAGTATACAGTATAAATATCATCATTGGTTATCGATGAGAGAGAGAAAGCATGCGCTGGTCCAGAAGGTGAGAGTGTTGCTGAGAGGGAGGTGAGCAGTAGACATAAGCTAAAGTCGTGCAGCGGCTCAGTGCTATATTATTCATAGGACAAGCAAGGCGATCTGGGAACGCCAAGGTAACACAATACCTCTCACTACAACACACACACACACACACACACACACACACACACACACACACACACACACACACACACACACTCTTATCTTTCCCAACTGTAGCTTCCCTTCACACCAAAACACCTGGAAAGAATGTCAGGTAAACATTAAGCCAGAGGGCTTATTGAATAGGTCACGTCTATATAGGCTAGGTCAGTGGGCCAGAGCTGATCACCATATATTAGCAAACACACACGCACTCACTACTTTCCTTTTTCTCTAACTTCTAGCCGGATATAGAAAAACAGGGAAAGGTGTCATAGACCATCACTTCTTCTGGCAAACCAAAAAGGGCAACCGCAACTCACGCTATTGAGCCTGGGGAGAGAGGCCACTCTGGTGGCTCTGGATCCAAAAGGCTTGGCAGTGAGGACGGCAGACAGACGGGCCGAGCCCTCGGACCGCCGGTACCCTCTGGGCAGGCTGGCTGAACCCGACCAGGACCCGGCCCTGGTGCTGTACTTGTAGAGGTCCGGCGTCTCCCGGCCTTCAGTCATATCACAACCGTTCTTCTGGAACTCTCCCACAGACTGGCTCTGGTGGCCTGGGTTGGTCAGAACGTTTAGTGGGCCCGGTTGGGTGGTCGGAGCAGCGCAGTCTTTGAGACCGTGGGAAGTGGAGTGGTTCCAGACCGACCCGTCGGAGACACTGGGGTTGGTCCTGTGGTTTAGAGCATGAGGGGTGCCGCTAGGGAGAAAAGTCATGGTAGAGGTGAAGACCTGGTCAGTTCGGATATGTCCTGGTTCTGACCTGGTCGAGAAGGCAGCTTGGCTGGCCTGGGTCTGGGAGGAGAAAGGTAACTCTATAGTGGGAGTGGTAGCTCCAACTCCGTGTGACGCCAGGGAGGCAAAGTGTGTCATCTCTCCCATGTTGGAAGGCCCTAAGGCAGGCATGGCTCCTTGATAGGGACCCTGATCCTGGATGGGAAAAAAATAAAAAAAATAAAGAACTCTTCCAGGACAGATTTGAATTTGTAACGTGCTACCAAGAGCCCCTTAATTCATACATGTTTGTTAGCACATTTACAGACAGCATGATAACAAACAAACAGACCAACTAAAGCAGAGCACATCATCATAAAGCAAAGCGATGCGGTTAAAACGTGTCATAGTAGCTGACGTGTCCGTCCTTTCAACCGACCCCAGCCCAAAACACTGGTATGCCACGTGGGTGTGTGCGTTCACAAGGCTCCTTCCTGGTCCATGCATCACAGCACTGCTCTTCCAGGCTCACCTGTCTCTGATGCTGGGGGCTGTACGAGTCCTGTGGGCTGAAGTAGGCCTCGGTGGCGTAGCTACGGGCGAGGGACCCTCTCACGCGGGGCTTAAACTCAATGCAACCCTCCCTGGGCACGGAGCAAGAGGCTGCTAGTGTGGAAGGTGAGGGAGACTGCTGGTCTCTGGGGAGCGGGTGTGAAAGGAGAGAAGAATGGAGGAGAGGAGTGGGACGTGGACGGAGGGACAAAAGTAGGGCAGGGGTGGGAGATCAGGTCACGTTACACAATTAAGATTACAGCACCGTTATTAGACGGGAATGTGTGGGGCTTGTTGAAGGTTTAGCAAAGGTACTCAAAGTGTTCACCTCCCTTCACATACTTAATTAAGGACGCATGCCGGTGCCCTTTAAGTTTAGTTACATCTGAATGTTTGTGTTCCTGTACGGTGTTCATTTTTGATTTACTGTTTATGATTGCTTTAGTGTGTGTGTGTGTGAGTGTGGTGTACCCCTTCTCAGGCGATGCCCCCAGTCAGCTTGTGACTAGGCCTGCTCGTGTGTGTGTGTGTGTGTGTGTGTGTGTGTGTGTGTGTGTGTGTGTGTGTGTGTGTGTTGTACCTCTTCACAGGCGATGCCCCAGTTGGCTTGGGGCTAGGCCTACCCCCTTTCGCCATCTGGCCCACACTGTGCTGTTGTTCGTGCAGCTTCTTTCGTAGGTCAGAGTTTGTGCTCCTGCGGCGGATCTTCCACTTGGTCAGATCCTGATGCACGGCAACACAAACACAAACACACACACAAATTAACTATACAGGTAAAACCTTTTACCTTGGAGCATATAATCATCTACGGAGTAGGACTAACGGATTCGTTGCGGCCCTAATTTTAAACAGGGGGTTCTGAACGGTGACGTAGACTTTGTGTTAACCACAGTTCACCTCAGCAGCCAACACTCACATCCTGCCACTTGACGTCCTCATTTACTTTGGGCGTCGTCCTGGCAGCGCGCAGTTCCGCCGTCGCCATGGCGTCAGACTGCTGCCGTACGAGGCCAGCGGTCGGCAAGGGTCCCCGTGGGACGTCAGTCTGCGACTTGCTCCTGTCAGGCATGGGGTGGAGAGCACGTTAATGCCTTCTGAAAGGTGCCTTCATTAACATGTGGTATGATAGCGCCCTCCTCTGGTCAGCACGTAGCATAGCAAGTACAAAAGAGCACATTGAACGGACAGTCATCTTCAATGCCAGGAGGTCACTGACAATGACTTAATTCACACAGACTTTCACAGGTCAACACAACAATGCTGCGGCCTTCCACACAAGCTAAGCACAGCCTCGCCTTCAAACGTGCCATGCCAACACACGTGACACGGCAAGACAATGACGTACCAGAGTGAGAGGGAACACGCTACATACCAATCAGAATTTAGGCCACCGCATTCTAGAACCAGGCCACAGATTTCATGGGCATGTGTGACCCATGGCAGCATCATCTAAACGCTGTTATTGACGTGTTGTTAGGTGACGTCTGTGGTCAACAGCAATGCAAAACATTCACTGACACAACACATTGAACTCTCGCACACGAGCAACATGGCCTGCACACAAAGGCCCTGCAGAAGCAGCGAGTTATTATCAGGCTACTGGCACTCGACACTAGACACAGAGAGGGTGAGCAAAAGGTTGCGTTCACAAAACACAGGTTCATGGCTTGCATCTGCTTGCTGTTTTTGCCAAGCCAAAAATAACAGACAAAAAGAACGAGGGCAAAGCATCAGTATATTTTAAAATTCCTCACATGTGCTTAGCCCCAATTAAAACACTTCCAAAGAACACAGGAGACTTGCCTAGTAAAACAACAACTCACCAAATCCACCCAGGGTTGACCTGTGGAGGTCTCCCAGGTCTGACCTGCATCTGAGATGGTCTACAGAACCAGAAACCAAAGAACGACACACAAACATACACACCAGTATTTTTTCAGGCTTAGTAATTCTCTCCTCTGCCTAAAGATCTGACCAAAGCTGTAGGGCAGAACAAATGAAATACATAAACATTGGTCACAAGAGTAAGTGCAAAATCAAAGTATCGTATGCAGAACATACATAAGGCTTTGTTAAAAAAGGTGAATAGAGACAATTGAAGAGGTTCAATTTGACGATCATGCCTTGCATGTCTTTCTGTCTAGAGTACACTGGAAGTGGTGTGTGCTATCACATGGGCATGGCAGTGAGGCAACTGTCCACTAAACACATTCATCACACAAACACCAGATTGTTATATTCTATTTATTGACCCACTACATTACATTGAGCAAACATAAGACACACAAACGGTAAACTGTCAAATCTCATTTCAAGAAAACTAACAAATGCATCTATTAACTAAGGTTTCTTGGGTTATCAGAATTACAGCTGTTTTTAACAGCACCACATCACTGCATGAAGTCATTTGTTTGACTATGAAAATAGAAGGCAGAGTCAAGACTCAAATTAGGTTTACTCATTTTGGATATAATCCAAAGCAGACAAAAAGTGTCCACAAATAATAGTATTATCGTTGTAGCGGCCCTACAAAAGATAACTAAGTGCTTAGGGAAAACGATTCTATTGAACGCTATAAAAACACAGTCGGTCCACATAGAAGGCAATCTAATTTACCTAATTATCGCACAGCTCCAAATTGCACTTTACGCCTTCCAATGCAAAATATATGGGTTCCTGGCTAGGATCATTGTTTGGAAAAGAAAAAAAGAAAAAGTTAAGGATGGAAGCCGTCATGAAGGTTCAGTAGAATAGAAAGAGGAAGTGCATTTGGGGTAGGCAGAAAAGAAGGGACGGGTGAAAGTTCCTTTTTTAGATTTTTTTTTCTCAGAGATGCTGGTTTGGTTGGGGGGAACAGGAAGTGGAGTTCTGTGAGGCGGCAGGTGCCACCAGCCAGGAAATGATGTCACAATCAGACCCATTCTCCATGGATTCCAAGATCTTACGGCTACAAGCAGAAGAAAACGGGGCAAAGAGAGAAGGACAAAGAAGGAGAGTGACAGGTGGAAAATGTATCAAAAGTATAACAGATCAGCAGTAAAATAACAAAAAGAAAAAGCACAGTGCCAAAGCAAAGACACATCATAAATGAGCAGGGAGCAACAGCATGCAATTGTATTGCAGAAGGTGTGTTTGATCATTTTGGTAGGCACAGATCATTTGCTCATTGACTTGCCCCTTAACTACCTTGTCGTTAGTCAATTCCCTTAGCATGACTTTCACATGCAAAAGCGTTTCAGTTTGTCCAAGCTTAACAGTTGGTTAGTATCCACGCCTAAAGGCAATTTACTAAATAGCAGGGAAGACCGCCGCCTTCACGCGATGCCTTTATTAAGCCGTTTAGCCTTCCAGGACGCTGACTGGAGTTGTGCTAAGACGCGGCGCGGCGGACAGACCTGTGGCCCAGCATCTTGCGGTACCAGGGTCTCCGCTGGGAGCCCAGGTAGATGGTGCGGACACGGACCTCCTCCTCGGGGGTCCAGCAGCGAGGCAGGAAGTGGTCGTGGGCCGGGTTGCTGGAGGTCTGGTGCAGCGTCTGCGCCACACGCCGGGTGTACAGGTCGTCTAGAACCGGGTCGGCCTCCGGACCCCCGTCAGAGTCGTCATCGTCAGAGCCTTCCTCACTGAGCGCATGCAGGAGGAGCTCCTGGTCGATGGCGCGCTCCTCCGATGTCAGGACGAGGGGGTGGCGGTGAGGGGAGAGGGAGGCAGCGGCGCTGTTGTTGGTGGTGGTGGTGGTGGTGGAGAGAATCGAGTTTGGCTCAGATCTGAGAAATGAAGGTTATTAAGGCTTGTGTGGGTTAATGAACCTGCCTGAGGAGGAACTCTCATTGCCATGCATGATGCAGCGTCGCCAGAGGGCTAGTCGAATTAGAAGCACAGGCCACGGCTTTATTGGTTATGACTGAAGAATTGTATCCACATCTTCCAAATCCCATCTTTTTAGATCTTAGTTTGCTTAGACAATACCAAGCCCCGTCCATAACGAGAGTTAGTTGGATGCTGTGAGTCGTTTTAAAAACAGCAGTGCATTTAAACTTTTCAATGTTATATATAGTCCACAGCGCAGTGAAGCAGAGGAGTGAGGACCGTCCCGTCTCTGACCTGGGGGAGGTGAGCGCTGGCCTGGGGGAGGAAGACCCTCGCTGTGGGCTCACGATGCTCACTGGTCCACCCGCGGGACTCATGGGAACCGCAAAGTTGAAAGGGGCGGCCGGAGACGGCGTGCAGAACCGTCGACTGGCCAGGTCGTCTGCTACCAGGTCGGGCTCCGGCCTATCAGAGTCCTCGGAGTCGCTGTCACTACGGTAACCGCAGGCCCATTGGAGAAAATCCTTGGCGGGGGGGAGTGGGCTCAGAGAGGGAGAGGACGGCCTGTCTTTGCTGAGCATCCATACAGCCAATCAGCAAGCAGAATTTACAAACAAGATGACTTCACAACATTGGGGTTTTTATTTGACTAAATGGAAAAGCTGACAATGCAGAACACAGAATTTTTGCAAAAAAAAAAATTAAGTCAAGCAACAACTATTATTTGAAAACCAAATTTTCTCTGGGAAGAGTTCCAAGATTGTCCACTAGATGCAGCCGTATCCTTGCGAGACAGACGGGAAAAGCTGCCAATGTCTTCAAAGCACTGGGATAACCAAGTAAACAACTCATAGGCTGAACTCGAGCATGTTATTATTACAAAATAAAAGAAACTCTGACACAGAGCAGCAGAGCTTCTTCCAAGAGGCTTAATGAAAAGCTTTGCCTTCGACAGAAAGATGAAAGGCAAATGCCTAACAAGCTCAAAACAAGGGCCTGGCTGTTACAAAAGTCCACAATATTCAGCGATTCAAAAAGAGCACAGTGTGCAGAACAATAGAGGCAGTCAGGCAGTCGCACTATGATGGCTCATTTCCACCAGTCCGCCCCATTTCTACTTTGGTTCCCTCAGTGGTGTTACACATCGAAACGGTTGGGAAAAGTTGTGGATGGTAAGGAAAAATAACCGTTCCGTACAGTTTTTTTGCTACTTCTCTGTTAAAGCTCCTAGCTAGTACACTGACCCCAGGACTTAGGGTGGAGCTAGAAACACTGCACAAAAGACTGCAAGACTCAATGTACAAATGCAAACGAACCCACCATTTTTAAATATCCTGTTGATTGCGATGGAGACTACCGGTTTAAGCACCTCACGACAAAGACAAATAATTTTTATTTGACAGTAAAGTGGCTACGAACACCGCCTTTATTTTAGGGTAGTTTGCGGTGGAAACGCAAAAAAGAGATCTACATTTAGGCTACTATCCCGAAATTGTTGTGGAAATGGTCCATTAGTTAAGTTGGCAGGAACAGGTGATCAGTATGTGTGTGTGCGTGTGTGTGTGTGTGTGTGTGTGTGTGTGTGTGTGTGTGTGTGTTTGAGAGGAGGGGGTAGGTGGGGGGTGTCTGTACCTGTTGAGGGGGTTCGGGCAGCCCCTCCCGTCCTCGCTGTGTCCTCCTTTCTGTCGGAGGAGAGGTGCGGGGATGTGACCTCGGTCTTTCTGACTCAACCCCTCCATCCTGAACACCTGCTCGGACTCGGCGTCGCTCACACAGCCTGCGCAGCACACAGGGGCAGATGAACGAAGGGAAGCTACGCTAAGCAACGAGAAAGCATGCACCGAGTGACAGGCGGAGATAAAGAAAGAAGCGGAGGAGAGGAACACTGAAAAGAGAAGAAAGGGAAGGGAAGAGTTGGAGACGAGAATGAGAGAGAGGTGCCGCTTGCCTGGAGCAGTGATGGAGCGGAGTCTCCCCGCAGCCTAACCCCGGTAACAGACACGCCCATTGGCACCCCCCTGTGGAACCTACTGCTGGAATCTCACACTGAGGTGCAGAGTGCAGGACAGGACAGGACAGGACAGGACAGGACAGGGAAGGACAGGGAAGGACAGGACAGGACAGGACAGGACAGGACAGGGCGGGACGGGGAACTACAGGACAGGGAAATAAAAGGAAAGGACAGTGTTCATACAGACAAAACATCCAGAGTGAGGCAGACAGCAGTGTACAATGTAAGCATGTCCAAAAGTTGGGTGATGAAATGTGCTGCGTCTACGGCTAGAAACAGAAAACAGGACACGGGTGAGGGACAGGCTACTGCAAAGAGTACATTGAGAACGAGGAAACACTTTGAACTGGGGTGTGTGTGTGTGTGTGAGAGAGAGAGAGAGCAGAGGTGTGAGCGCTCACCCTCGCTGCCGGTGCGGAGGATACGGGACTCCACGGAGTCACAGCTGCCCCCGGTATCCTGCCACAGGTAGGTCTGTGACAGGTGCTGGGACTCCTCCCTCTCTGAGAACCAGTGCTCCATGAAGCCGCTGTCGCGCACACACGCTGTGCTGCCGCCGCTGCTGTCTTCAAGAGCCTGGAGAGACAGGGGTTGGTAAAATGAGCCATACGACACACACACACACACACACACACACACACACACACCTTGACCAGGGCTAGCCCTAGCAGTCCCTCGAAGGCTTTGAGGTTGAGTTGAGGTCCGCTGTAGTAAGGGTCCGCCTGGGCTTTCCGACCCAGCCAGTAGATGGTGATCAGCACCTGACACACGGAGACACCAAGAAAGTGAGCAACAAACACAATCCATTTTTATATAGTAAAAAAATTCAAGTCTGACTCAGAGGTGTGTAAATATTAAACTCATCTGGAGCCCCACAGAGACATACGTTTTTCAGCCTCCGTTTGCTCTCTTCACGCCTGTGGGGACAAAACGAGACGGTGAAGTCTTTGAGATGACTCCCTGGACAAACACGAGTGATTAAAACATGGGCCAAGTCTCTCCTACAGCATACAGAACACACACACATCACTGTAGCGCACACGGGCTACGTGTGATTACCTCGCCGTTCACAGTGATAGAGGCTCATAAAGAAAGCCCAGTCCGACCCAATCAGCCGTTTTACCAAGGCCCTATCTCTGGCTCATTTGCATAGTCCCTGCGGAGTCAGCTGTGCTAACCCGGAGGACGTTATCACCTAGCACTTTTCATATCCATGTTTGGCCAGCTACTGAAGAGCGCAAGGCAAATGGGTATGCTAATCCATGTCACAAAAACACCGCAATACACACGACATCAGACACCTTTATACAGTCTCATAAAATAACAAAGCAGCAAGAGTCATTATACTGTAAGGTAAGACACGGGCTCCATCAAAACCCTGTTATTTCAACTTCCACAGCCTATGTGGAAGTCGATGGCCAAGCACACATGCAGGAGAAAGTTTGATTATAAATATGCTTTTCCCAAGCCCGTATCTCTGCATTAATCTCCAAGGATGGAGGAAGGACATTACAGATCCCATAATTAGACAGGGAGCAGTAATAGCAGTCACACCCCCACCCCCCTTCATTTCATCCCCCTCTCCCTTCATTCAGCCAGCCATCCATCCATCCCAGCTTCGGTCGACCACGGTTTGGGGGAGGCCACTGGTGACGCTGGGATGTGTCAAGTTGATGTGTTTGCTTTTGCAGGGTGTCAAGTGTTGACAGACTGGATGCCCTTAGGAGATACACAGCATGTGTTTAAGTGTGTCGAAGAGGTGTGTGCTTTCAATAAACACACACACACACACACACACACGCACGCACGCACGCACACGCACCACTAACACTGAATTGACCGTACCAATAGGAGAATGAATTATTGCACCTGCTCCAGTACGTTCCCAGCCATTATTTCCTTTTGCCTTTCGACAGACAATTGCTTGAGTCAGGCACTAGGAACACTAGAACCGTGAGTCAAAATAGAATCTATTCAGATGTTTTACATAGTGATTGAATTTCCATCTGATTACAACAATAAACACTTCCCTCCCTATATCTTTGTTGCTCTGCGTAAGTGTGTGCAAATGTGATTAATTGACCATGTGACCTGAGCAGGTATAGTGTGTTTGCTTTGAACAACACACAAAACCAGGTCAACTGTCTGACATCAAGGTTGATTCAGTGGTGCAATGTGTTCATCATGCTCCCTGCTGGTTCTGCGATTCTCTCTCTGTGCGTGTGTGTGTGTGTGTGTGTGTGTGTGTGTGCGCCGCAAGTACCTGAGTGTAGCACGAGAGGACAGGTCCTGGAGGTCTCCAGGGTGGAACAGCTGAGACTCGTTCAGACCCAACTTCCCACAAGCCTTCAGGAATACGCTAACATTATCCTGTAGGAAAAAGTAAAAGGAGAGGAGACAGCAGATGAGAAAGAAAAAGATAGACCAGATTTTCAGATTCCAAAGCCCTTCGTGCACAGTTTCATAACAGTCAAAGCAGAACTGTCAGCTTGTCTCGTCGACAGGAAACCACACGAGGTTTTAGACTTTCTGGTCGATATGATACACTCTTCATGCCTGGCTCACCTCACACACAGTTCTGCATCCCGGTTAGACGGAAGACAGTTCATATGACAGGAAAGTCTTACCATCTCATACCCCGAACGTACACACAGTAGTACTGAGACAGAGAGAGAAACAAACTCACCAGTCCAGCGATAGGAGTAGACAGTCTGTTGACCCTTCTGATAAGGCCTGGTTTCAGCTGGTTCATTAGACTGAAAAGAGACAGACATGCAGCTCAAACTGGTCGTACAGCCTGATACACATTAACACATCTTAGTGAAGCATAACACTGGAAAATAAGAAACAAATGCTTAAATACAAACTCACACTTCTATCCTGTTTGACATGTTTGGTAATGTACCATGCATTTTTAATAGAATTGAGTTTTCTATACCACTACTAAAACTGTAACCCTTTAACAAGGTTCATGCCGTTTGTAATCCTTGACAGGGTGAGTTTTGTCCATGGTACACTCCACTTACTCGCAGAGAAGCACTCCATTCTCCAGGGCAGGGCGAAAGGCATTGCCACCAAATGATTTATGGGTCACTTCCTGTAAAGTTGGGAAGAAAACAGTTCTACTATCTCTATGTGCAAATGTGGGAAGAAAGGTTATTGATTTTTACAAGACTAATAGCAAATGTTAACATGGTAGTCAAGAAAATACCCGAATGACCACAAACACAAGGCCCTTATTAGGGACCACATTGCCTTGAACAACTCATACAGTGAAACCACTCGAGAAAGCATGATTTGTTATATGGAAATAACAATGGAATTGGAAGGGGCTCTACTGGGAGCAGAGCTAGCATTGGGAGCAGAGCTAGCACTTTGAGCAGAGCTAGCACTTTGAGCAGAGCTAGCACTTTGAGCAGAGCTAGCACTCACGGTACTCAAGTGCATCCTACTCCTGCACACATCCCTAACTAAGTGCACTCTACTGGAAGACATTACATAGTCATTTATAAAAATAAATGGATTTTCATTCCTTAATTTTTTATATGGTTTTTATATGTAATACCTTGAGTGCTTTTAGTTTTTCGCGACACTTTAAATAGTGTAGCTAGCATAATTTGACAACCACCACTGCAGGCTGGAGACGTTTACGTATCTGCTTGCAAAGAAAAAGTGGTCATTCTTTGGATGACTACATCAGTCACAGCATCAGCAAGCCTCAGTATCACTAAGTTAGGTTGGCCTGTAATCTGTACTTGCATAGCAAAGATTTTTAATAAAGGATTTACCAGACACCATTCAAATGACCTCAATTACCAAAGTACCATCCAATCACCCCCCCCCCCCACCCCCCTCACTCCCTCCCTCCCTCCCCCAAACCACCCATCTTTTTTTCACCTGCCAACTTTCACCAAACAGAAACTAAGAACAGTGAGATCGGAGGTGTGGGGGGCGATGGGGGGTATCAAAGAATGTCACGGGCTTAATGCCAGGAAAAGGTCATACTCTCACAAATGTCCTTTGCTGACACAAACGTGCCAAGAATGGCCCATTAGGACCTTGTTTGTCTCCTGAATTTTGTGAGGGGCCCTATGCTGGAGTACACATTGTGATTGTAGAATGTGACCAAATTAATACACAAATAATGATTTGTTCACGGTAAACAGTTCAACCACCATTACATTCAACGAGTGGCCCCTATAATTCCTACAGATCCAACAAATAACGAGCCAATCAGCTCCCCACAGGGAAGCATGGGATAATCACAGGTGGACCCGATTGGCTGCTGCCTCCCAGCATTAACTGTTCAACAGGGTTGAGGAAAGTAATGATAATAATCTATTGAAGTTATTTTACCAACAATATTCACTCTGACTGTAGTCAGTAAATCATAATTTAAACTAAAAAGGTGGATGACAGATCAGATAACATGAAAAAATAAGCAGTCTTTTTTTTCCTGACAAACTGCATCACCACTATCTTTCTAATCCCTGAAATACAATCTGCCAGAGGTATAGTACGTTTTTTTTTTATGATGTCAACCTGTTAATCCTGGCCAAGTAATTCCATTTTGGATTGTGAGCCAGCCAAAAGAGTTGGGATACAGCGTGAACAGTTTATCTAGAGCCCCCCCACCACACACACACACACACACACACACACACACACACACACACACACACACACACACACACACACGCTCAATGGAGTGGTTTGGTGTCTAAACCAGGACAAATCACACGGGTCAAATTAGTTCATACGTGACCTGGCACATCGGAGCCACTGGAAGGATAGACATAGAACTGAACAGAACAGAACAGAATCCATTGTTCATTCAAAACTGGGCATCTTCGCTCAAAATCTCTGTGAGCACCCGTGCACATGCACTCTACTGTTTTCTTCCAGTTTTAGTGCCTACTAAAACAAAACTTTACACATCATCCTTTCAAAGCCAAATAATAAATGTACCTTTCCAAACCATCAAACAAACAAAAAAAGTGAGCAAAGTGAAGAAAGAATCCTATTAAGCCTTCATCCTTACGTCAGTACAAACTAGAATGATGTGTTTTGTCTTCAAACACCAAATATTTTATTATAAAGTCAAATACAACGGTATAATTTCTGAATTATAGTCTGAAACTTGCGTCCTAATACAGTACTGCTCTTACTCACGTGAAAAAATAATATATAAATATAAATATAAATATATAATATAAATATATATAATAATATAATATAAATAATTTGGCTGGCAGTATCACACTGACAATACAGACAATATCTCACAATTAACATAGAAAAAATTACTTCATTATGTTAATATTCTCATTTTTATATTTTACAAGATTTCAAACTTGCCTCCATCCAACGCTGAGCCTCGTTGAAGGCGTCGTCACAGCTGAGACTCGTCTGTTCCCGCCACTCCATCACAGCTTTCTCTTCTCAAAACTTCTTAGAACTAAGGTTGAAGTAGTTTGGTTAGAAGTTTGGTCGGTCAGAAGCACCTATCTCAGCAGGAAACAAAGAATAGCTCTGGAGTCAAAATGTTTGATAAATCCTCTACTCACCAGAATCGAGTTGCAGCTAACAAGTCACCTGGGAAAAGGTAATGTTGTGTTTTAACGCTCACCCGTGGTAGTGTACAACGGTAATTGACTTCCCCTCCGTCTGAGGACACACCTCTCCTTTAAATGTTTTACCACTTGGAAACCTTTCCGCCCGTTGTGATGCCCGCTGTATAATAATAATAATAATGTAGGCTTAGACTTCCTGGTGTAAGTTAGCAGAGTATGAAGAGCAAAACTTTCCTCACGTCAGATGTATGATTTGCCATTGAACTATCAGCCGAACAAAAATTAAAAGAGGGGACCATCATGTGGCCACAATGTAAATGCGCATGTCTAGTCAATTTCGTCATTAATGTCTGGTTAATGCAAGACAAGTGAATAACATTTGATCATTAAAAACGATTTTATAAATGATATTTCTAACCTTAAAATGTTTAAAAGTATTTATTATTATTTATCAGCAGCAGGTGTTCATGTATTAAAGTACATTGACATCCTTTCCTGATGACAGTTTGCATTGAGGTAACGGGTTGTTTGGATAGAGCAGTATGTCATGTAATATACTTTTATTGCACAAATGTTTGAGTAATGAACTGAAACAGAAGCAAAAAAGAAAGCCTGGATGCCAAATTAAATCAGGCATGGCGTACTGCTACATAAATTGTGTGAGCGAAACCTTTATTTTCATTGTGTATTGAACCAATGCATCACCTATGTGCATTTATAAACACGTGCATTTTATCTCGGGGTGCCATCAGGACCTGTAGCCCCTGTTAAAATTTATATGCTTCATGAAATTATTGATGGCAAAGTTCTATGTGCCCTTTCATTTCTGGACCCTGTTTACCCTGAATCTGCCCCCCTCTACCCTCACTCCGTGCCACTGCTTCAATCATAGCACTTAGGAAGGAAATGGGGACATTTCAGGTAAAAAGCTATGGTACTATTGAGATGCAAAGCCTGACAGTGTCTCTGAAACCACTTTGCCTCCACAGGCCATGTTTACCTCTCATTGTGACAAGGACTCGTTTGTGACAAGAAAAGTTCCCTAGAAAAAGAGATGGACATCATTTCAACCGACATGGTCATGCGTAGCAATACAAAGTTGCTGGTTTTATCGTGTTGTACATTGGGGGGGGGGAATAAATCGTTTTTGCATAAATGTGCTTCCAAGTATATGCATGTATATGCATGGAGCATTTATCAAAACGACATTTATTTTTCCCACAGAGGAAATTATTTAAATATATGCCAACAATACATACTTGTAATCTTTGTATATGTGCAGGAGGGTTTTAAACCTCGTTTTTTTCATTTGGATATACAGCAAGGATTTTAGGTTTAAAGTAGTGCTCACAATTGCTTAATTCTCAGCTATACTGTTTTTATACAAATCACACCTATACTGTCTTAAGAGCCCTTTTCCAGAGTGAGTGCAGAGTTTAAAAAGCCGTGACTGGGACTGACAACAACGATAAAGGAGATGGTCTTAGGTTACCCTATAATATTCTCAGATCAGTCCCAAAATTAATGAGCTCCATATTGTGGCCATGAATAACCTCCAGTGTGAACTCATAATCAGCACAGATTGGCAACTCATTGGCATAAACAAGGAAATGAACAGATCTTTTATTGCACCATCTGGTGGTGTTATTATTCGGGAAGGGCCGTAGCAATGAGGTGAGAGCTGGTTTCCTTGCCAAGTTCTTTGGCTCAGAGCTATGCAGCGGGAGGATGTGTCCATAAAAGGAGAGTGTGATATGGTACTGACAAGAGGCAGAAACACGTGTTCAGTGCTGATAAATATAAGAGGACGTGTATAGGGAAGGGACGTGGGTCTACCTTTGCATAGATTCCCTCACACCTTCCACTCTTCAGTGCATTAAATACATTAAGTATAAGGTGTCACATCGAGAGCATGCAACCACTTAAACATCTACTTCTACCCCCCTTTATCGAATTGCACCCATTCTTATCCTGGCTTGGTTTAAAGAAAAAAAAGAATAATAATAACATATCTAATTTTATCCTTCAGTATACCGTATATAGTTAAGGTTGTCGAAAAAATGTCTTGTGTTCTTTGGTACAAAAAAAATGAAAACGAACTGAAGCCCCAATGTCCTTAAGTGTCCTTTCACTTTAACCTGAGAGTCTTAGCCTCTCTAATGATCCCCCTAAGTGCAATTTAAAGAGTTTGTTGCAGGTGAATCCACACAGTCTGTCTTTGTTGTTGTTCTCAGCTCAGCTTTCTGTGATGCCAGTGAGTGCCACCCTCACACGAGAAGCAATACAGGGGAACCCTTGAAGCATGTGTTATGCTAATTGATTTTATTAATGAAGTGTAAAGTGCACTCAAGAAGACAAACAGAATAATGCTTATGAGTGGATCAAGGTGCTGAGGTCGCTGTGTGTCTGTGCTGATCTGCCAATAATGAGACCGGATACATGATTAGATGCAGCACATGGTGGGCTAAAGCCAGCTACACCAGGGACTACAATGGCCAGAGAAAGGTGTTTTGTCTTTCTACTATTGTGTCGAAAAAAAATACGAGGAAAGAGAAAATGAGAAAATTAAAGAGGAAGAGATTGTAAAATGGAAAGGTTTAAAAAAGATCCCCATTAGATACTTGGAATTCAATGTAAACTATAGTATTTGCATAATTACATAAACAAGCAATTTAGCTTGCAAGTAGATGTATGGAATAATTGGCATCGCTTTCAACACTATGCATGCTGATGTTTTTAATCAAGTACTTTAATGGTAAGGCAAGAACATTAATACATATATTTATTGTTTTGGTTTGGAGAGGAGATGAACACAAATTAAATAAAGGACAGGTGAAAGTACATTTAATACTTGCTATCTGGAGATACTGCTTAGTCTTTTTCTTGAATTTCTATGAATATTTTAATTGGATGGAGCCAAGGGTAACCGATGCATTTATTAAGCACTGCCAGTAGGTGTTGCTATAGGTCTACATGCTAATCAACTTTCAAAGGATTATACTTTGTGTGTGTGTGTGTGTGTGTGTGTGTGTGTGTGTGTGTGTGTGTGTGTGTGTGTGTGTGTGTGAGCGTGTGTGTGTTGGTGTGTGGGTATGTGGGTGGGTGTGTGAGCGTGTGAGCGTGTGTGTGTGTGGGTGGGTGGGTGTGAGTGTGTGTGTACGTGCCAATTTGCGGGTGTAATTTTTGTGTGTGTTTTCACAGATAGTGTGCGTGAATATTAGATGGCGGGAGAAAAGCAAAATGATAATGGAGGCACAACAGTTGACAGCCATAGTGAAATTCACAATGATGATAATCTATCTCACTGGAATACAAAGCAATTACACATTTCCATGAAGGCCTTGCCATTATAATTTCAAATGCAAACCCTGCCTGTTCCCGAGGGTCCCTTGTCCAGGGATGAAGATACGATCTGCTTTAGAAAACTGTCATTATAATGTGAACTTCTTCAATTACATTCACAATGGCATCATTACCATCAACCAGCATATCAACAGAAAATCATGTTTGTGTTTGTCTCTCAAATTGAATGTGAATTAAAAAAACCAAGAGAGGGTCGTTGAATTCCCAGTCAATTAGCCGTGTGGCACAGAACAGAGTGCCTAGCCATAGGAAGCAGACGGGTAGACATAACACGAATATGAATCAGACTGATTGAAACGCTCTCCAAGGGAGCCAGCAAAGACAGCTCTCCTGAGTTTCGCTAAGAACACTCAGCCTTCTGTAGATCCATGCGTGTCAACCAGACTTGTTTTCGTTCTCCGGAATGTATGGTCCCCAAACTCTTCTTACTTTAATTAGTTGTATCCGTATGATAAGGATCCAGAACGCATAAGTGAATACTAAATATATGAACGGCAAAAAAAAAAAGCAGACATGGTACTTTTATTCCTTAGCATCAAGTGCCGCTGATGTGTCTAATTAAATAACAAGCATATTCTAAAGAGAGTGTGAATGAAATTAGTGGTTACAAATGTATGTTCTATCATCATAACATCATTGGGCACATTAGCCTTAAGGAAAAACCACAACCCAACTTTGGTGAAACCTGATACAAAGGTATGTGGTAACAAACCACCATAAGGTATGCTAAATGAGAGAACCTTGATTGTTCTCCAACTGTTTAAGTTATGGTGTATCCCTGGCAGAGATGGAGATATTGACAGTTGGCCTGGGTGGGGGTAGTGTTGTTAAAATGTTGATGGAGGCCAGGGGAATAGCTTATCCCTTAACACCTTCTTCTCACCTGGGCCACATCATCAGAAGTTGGGAATGGTTCTTGTTAGCACGGAGCTTTTACCACGAGGCTATGATCTTAGGTGTATGAGGCGTCTGGCTGTAGCTTCAGCACCTCTTGTCTCCCCTTCCCCGTGTCTTAGAGCAACCCTTTGAGCTGCCTCACCTTCACCATGTCTGTATCAATTGAGATTAGAACTCCTGTCGGAGTGGATTAACAGAATTTAAACGGCAAGCCACGAGACTCGGTCTTGCCGTCTTCACCCTCTTCCTCCTCCCCCTACTCTTCCACTGCGGTCTGGTATTTGTTGTTCCTGCCAAGGTCTAAAGCAGAATCGAAGCAGGAGTGAGCCTGGGTACGACTTAGAGAAGTTTGTCCTTCTCCTCTTCCTCCAGCTCTTCCTCTTCCTCCTCCTCCACCGCTTCCTCCTCCTCCTCTACCACCTCTACCCTTCTCATCCTCCACCTCTTCCTCAGCCTCCTCTTCTACCACCTCTTCCGTCTCCTACACGTCTACCCCCCCCCCTTCTTCCTCCTCCTCCTCTTTCTCCCAGCAGCAGCAGCTCAGGTGGCCTTCAGGGAGCACCACAAATTAGCAACTGCATTTTAAAGGCACTCTCCTATGTGAACACTACTGTGGCTCATGGATGCAATAATGTGATGATCTTTTTTTACTGTATTCTGTAGCTTGGTAGGAAAAGCAAAAATGTATGATGTTCTTTCCTTCTATTGCAGTCAGAGATCAGTTGAATGGGTAATTATTGTATTAAAAAAATAATAACAATTCAAGAAATTTTTTTCAAGAAGTAAAGTGGGTCGTTTTTTTGAATATCTATTCGTCCCCATAAAGGTATAAAAAACAACTAATATCTGTTGGAATACCAAACATATTTGTTGTGGTATAAAGCTTTCTTTACATTTTCTAAAACATCAACGTTTCTGAGAACATCTGGCAGTGGGAGTTCTCTATTCTAAAAAGAGATTGCCCTTTAAAATCCCTTCCATTTCATCCCCACTTTCCTAGTCTTAATACTAAGGAAGAGAAGCTTTCAGTAGCAATGTGTTCAAGATAGTTCACGGGTCATTTCCTCAAAATCGGAAGCAATTGTAAAACAACTACGGCATGTCCAGAGAGCACGAAGGCAGAGAGAGCAGCAGCTTGCTCACTTTGCCTCTCCCTGAGGTGGCCAGACAGACGGGGCACATGAAAGCACGCAACGGAGAGAGTGGAGGGGGTGGATGCTTGTGCTGTGGTGGAATTGGTTATATCTTTCTTTCTGTTAGGTATTTATTATTCATGCAGTAAATCCCAGAGTTGGATCATAGAACGGCCAGCCCTGATGTAACTGACACTATTACTCAGAGAGAGAGAGAGAGAGAGAGAGAGAGAGAGAGAGAGAGAGAGAGAGAGAGAGAGAGAGAGGGGGGGGTTAAACCCACTTACAACTTACTGTCTTTTTTCTTTTCAAAAGCTGTCACATCTTGATCCTTGCTCACTCAATAACATTCTCCTTCATCCACTCACTCATTAACATTTGCCAAAGTTAAATGGCACAAAATATGTTGATTTGCTGGAAATTCCTACAATTCCACAAACAGACTTGTTGTGATTGATGTCTACTGCATTACCTGTTTGACCTGCTGTTTATCTCTTGGTATGTGTAAAATGTCTATGTATTTAAAACAATACCATGAGTGCTGTATCCTACTTAACTTTAATAAAGATTCATCCTGCAAGGCGCCTTTTGTGAGTCATTTTGAAGAGTATTAAATCGTATATCATAATAGCTAGTGCCTTGTGTGGTTCTGACATTATCTGGCACAAGATTTGAAGTCCTGTGCATTTGGACATACTTTATTGCAGTTGTCAGCTAAAATAGGATTTATACTTTATTGTAATTGTCTATTTTTTAAACCAAGGTCAGACAACTTCCAACCGGACAGAATACATGCCCGCTACACTGCATCAGCAAAATGATGAAATTTGCTGAAACCCAAAACACAGACTGCTCGTTGCCTTCTCCAATCACCACTCATTACCACAAGTGATAAAATATTTAGAAATGGGTTTGTAATATTTATACGGCAATATCATGACTCAATGATATTTGTGACTTTTACCCAGAGTGCATTTTGCCTGATAATCGTATTAATCTTCTGAGGTAACAGTAATAGAAGTTTGACGTCAATCTTGCTGATTCGGTCTGATCTTTTGTCAAGTTGCTCTCAGTAATTGACCTGTTTCAGGAAATGAGCAAGTCCTGAGCACTCTCTTTTTCAATGAATACGTTGGATAAAGACATTTATATATATATATATATATATATATATATATATATATATATATAAAGCACAAACAGACTGGAAATGTCTCATCCTGTTCCTTTGTGTTCAGCTAATGGAGCGTCTCCACCTCTTTCTACGTGACCACAATCTGTTTAGTGGTTCTGCAAAACATCAACAGGTTAAGTGCTACAGTATATCTATTTGTTGCCCTATTCATTTGTGATGGTGTGCATGGTTGGTAACTTTGTATCCACAGAATGCCTACTCACCTGCCTTCCAATTACTTTACAAGCCTCCTCTGCACTCTCTCAGTTAAGACTAAATACTCTATCTACGTGGTGTAGGTGGAGAGACATACTCGTTGGACGATAAAGCTACTGTTGAAATCCCCAGACCTCAAGCCTGCTATAAAAATAAACAGTAATGCTAATACTATCAAACACTTCATACATAGGGGCTGATTGCTATAATTATATACCAGCAACTACTACAAAACTTCCTGCAGAACGACTTCAACTAACAAAAAGTTAATTTAATTGAAACCTACATTACATGCACTTTATTTCCATGTGATCAGGAGTCACCGGGTTTAGCCTATTCCTGGTAAATGCCAATTATTCCAGACACCTCATTGTGCTGTAAAAAAAATAATAATAATAAGGAAAGAAAATGATGACACACAAGCAAATGGAACTATGACTAACCTGCTGTAAAGGGGTTCCCAGCCTTGCCTCTATATAGCCAGCTCTGCATGACAGTGGAGGGAGACAGTTGACGCTGCGGCCACAGGCAGGATAATGAGGACTCTCCCATGGGCTGAGCAGAGCATATACAGAGTGACATGATAAGCTATCTCATCAATTTACTCAGCCTACACTTGCGCTTGGGTCTGCTTTTACAGGAATTATTACAGTAATACTTTCCACCTCCTCCCCCCCCCTTCCTTTCCCATCCCAGCGTCCCTGGTGACGGGGAGGAGGAAGGTAGCAGATGATGCGTGCTGAGAGCAGCAATGAATATTCTTAGTCAAACAGTGTTTGTTTGAATGTTGTAAATACGGCTGATTCAGTGCTGATTAGGGCGCTTGAACACAGTGGCGTGTTGTCATTTGCTGTTTATACTGGATCCACCCCAACTCACACAGAGACTAAATTGATAAAGACAGGTTAAAGGGGTTCATTAACACTTGTTTTTACTCCACTTTCAACATAAAGTGAGATAGTATCAATCTTGATAGTTTATTTGGTCAGCCAGCCAGCCATTTTCTTTTTACGTAAAAAAATATATTGTTTTCCAATTTTTCTTATGAACCACACAATACTATTTAGCCTGCTCTGTTAGTTTCCACTGGTTAATAACAATGTCAAGCTTCTCAGTGTGTGTCACACCTGCCTGACCCATTGACTCCTCACTCAAAGACAAATCCACTCTTAACTACGTTCCCTGGGTGGGTACCAAATGGTCCTCAGCTAAGGACAGCCATCCATAAGTTTAAACAATTTTCTTTCTGCCAGGACCGGCATGGAGTATTTATTATCTCCCTGTCATGTTCACAATTGTCCTTCCTGAGAGCTCGGCTGAAGATTTCTCTGATGGGTTAAGTGATCGGACAAGGCTGAGAACGGAGTGCAGATTATAGGCTGGACGAGGGTGCCCTGCTGCCCCTGGAGGAGTGTGCACAGTTCAGCAGGAGGGTGTGGGGTTCTTCTACAAAAAGACAGGAAGACTGAGGAGAACCACTGCGTTTGCTTGGCAGGGCTTAAAGCCTGGATTTACGGGTCGGTGGAGGATGGGGATGGAATGGTAAAAGGGTTCCCTCCCGGTGCTGCTGTGGAACACTGAGGATCTGATGGACAGTATGATAATGATAGGGGAGGGAGGGGGGGGGCGGGTGATCAGACGAGATCAGACTTTAGAAAAGTAGCAACATCAGCATCTTCTCCCTCTCAAAGATGTCCTGCAAACACAAAGTAACTATAGCAAGAACAGCTGAATGACACTTGATGCTTGATGCTTCATGACCTGAATTGGGATCTGCTCCAAAATCAATAACTTTTTTTGTTTTGGTGTTGTGTGAATTTTTCTAACTTTAGTTTTGTATCAAAAGTATCAACGCCTTTGAAAGGGTGCCCTGCCCTGGGCTATATAGACCACCAAGTTGTCGCCAAAGGCGTTTTACCTGGCGGGCTGGCGGACTAGCAGAGATCATGCTAGACAAAACGTCTTGATAAAAACAAATGCTGGAGCAGTGAGTTCAGCTCTTTTCATTTAAACACCAACGCAGTCCTATTCTACCGCACTCTGAACACGTGCGTCCCAATCTGATGTTGCTGTCACAGCTCAGATCTTATAATATCTCTTAGTATTAAATTTTTCTTTTAACTTTTGTAGAGCACACTTTAAAATGTAAGAGAAGCGCTTGAAAATAATTATGCAGTGGTTGGATAATGGCGGTGCTCTGACAGGCGGCGAGGACCGCCCGCAATCCAAAACATCTCAATCACTGTCACCACCCTCGGGCCGCCCAATCTATTCAGACACGGAGACTGACATGGTGTACTGATGCATGAACAAAGCTACAGATGGTTGTAGCCTGTGAGATCAACAACTCTGGTTTGTTAGGTCCTTTTTTTTTTACACTTATCTCCCGTTTCTCATTCGAAATGTTTTGCTTTATGTTTTGGCACTGTGAATGCGGTAAAAAGCAACAACCTTATCTTGTTGCTGTACCACTCCTTGAATGCAGCCTGTAGACAGAGCCTTACAGAAGGTAGTAGACCTTGCTGAAGTAAATCCACTCACAGCACATTTAATTTGCTCCCACACAAGTGGATTAGGACTGGAGGAGAGCGTACACAATAGAGGACCTGATTGGAGATAAATGCCTCCAAAAGTGACAGAGGTCTGAAGCAATTTGTGAAAAAAAAGTGTTTGGGCAAATAATCTGGTTAATAAGGCTTTCAAAAACTACTGCACGGCCCGGAAAGTTGAAGTTTTCTTGGTTGTGCAACTCAATTATATGAAAACCAACTCAATATGGGTAGGTTGAACAATTTGTGGAATACTGGCCACACAATCCAAATGTAAATGCATTTCCGCACCTTGCAAGATATCACATCAAAAATCGAACCTAAACAATTTGCTCAAAAATATTAAACAAATCAGCAATCTGTTTTGCAAACAACATAGTAAATAAGCCCCATTGGCACTTACAGGAATGGATTGTAACAACACCATTTCTTTAGAACGGTTATGCCTAGTTTGTAAGCTGGTTAATTTTTTTACTCTACATATTGCACTAAATTGAATACCATTGAAACAACTAATTTAACCAACCACAGCAAGGATATAGCATTTACAATTTTCTTTTTCTGAGTTCACTCCCACTGACTAACTTAAAAAATATATGTGTACAGTATAAAGCTGAACAATGGTCAGAGTATGGTCTTCACTAGACTTTTTCTAACTTGATGGTGGGTGATGAAAACGGGGGTGGGGAGGTGGGGGGCAATGAAGAGACAGACAACAATGGGAGGAAGCCCTTGTGTCAGCATCTTCGGCCCCAAGTAGTGGAGATGTAAGGTAAAGTAAGTTCACATCTCATCAGTCTCCGGAGAATATCCTGACGGGATTGTCGGAGGAAGGCCAATAACCGCAGTGATGAGACTGAATCTTGTATGTGGCATAGGTCAGTGCACACCCGACAAACATAACACATCTAGGAGGGAAAGGTAGAACAACATAACTCACTTTTTTCATGCTTTAACAGTCAATGTCAATCCCAAGTGAGCATGGAATATGGATTTGAATAACTAAGTACAGCTATCGTCAGCTTTCCTTTCTTTTCTTTCGCAGTAAAAGGTGGCAATAGAGAAGCTAGCATGTCTTAAATTGACGGCATGGTTATAGAAAGGCCCTTTATAAGCGTGAAACTTGATTTCATTTGCCACTCATCGCAATACAACACTAATAGAGATGTGGTAAAAAGTCAAATGCATAAATATAAATAGCTATTTTACTGGAAGATTAGGGGAACTCAACTTTATTCCTATTTGATCAGCTTTGGTGCCTTGCAACAATGAACCCCCTGCCTATCTCAACGTACACAAAACAGATCACCCACCACCAGTCTGCGTGTGTCAGCTGTCCAAACCACCGCCATTGCATCCAAACGGGATGCAAAGCATCAGTGAAGGAACGTACAAATGAATCATGGGAGAGTGTAAACTTGGTTCCCGACAGCCTTATTCGTCCCCTGTCAGCTGCTGGTCCCCGTCTCTGATGGTGATGGAACACTTTAATGTGCTGCATGCTCCTCCTGACAGGGAGCTGTCGTTCCACTGAAGACTGCCTATCTCTCACCATGATTACAATGCAGCTATTCTGTACGGCTTGTAAGCAAGGGGATTTTCTGCAGCAGCCTCCGTGTTTGCAGGATCAACGACACCCTATCCTAAGACTCATATCTACACACTGTACAAAGGTCTCACGTTTGGAGGTATTTATTGATTGTGTGATCATTTCCGTCCGGTGATATGGGAAACCTTGTTTTGTAAAGGAGGGCTAAACTTGCCAAGATAATGTATTAACATAATTAGGAATTAAATCATGAATGATCAAGAAAATTGTCCTGGATTGTATATTTTTTACTTCAATATCACCACAAATAAGCACGGTGGCTCGGTGGTTAGCACTGTTGCCTCACAGCAAGAAGGTCCTGGGTTCAATCCCCACCTGACCCAAGGGCGTTTCTGTGTGGAGTTTGCATGTTCTCCCCGTGTTCGCGTGGGTTTCTTCCGGGTACTCCGGTTTCCTCCCACAGTCCAAAAACATGCAGGTTAATTGGTGACTCTAAATTGCCCGTAAGTGTGAGTGTGAATGTGAGTGTGAGTTGTTGTCGGCCCTGTGATAGACTGGCGACCTGTCCAGGGTGTACCCCGCCTCTCGCCCTGTGTCCGCTGGGATAGGCTCCAGCCCCCACGTGACCCTGTACAGGATAAGCGGTAAAGTTAATGGATGGATGGATGGATCACCACAAACAGAAAACCCAACAGCAACACAATACCGACGGTTTTTGTATGGTTCACATCCAATTAATCAGAATTAATTAACAAATCTTAATCAACATCAAAATAGTGCATGTAAAACAGATAATTAATTGATTTACAGACAGGTAGTTCAATTTGATAATCTATTTATTGCACAAAGCCTTCTAGTTTTCGTCAGTTGGTTGGGGATACTGTTTTCTACATTCTGATAATCTGATAAAGTGAACCATTTAATAATTACAGTTACCAACAATTGGATGCAGCGAAGTACTGCAGATAGGAAGTAAAAACAGAGGAAAATATATTTCACTTCATTTTCTTCAGCGTGTAATTTTCCTCCAATCAATGAACAATAGAAAGCCCTCAAGGACTTGTAATATTTCAGTTTAGACACGTACCAGTAATGTAAGCTTATGAGACAGCGTCTATCGATTGTCTGCAAAGAATAATAAACAACACCGAAATAAATCAAACATCTCAGTGGAGTTGAAAGCCCTTGGTGATAACAAACACCCTGATCTGTTTTTATTGCAGTCAAATGAAAGTTGAAAACAGCCTAATGTTTGGCTTTGTTGTGTCCTGCTCAACTTTTAGATCCAACATTTGAATCTGTGTAATTTTTTTCTGTATGCTGAGAAACAACCGATTTGTATAATAATAATAATGAATCAATTGTAATCATCGATTGGCATTTCTAGGCATATTGATATGTTGATATAGTGCAATGTTATTGATCTACAGAATTTAATAAATATATTCCAGGTATGATTTGAACATATGCTTCACTTTTGAACTTGAAAGGTTTTTGATTGGACGCATGCAGCGGACATATGGTGGCTCATCATCATTGAAAGCACCAAACAAGCTGCTGTGAATACAAATGCCCCCGCTTATAATGTCACATCCAGGTTCAAATCGGAAGGGCATGCACTAACATATATATTTTTTAGAAACGTCAGAGCAGTGAAAACTCTGTTTCTTGTTCCCACCATTAAAACAGAATCATACCTAATTTAAGAGACTCCACAAAAAGGTCTCTTAAAGTTTGTTTTCAGAGTTTGGTCTCAAAACACCACCAAAGCAGGCATACAAAACAACAAAACAACAAAATGCTTTTCGTTGAGAAGAACATGATCATATTTCTCAGCCCTGTAATTCGATTAATCTATTTTGTCTTTACCTATCACGGGTGCCAACAGAGCAGCGGTGCTGTGTTAATAAAAGTCTCCAGCAGAGAGCTCCTCTCCTGCCTGGATCTGTTAGCGGCTCTGCCTTTGAAGAGCACTTCTGTTTGTTTACTCTGGAGCCTCAAATTGACCGTGATGCTTGGTTAGACTTCCATCAGGAGCCCACCGGAGGTCAGCGCAGAGGGCCAAGAGTCAGCTTGCCTGCCTTGGGCTCAGAGTAGAGGACCTCGCCTGACGTTACTTCAGGAAAGGTCCCCATGGAATTCTCTGAGGTAAGGTCATACTTTCCAAAGCCTCATAAAAACAATATGATTGTTTCTATGGTAATCTACCAGAGCCAATATACAAGTAACAATAACGGTACGTCCTCTTACATGAACCCCTATAAATATACTAAAGCAACAAAAAAGGAGTATTTTATGTAGTTGGTAATGTTAGTAACGATTATAGATGAAACACTGTTTCTCAAATAATGAATGCAAACCCTGTAGTCTCGTTTTTTTACAATGCCTCAGCAAGACACACTCCCATGCTGCGAAACCACGCACATGTTGCCCACATGACCTTCTTCCACCACCATGATTAATTCATCTCTAATTCCTGCATATCAGGGGCCAATCCATACCGCCTATTTCAATATGGCCGTCTCAACTCGTGCCGTGCAGCAAGGCCCAGGACAGCAGCTAAGGACCCATCTAGTGCTTCCAGCGCTGCCAGTGTAGTCCCTGCCAGCGTGGCTAAATGGATTATTTCAGCATGGTTCTAATTAATAAGCCCCCTGTTAGCAAGAGATGGAGACGGGCAAAGGTATTTTTAATAAATTCCAAGTAGAAGCCTGCTCAATGAGAGATTACAGAAAATGGATTTTTCTTTTGTTTTTTTGTTCAGGTTAAAGAGCTAGCAAATCTCTCAAAAATAAACAACGTCTCGTATACATGTGCTCAAACCCGGTCACGTTCAAATTTGGATAATTTATTTACTTTATAGTCTGAGCAGATGGCTTTTGAAATTCAAATGAAAAATGAACATTGCATTAACTGACACAACAACTAAATCAAACAGGCTCATGACAACCCCAACATATGTGCTGTGCTTAATGTTAAACCTATTAGAGTAAATGTGATCGTATAGGTTTATGGTCAACAAATAACAAGACTTATTGGTCTCCCTCGGGATCGCAAATTGGTAAATCTAAAATCTACATTGAAACAATTGATTTCACATTATGCTTACTGATGGACCAGAGGACATTGATAGAACAAAAAGCGGTGTGCAAGCGGTGTCTTTTGTCATCACAGTAAAGGGGAAATTATGTGATGACAACACTATAAACCGTAACAGAGTCAACACTCTCCACAGCATTTGCCATTACTATCACTGTTAATATGTAGTATTAGTAAAGATAGTCAACACTCATTCATTTGGATCCTACACGGATTTATCTAAAAGGAGACATTGCAGCATTGTGCACCATACAATAACCTCTGGATTTATAAGTCAGTTGTGAATTCCACTCACAGCACTTTGGTTCGTTGCTCACTTCAAAGTCTTTAAATCTTAAAGTGTGTGTGTGTGTGTGTGTGTGTGTGTGTGTGTGTGTGTGTGTGTGTGTGTGTGTGTGTGTGCGCGCTGTGTGTGTGTGTGTGTGTGTGTGTGTGTGTGTGTGTGTGTGTGTGTGTGTGCGTGTGTGTGTGCGTGTGTGTGTGTTGCAGCTTACTGTAAAGGATGGCAGTTTGACACCGCGGCTAGTCCTTGATTCACATTCATGAAGTGCACCGCTCTCATTCCAAGGATGACACTAGGGAAACACACTTCACAGAACACCAATTAATATTTAAATGACTTTTGAAAAAAGCTGACAACTCCCTGTCTTCGGCATATTTGACTCATGCCACGACCTGAGGGAAGGAGGTAAACATTTGTTGACCCTCCGCAAACTTGAACACAAACTTTTACTATTGTTTGAGGCCAAGGAGGGACTGAAAAGGGGAAACAAAGCAACAACCCAGTGCAGTTAATCCTTGTGTTTACATTGGGAATTTGAGAAACAAGGCATCAGAGAAACAATTCAATCCCATTCACTCTATCAAAAACTATTTTACAAACAATCTGGAAATACGGCTTCACTTAAATTATTCTGCTATAAAATGTAGAAACTGTGTTTCCCAAAGGAATTCCAGCAACAGTTCTGATCTGATAGTAAAATGTCATTGACAGTTCTGGTTATTTCAGTATCTTCTCTGTGAGAAAAACAAACATGTTTTTGGGCTGCTGTAGATTATGGTTACAATCTCACAGTGATGGCCGTCAATTCCTCCCTGTCTATCATGGCTTGGTTCACAGTCTTCATAGATGCACAGTAGCAGAGAGCAGGGAAATGGGCCAGAGAGATAACATTCGGGAAAAACACACACGCATTATAAAGCCCTTTGGCTGAGCTTACACTCACACTCATACACACACACACACACACACACACACACACACACACACACACACACACACACACACACACACACACACACACATACCCATACACACATACAGACACAGACACACAGGGAGACACACACAACACACCCTGTTGAATGGCTCGACTCAATGGTCAAGGTCTCCGTAGAGCACAGATTTTTCTGTATGGTCAAAAAATTACTCAGGATTCAGTATGTGGAGAGATATGCCTCATTGCCGATGCTCTTAGAGGAAAACACAATTTCAGGGTTACCTGATAAATGTCCGTCTGGCCGGTAGGTACAGATGAAGGGCAATCATTCATTCAGTGAATGAGGGAAAGAGGGTACTGTTGTATGAAAACACTCAGTTTAGTTGGGTTTTTTGTTTGGTTACTTTCATGCTCCATGTGGTATTATTCCCATTTATACAAACAGCACATCCTCTCGTTTTTTTATTACTTCAATTTAAAACGCTAAGAAAAAAAGTCGGATAAAAAAGTGGATTCTAGTGAAGTGTGAAGGTTAGCCCAGTAATGCCGAGATGAACCCTGTGGGAGTGTAAACATCAGGGTTTACGTCTATAGGTTATTTTTTTTCCTGATTGCACTTAAATGCACTGACCTTGAAGACTTGAAGAAATGCCTGTCTTGACAGCGCTAAGTGAGGTGGGCTATTGGGCTAGTTCTGAAGAAAAGGATGTGGAAGGTCAATCCAGTACTTTAACTTTTTTTAAATGTCTATAACCAGACACTGATCACATATTTTATTATGTCCATTTAGGGTAAAGTCTAGCACCCAATCTTCACACCAAATCTTAAGTATTTTACAGTAACATATATTTAACTGAAAAGCAAATGGAAAAAAATGGACAATTCATTATTTAATTTCACACACACACATAGCACACAAATCTCTTTCTCTTCTCTCACCACCACGCAGACAGATGAGCACACGTAAACACAAACACACAAGCACACACACACACACACACACACACACACACATACACACACAGTAGAACATTCAAACAGGTTCAAAGCAAGACACATTTTCCTACACAGGCAACTCAAGGTGCTTTTGATAAGGCGTGCCAGCACATACAAAATCAAGGAACAAAAAAAATATTTATTTTATTAGTTTAACCTTCATTTAACCAGGAAAGATCCCATTGAGATTAATAATCTATTTTAGTATAGGAATAGGAATGAAATAGGCGCAAGAATTCTGAGTGTAGAAACCTGGTAAAAGTAATAAAGTGCCATCTCTAGTTCCATACCCTCTGGATAAGCAGGCTTAGCCCTAGGGTGTAGACATAAGTAATTTTTACATGTCGGAGCAGACTACAGAGCATAGAGAACAACTGTAGTGTTGTACCAGGGATGCAAGGATCTTTTCTTCAGTGCTGAGTAACTCATCCACCTCTCTCAGCTGCTTGACAGACAGGTCGACTCTGAGCTAGTTTGTACCTGTCAAATCTGTCACCGACGCCGTTCAGCGTAGGCAAGTTACTGGTGTAAAGAACGACTAGATAAGAGGAACTGGGTCAAATTGGTAGCAGCTTACAGACGGACAGACAGGCAGGCAGAGAGGCAGACAGACAGGCAGGCAGGCAGGCAGGCAGGCAGGCAGGCAGGCAGACAGACAGACAGACAGGCAGGCAGGCAGGCAGGCAGGCAGGCAGGCAGAGAGGCAGGCAGGCAGGCAGGCAGGCAGACAGACAGGCAGGCAGGCAGGCAGGCAGGCAGAGAGGCAGACAGGCAGGCAGGCAGGCAGGCAGGCAGAGAGGCAGACAGACAGGCAGGCAGGCAGGCAGGCAGGCAGGCAGGCAGGCAGGCAGGCAGGCAGACAGACAGACAGACAGGCAGGCAGGCAGGCAGGCAGGCAGGCAGAGAGGCAGACAGGCAGGCAGGCAGGCAGGCAGAGAGGCAGACAGACAGGCAGGCAGGCAGGCAGGCGTGCGGACGGACGGACGGACGGACGGACGGACGGACGGACTGACGGACGGATGGAGGGACAGACAGGCAGACAAGGCTAAAATGAGTCAGTCATGATGCCCTGTTGATTTCTTAAAAAGTTCAAGTTACAGAAAGGTTACTTGTAAAGGTCCAGTTACACTGGGATGGAAGCCATGACATGCAATTAATAAGAAATAAGCAAATTAAAATCAATGCCGAGCACTTACACTGTGGGGACAAAGGACTCCACAGAGGAACACACAGGCCTGCAGCTAATTAATGAAAAATATTGAAGCTACTGCAAAGAAAGGAATCCAATAAAAAGAGAGTCGTCTGCAAGTAAGCATGCTACTTTCATGGACCTAACATTTCCTTGTCTATTCATTATTTATTAGAAAGACTCGTCCCACACCATTAATAACATTATTTTCATCTCCCTATCCGTCAGGAAATCTAATGCCGTCTTTTTAACAAGGTGCTTATTACAAGCCTGTAATCAATATTCTGGTGTCACTCATCAGGTTGATCACAAATCCTAGTCTGACATTTCCTCCACCCACCCGCTCAACCATACAAAAACAAACAAAAAACAAGCACACAAACCCGCTCACTCACTCACTCACTCACTCACTCACTCACTCACTCACTCACTCACTTAAAGTCACCCACTTTGTCACACACACACAAAGAATGTGCGAAAGGTTTGTAACATCCAAAGGAGCAATCTCACTTTACAGTAATAACCTTAATCTTTCTTTAACAGTAAAACGGCGTGTTAACTGTAATTACAGCTGTCAGTTGAGCACCTCGAAGTGTTCATCATCTCTGTACAGTGTAACCCGTTTCTCCGATTTGAGGCTGAATAAAGTCTAGTTGTAACATGTGTGCTGAAGGTTTCTATAACTGAGTTACATCTTTTGCATTCTTTAGACAGCATGATAACAGCTGTATTTGCCATAACATAAGCTCTTAAAAATACCAGACTATACACTTTAAAGTGTCAGTCATATTGGCAACTGCAACTGCTGTAATTGATTTAGTTATTCTGTAAACACATAATTTTGTATGTGAAACAGGACGTTCAAAATAAAGTTTTTATTGCGATTAAATAGGGGCCCATCATAAAAGTCCTTGGGGAGGATTACAATATCCAGCCAGTCGTTACATCATGGTGTAAACAAACTCAGAGCGTCCCGTTCTGAGAACTGGATTGCATTTCAATCTCGGTCCAAATTCCTGGGCGGGTCAAAGTTGGCTTCACCTCCAGAGGGAAATGTTGGATAAACAAAAGGATTAAGCCAAAGACGTCTTGACTCCACACATTTACACCACTTATTTACACTCTGGGCGATTATACAACGATGACCTTGTTGGATGAACTGGCTGGTGATTCTGGAAATAAACAATTCCACAGGGTTCTCATTTATCATCAGAAGCGCCGTAATGGGGCACAGCAGGCCGTGCTGACATTACTATTTGGGGGATACGTTTTACCACACCTAGAAAAGAATCAATAATCCATTTACTACGATATCTGTGCAAACAGAAAGATTCTCCGATGGATTGTTTTTCCTCAGACGGGCCATCCAGCCGCGAGGTTCTTTTGATTCCCCGCCTCTCTTCTAGACGGAATAGCCGGTCGGGTTGTCTCGAATACGCGTCTTTATCTTTCTAACCCTTTGATACGGCTCGCCCTGTCTGACTGCAGTCCACTCTTTTAAGTCGTAACAGTAACTGGAGGCTAAGAAAGACCTGAAGAGCTACAGGGATTGTTGTATTGCTCTCTAAATGTAGACACTCCCTGCTCTAAAGATGTGAGAGGAGCATGTAATGGCCTTGCTTGGTTTAGTCATTTCTTTCATAACTGGAGGGCACAATCAACATTATTGGGCCCTCAGTCTAAAACCTTCAATTTGAGCATACATGCAACGTCTAGAAGTTGGTTTGGAGTTTATGAACTGTGGTTTGTAAATGTGAGAATCATAACAACTTTATCAATTTCCCCTCAACCATTGTATTTCTAAAGATATAGGAATGGCTCAGTTTAAAAAGTAATTCATTCATTTGCCTGCATGTCTATGGTTGCTAATGCTCACATCACGTTTCAAAACTAGGTCAAAGTACACGTCATATCTAGACATGGTGAAGGAAGTTGGCAGTCACATGGTTCTTCTTTTCATGCCAGAAACATATTGTGGCTTCTGCTTGCTTCCTGTCTGCCAGACTCCACCACATGATATCACAATCACTGGCTAAATGTAGAGTGTGAGATTGCAGTTGTTCAAGCCTGTCTGTGTCTGGTCAAGCAGCCACGTTTCAGCTATTGAGCTATTGCCACGGTTTTGGCCTGAGGGCCTAGTTGTTTCCAACTTACGTGCCCCACCATTTCCTGCCTCTGCAAATCAAATAAACCACTTTGCCAAACAGTACAAAGAGTTTGGCTGTCTCCTTTAATGTGTTTCAGAGTGAGAAGGTGCGCAGGTTTTCGTAGTGCGTTGACATGCATTCCACCATTTGTTTTTCCAGAGTCAATGAGGACTACGGGTATTTTCACATCTAAAGACCAACCTATACCATGCTGGACCAAATTATTTGTGTTTCCATGATTCCAGCAAATATCCAATGGGGCCTCCCTTTCGTTTAGCTTAGTTTTGTCAAGCATTACAATGGAAAATGTATCGTGTGGGAGTAACTACAAGGCTACAAAGTCTTTCTTTGCTGGAAAATGTACATAGAATTAATGGGTCTTGCAAATGAGCTAAAGTGTTTTTTCATTTTATTTTATTTCATTGTGTGCAATCTTGCATCAATACTACTTACAGTACTGAAGGGTTCAATATTGATAAAAAAAAATGAAACAAAGTCAAGCAGTGCCACTTAACATATAGTAGCAATTGTTTTTCTTGACCTTTATTATGTTACCTTAATTTGAAAAGATTGCCGATAAAAATAACATAGCATATCACCAAAATGTAAGTGCAATGAATTACAGTAATTAATTACTGTACACACACACACACACACACACACACACACACACACACACACACACACACACACACACACACACACACACACACACACACACACACACACACACACACACAAACACACACACACACACACATACAAACAGGATGTGTACTGTTCATACACTAAAGTTAGGGAGAGAGAAGAGAGATAGAAAAGACGGGCGGGCGGGCGGGCAGGCAGGCAGGCAGACAGATGTGGGTCATGTAAGTCTCCGAATTTCTGATAACTATTTCTTTTTTTGTCTGTATCTTCTCACATTTCCTTGGGTCTATCCTTGTACTCCAGGTCTACCAAGGTGAACTGGACCCCACACAGTCCCAACTCCATTTGCACTAATTGCCCCGGCTGTACCGCTGTGATGTTATCCTGCTTTCGGCTCTCTATTAGTGTACATTCGAGCCTCCTCTCATGGTCAAATCTGAAGGGCCTGATTAAACTTCAAACGCTTTTCTAAGTGCTCATTAACCGCTCGGTGTAGAGGCCAGGCGGACGGAGCCGCGCGTAGCCTGGGGATGCACTCTCCAAGCTCTGCTCTGCCCGCCGCTCCATCCTCTGTACTTATGGATCCCATTTCAGAGAATGGATAACAATCTTCCATATCCATTTAAAGTGACATGGCCAAGATCACCTCAAATCCAAAGCATACTGAGCTCTAATCGACTTTGAGACTGGGTTTTTGGGGGGTGGGGGGGTTATCGTTTGTGAATTGACGCCCCCCGACTGCTTGGGTAGCTAGAGCAATGCAGCGCACAACTCCTTCGCAAGGTCGTGGTAAGTGCCTTGCTTTTTCATAGAGTCACACTGCCTGTATCAGTAGGAACGGGCTGACACGCGCTGCCCTCCAGTTGCTATGTGATTACCTATCTTCCAAGCAAAGTTAGCTTGGCTCCTATTCGAACTAGAGAGCGTCTGTGACTGCTTTAGCCTATGGGGTATCTAGCGCCTAGAAAATTACGGTTCGAATCCCCAGTCACTCATCCTACTTTCTTTGCTGCCAAGCAACCCAAGATTGCCTACATTAGTTTAAGTAATAACAGCCTGAAGGTTTCCTCAATATTTAATGTTTGAAGAAGGTATAACTAACTTTGTTGGGCTGTGTGCCGCCACTTCCCCCCAAGGTATTTCTTTTTATATATATATATATTTGTCTTTTGCCAGAAAACCTTTCTTTCTCTCTTCTCTCTTTCTTTCTCTCTCTATCGCTCTGTCTCTTGCTCTATCCACCCCCCATCTCTCTCTCTCTCTCTCTCTCTCTCTCTCTCTCTCTCTCTCTCTCTCTCGACTTTCTTAGGGACAAAGATAATAGCGGTAAGATGAACCTACAGTGTCATATTTACAAGCCTCCACGGTGGGCAAAACTCATAACACTTAGTCATCTGAAAGAACCAGACCAGAGACACACTGCGCTACATCACGAGACAAAGCACACAGCACACTAAACACATCATATCATGTTCTCTCTATTAGTAGACATGGGAGCCCTTTTTCACTGCGGCATCAGGATTTTAAAATTTATTTTATTTTTAAAACAAATGCATCTCTGTATCGTGAGCCAGCCAGGATCTTTGGGGTCAGAAAATGGCAGGCAGGATTGGTTTAATAAATGCTATTAACAACAGGGTGCCTGGATGCAGGGCGAAAGGTGAGGTTGACAACAGGGATAATTAATTAAGCTCTGCATAGGCTAATGGAGTGCAGGCAAATCATTTGAAAGGCCATTACCGGCATGTCGCGTGTAATCACCTCTTTTTATCCAAACTGTACACTGGGTGAGAAGGAAGAAACCTCTGTTTATCAAAAGCCATAATTATTTTTGAGCCCCCACTCTACAAGCAGCCCTGCAAAGCAATATCCAGATTTTTCCGATAGGAGGGGGGTGAAAGTGCACAGTGTGGGTTAATGGCAAAAAACACTGTTGAGTAAACGTCGAATATGAACCCTGCATTTGGAAATATGGTCTGTTGTTTGTTTTATTTATATGAACATGGCTACTTTTTGTCTTACATGCCATGTATGGATGTAAATAGTACATACGTTAGTGAATCATGGACTTAAAATGTTGGCTTTGTCTTCTGCCTATATGTAAAAAAATATGACAAATCGCCCCATGATCATCCATGACATCAAAGTTGACAATGCACCATTTATAAATTCCAAAACTATACAAATATCCGTGATTGGTCATTATACAAATGCACATGCCACATGTTAGCCTACTGTTGAAGGATATATATATATATCTCAATCATATTACATCGTCCTGTCTTGGGTACAATATATCAAACTCCAGACACTCATCAGCGGCACTATCCATCAAAGAAGCCACAGCTGTTTCCATGGCCCTCACTATTATGGCGGCATAAACACAACACTAAATTCTCTGCTCCCAGGGCCGGTAAACTTCTAGGAAGGGTCCCCGTGGCCGACCACCCTCCGTGGTCACTGAAGGACGGTCCCGCCGCACCTTATAAACCGGTGGACCGCGGTTATTGATCGTCACGTCATAAAACCACCACCACCATTTACCTTGATTCATAACCTCAGGTGAAATGTGCCCGTTCGATTGAAAGTCCCGTCTTTTCTCTTTCTCTTTCTCTTGTACTATCGCCTAGAACAGGAAGAAGAAGAAAAAGGTTCAATCAAGCCAAGGGGAGCTAAATGTAACTTTCCTATCTTTTTTTTTCTTCTTTTGCTCTTGAGCATTTTTCTTTTTCTAATCATCCTCTTTCAGTGACCATGTTGACCAGCTTTGACCCTTGCTGTATTTTCTCTGGACGCTGAGCGCATACTGAGGAGAAATCACTGAGCCCCGTGTGGACCCCCAACGGCTTCCAATGCAGCGGATCGATAGACCCATGCTGGGCTACGTTGAGTGATGATTGGACGACAAACTTTCCCATTTCCTGATGCACCATGGGCCTTCTGGGTCTTACTTATTTATGAGTTTGGGTTAGCTTTACGATTCAAAAGTTTACAAGTGTGGTTTAAAGCCACCCAGGTTCAAACTCATTGTTACAATGGTTGAAAGATGGACCGTGTGTTTGGGTGTGTCTGTGTGTATGTGTGTGTTCAACTTTGCATCATACAATACTTTTGTTTATATAAAAGTAGAATTAAAGGTGAACATTTGGTAATTTATTACATTTATTATAGTATGTTATAATGTAATTTATTGTAACAACCACCAAAGCATATATACACATATATATATATATATAGATATATGGATATATATATATATATATATGAGAGAGAGCAAGAGAGAGAGAGAGAGCTAGAGAGAGAGAGAAAGAGAGAGAAACAATACAGAAAGAGAGAGAAATAACAGAGATAAAGAGAGAGGTATAGAGGCAAAGAGAAAAACAAGTAAGGTGAGCGGTATAGAAGGCAGATCATTTCACATTTCACCTGAAGTGGCTGGTCATCTGAGGGGAATGTCAGGGGCGCATGCCCTGCATCTTTTATTAGGACAGTTGAATCAATTCTCCTATCTTTTCCCCCCCCCATAGCATTTGGAGAGGAGAGGGATTTGCCTGTCAGTTTGACTCAGAGGTTGTTCCACGGGTTACCTCTCCTTCTCATACCACTGTCGGCCTGCCGGCTAAATCCAGGCCCCCGTCTATCCAGCCATTTGGACTGCAGAATAGTTTCACCGATGAGAATACTGAGTGATAGCTCTATCGGAATGGTAGGGGATTCTGCCAATCTATTTACTTTTAAGTGTAGAAGATAATGCTGTTGGATGCCACACACACACACAAAACTGGTAAGCTTTTGGTCAATTGAGGCATCTGTATCAGAGTCTAAAATTCATTACACCGCCCCCTCTAACCTACGCGCTGCACCTCCCATAACAACCACCAACGCATATGGTAACTAACGCAAGGCTCGATGGCCGGTAACTAACAGTGTTATTCAGGAGTCTCACAATTAAAGGCTGTGTGTTATTGTATAGCATACAGTGGAACAGGTGAGGAGTCTCCCACAACCCATCCATCACACGCTGGCAGCTCCTTTATAACATCTTTAAAATTAAAGGTGCACCGGCCCCTGGCTCTTAAAAAGAACAATTGTTTTCTGACAGCCCAGTGAATCTCGGGCGAAGATTGCCAAGGGGAAAAGCTGGGGAGAAGACAACTTACATGCAAAGGGCTGGCAGACTGAAATAGGAGGGTTTGCTGCTCTCAGCTAGTTGACTTTGGTCGTGCTTGACGCCATGTGGAGGTTTTCAGAGAGATCAAATATTTGCAGTGGTTATGACTTTTTTAAACATGTACTCTACTGCGCTGTGGTATATCAGCAAGAAGTGAGACTTGGAAGTGAGCGTGATGGAGGGGGACAGAGACGCAGGGAATATTAATATGAGACTAACTCAGAATGCTGGACATGATCGGTGATGAACACAAGATTATTTTTGTTATAAATGAGTATGTGAGTGGATAGACCACTTAAGCTGTGAGCGTGTGCGTTTCTGTGTGTATTTTATGTTTGTGTCGTGTTTGCATAGTGTGTGTGTGTGTGTGTGTGTGTGTGTGTGTGTGTGTGTGTGTGTGTGTGTGTGTGTGTGTGTGTGTGTGTGTGTGTGTGTGTGTAAAGGAAGAGATAAAGAAGCCAACACATTGCCATCCATTTAGACATGTGGGATAAAATACAAGGGGGGCTTAACCTTATTGACTTGAAGATCTACAAAAAGACAGTGCTATTATAAAAAATGTTTTACTGTAAAACAGAAAACATCACAGTGCGGATGCACTTGGCAGTGTGTGTTTCCCTGAATTATTGAGTCTCGCTGCTTTCTAGCGGAGAGACATCGCCTTGACACCACATATCTTGATTTAAGGCACCCCCCAGACCAATCACATGCATAATGGACCAGGGCCATTATTAATTAAAATGGTGGATTAATTTTGCAACGAGAAGCTGCATTTTAAAGGGACCTCTTACATGTCACCACACATGAAGAAACCCACATGGACTGAAGGCAAGGTCCTTTTTACTTCTGCACACCTAAGCACAGAACCTCATCACAGCCCAGACCCACTGACAGAGCACACGCCTACTGCAGCTCGCACCACCATACTCTGCAACGACTAAATGTAATGTGCTGGATGTTTTTTTTTCTTTTTTGTTACTAAAGCGCCAGCATCAGAACAGTCCTGGGGGAAGTGACTGAGTCACGAAGATATTAGATGCAATCAAAGCACGTGTGTAATCTCCAAGTGAAGCCATTTCCACCTGCGTGCTAATGATGACTAAATGACATCACAGTGTGCCGTGTTGCACGTCAAATCAAATCAAATCTAAGGCGACTTCCCAGAGGCCACGGTAGCGTACACATGTAGTCTCTGATGACACCGTTGTGCCAGTGCTGAGAAAATCTTTAACTAAATACAATTCAAGTTACTAGAGGCAGTTTATCTTTAGGAGATGACAGAAAAGAATTCGTGTTAACTATTGACACTTCATTAGGACTCATCTGAACAGTGATAGCTTTTAGTCTCCCATAAACATTACAAGGTGCTATCAGAAAAAACCTATTGATAATCCTTTAAGTTGCCTATTGTTGCTTTGAATAAGAAATAGTATAACTGTATAGTAGTATAAGTATAACTGCTATGAAGACAAAGCATGGGACGAGCACATCATAACACTAAAATAAGATATAATATATATTATATATATATATATATATATATATATATATATATATATATATATATATATATATATATATATATATATATATATATATATATATATATATATATATAAACTAAATTGACTAAATTGATATGGGACTTCTTATCTCAAAATAACTTCACACATGCATAAGGACAAGGCAATCTCCATATGCCTGCACAGTCACCAAATGGCTCTGTAATTGGTGTTAAGACACCTCCTGTAGTTCCACCATGCAGCGTTACAAAGGCCAACGGTTGACGAGTCTTTAGGCCCTGTGGTGCTCTCAGGGCAGATGGTAGAATTCAACACCTGGCTAGTATGTGTCAGACACACATTAACAAAAAGTAAAAGAGAATTTCAACTTTTACAGTGTATATGTGTGTGTATATGCAGCAGTGCAATATTTATATTATGTCTGCAATGTGTCAAAAACAGACAGGCATGAGTACGCACAGTGGCACAATCCTTAATTATGTCACACTCAAACATTCACTCAGATGTATCAGCTATAAAGAGACATCTTCATTAATATTGTTTTGGCAAAATTACAAAAGTGAGCAGCAGCTTTTGGTTTGTTGTGGTCTGCACAGTATGCAGCTATTCACAGGAGAGAAAGAAGAGGCAGAAGTTACATTTGCCATGAATGATACAGGGATTTTCTCAGCGTTTGTTTTTGGGGGATTTAAACCAGGGTGACATTCTAGTGAAATATTAATAACTCATCTTCTACAGAGTGAAGAGACATTAATGGAACAGTCCAAGGAAAGCCGAAAGGGCACAGTCCCATAGAGAATGTTGTGCCCCTGAACATAAAGTGAGTGAGACAAGACCGGTGTATTTGTGCAGGTCTGTGTGTGTGTGCGTGTGTGCTTGTGTGTGTGTGTGTGTGTGTGTGTGTGTGTGTGTGTGTGTGTGTGTGTGTGTGTGTGTGGGGGGGGGGGGGGTTATTGTGTGGGTGAGTACTCCAGGTGTGTGTGTGTGTGTCTCTGGCTCGATGGGCCTTCAGCAGTCTCCAAACCCAGCCAGGAAGCAGCGTGATGTTTCCAGCTGTGGAGAGGCCATCTGCTGCTTCTCCTCAGTTTTAATTAGCACTGGGCCTCTCTCTGTCTCCACACTCCTCCCTGGTCTCCATGGAACCCAGGCTTGATCAGAATCAACAGAACTACGGAAGCCCACAGGTAAACAAACGTTCGTTTGGGAGAGCTACTGTTGTAGTTGGCCAAGCTCTAAACAAAGTGGGTAGGCTAAATGAGTGCTGCTAATGGCTGAATGATGGCATGTAATGACCTGTGTGTTAGTCATATGAAAGTCACCTCAAGATCTGGTTTCAATTTGATGAATATGGCATCGTATGACTGTTTGTATTTTGTGTATGCTCTTGCTTATGGAATGGACATGGAATATGATCTGAGAGAATAAATGGTTTGAATGGTAGCAACATAAGTGTATGGTTTTTGCTAGAATGGAACGCGGCTGACATGTCTCTCGCGTTGACATCACATGATACCTCCATGTTTAAAAAAAAAAAAGAAAACTGGCTATTTTTAGATTCCTCTTACACTTCATGCATTGCATGCAGTATTTTATCGATATACAATGAGGAGATACCAAGGTCAATTATATCAGACCAGTTCCAACATTAAATTACATTAAATTAAATACAGCTACAGCATGAACATTTTTTCCCACATAAACCTACAAAACAAAAATACAAAGTAAGTGTCTAGGAGGGATTTTGTTTGGGGATTATCATCATTGGACTGTGATAATAATAACTTGATGATGCCTCTAATGTGGCCTGACAGCATCTCCTGGCTGCTGCCTCTGTGTCACCATGCAGCCAAGCTGGAGAGGCTTTGCTAGAGCAGGTGCAGAGCCCTTCCACAGCAGCCTGCATGACTAGTCCCTCTGCCAGACTGGGCTTATCAGTGCAGCAGGTTTCTAAAGCTGGAAGTCTGGCAGACAGACAGACAGACAGACATCGGGCCTCTCCATCAGTGTGAAAGCCTCAGAAGTAAGCAAACCCACACCCCAGCTGTCCATCACTGGTCTGGTCATTATCAGGAGCAAACCTGTTGTCTGCCGGGAGATGGAGGGAGGAACAGGGACCTTTCGGTGGTGTGTACTCAGACTGATAGCATGACCTCCGGCCCTGTGTACCAGACATCCTTCATAGAGCCTCTCTCTCACTGGCTGCTGTGGATGGGGGAAATCAAGAGGCCAGTTCATCTCATTATGAGATGTTTCATGCATCAACAAGCCTTGTTTAGAGGTGGCTGACCTGAAGAGGTGGCCTTACCAGAGGATCCTGTTTTGTTGTTGTTTCACGCGTGGGAGGATGTGCAACAGCAAGGCGCTGTCGAGAGAAAGACAGAAACACTGGTTGAGCCGTGATCAATAGTCTTGTATAAGACTTAATTGATCCTGAGTCAGTATGTATTTCTAGCGATGCAACAGGAATCAATAGGTTCATACTGTTGTAATGGGAGGATATTGAGCAGTGGGCCTCTTATCTTAATGTTCAGTAATAGACGAGAAAGATAAAAACCTCTATCCGATTTCATGCTCCATTAGCGATAGTCTCCTCACCGTATGTCGTGTGTGTTGGTTGGGTCTCCTGCCTCTCTTGTTTTTTTTTTCTCTGTCTCTCTCTGTCTTTTGTAGTCTACCACTCTTTTTTGCTCACTCACTTTCTTCTACATTCTCTGGGGCATTGACATCATACTCAATGCATACTCTTCTGCACTGTTAGAAATCGCAATACATTTACTATTTGTATGTATTCTATATACTTACAAATTATAGTTTTTTACTTTACATGATAATACCGTAGATTTGTGAGGATTTTCCGTATCTAGTTGCTCAACAGATCTTTGAAGCGGTTTCAATAAGAAATTGGTTGTTTAACACGTTTTACATTTTATATCATTCCTGTTACCTTTGAAGTTCTTTTGCTGTCACTGTTAATGGCTGCTTGCTGCTTATTTATTCACACTACTCATTGAACAGATGATAAAAAGTAAGCCAGCAGCGAAAGAGATGTGCATGAACTTGAAGGGCTGTCCTTGTGTGATTTCCGGAAAAGCAGGAACCCTCTGATATTGACTAGCATCTTTAATATTTCATACAGATTTGATATTTCATATGGAATGGAGGTTTTGAGATAGATGAAACTTTACAGTTTCAGGTTTACATAACTCTTGGTCAATGCTGACCTGACATTTCGGCACTGACAATATATAAATCATGCTTTGGTCAACATTATTTCCAAACAATATGTCTTTAAAATCACTATTGTTTTTTTTGTTTGTTTGTTTTATGGTTATTTTGTTTTAACTTTATAATGATATTGATTATTGAACAATATAAGTAGATCAACCACATACTAAATTCTTTTAAGATGGGTAAAAAATTCATAAGATAGTTCATAGTCCACTGTGAGATGAGTCAGACAAAATAATATTTTGAATATCAATAAGAAACCCTTATCGTACAGGTCAAACAACATGTCACCCCTTTCTCGCAAAGCATTCCCAGGGTTTATTTTCCATTGCTTTTCCCTCTCGTTCCTGTCAGAGTGAGGTCAGATGACAAACGATTAGTTGATTCCTAAGACAAACAAAAGGCATTTTTTTTATATTTGGACTCCTCCTGACCTTTTCAAGATTCAGAGATTCACATCAGCACATATTACAGCCACTCTCTGGGTTTTATAGACATGAATGTGCTAAAAAAAATAAAGAAAGAAATACAACACAAAAGGCCAAGTCGTGTTTATATGACATTTTCATGGCATTTCTGTCCCTTCTTAAACCTGAGGTTCAGTTTCTTGTTTCTCTCCAGATTAACTTGCTTGTGTTTTTTTCCACACTAGAAGCAATTCTCCTTTTATTTCACTTCTTGACATGTTTTGAACATTTGTTACACATTCATTAATTTCCTTTTTCTAAGGATAGAAAAAAAGATTGCTTAGACATAAATACTGACATATATACATAAATGGTGTAAAGGGAAGAGGGTTACACAATTACAACAAATATAAAACAAGCTTAGCTGCATACATTACCGCATTACACCCCGTGTCATAGGCTAAGCAGCTTTGTCTCAACCTGGCTGGTGGAAGGGCCTCTCAAGGCTCCCCAGGAAAGCTTCCATGTGGAGGTTTGTCAGACCAATCCATCAAGCAGAGCTTTTCCTGGGCCTGAGTGAGGAAGTTCCCAGCGGACAGAGCGTGAACCTCAGCTCCTCTCACATGATGGGAGGGGGGGTCACTGGGGTCATGTTGAGTAATGTACAGTATCTCCTGTTACGTTTCAGCTAAAGCTATGGGTTTACATTACGTTTTCACCTCTGAAGAGATTAAAGGTTAACTTGGTGTTAAACAGAAGAATCAACATACATTCTAACTTAGGGTGTCAATGTTAAGGAACATTGCTGTTATATAAAAATAATTAACACCCACCAAATTACTTAGTTAGTTAGATGAGTACATGCATATGTACATACTGTAGATACTTTCACACTCACACACACACACACACACACACAAACACACACACACACACACACACACACACAGAGAGACACACACACACACGCATACATACATGCACGCACGCACACACACACACACACACACACACACACACACACAAACACACACACATATACAGTACATACATACATACATACATACATACATACATACATACATACATACATGCATACATGCATACATACATACATACATACATACATACATACATACATACAGACATACATACATACATACATACAGGTGTGCATACATACAGATAGATACATTGTTCTTAGACAGACAGTTAGTAAGGATGTGTTCTGTACAACCCCTTAACCCTACAGTATAAGAATAGTAATGTGAGGTCCAATGTCCCCAGGTGTTTGAGTACACTGGACCCCTGCACACAAACTTCTGCAAGCTCATGAAGAGGACTGAGATAAATAGATCACATCTTTCCTCGACATATGTGCAAACCCATGGAGGAGCGGAGTCTCTCATGTGCAATGGGACGATTTACTTGCGTCGCATTTATGAAGAAAGATGATTTCAATTAACTGCGCAGTCTTGTGTAATTCCCTCGAAACCTTCGAGCCTTAATGCATCACGGTTGCCAAGGTTACTGAGTACCGGTGCCTGGCTGGAGCTGGAGAGTTTCTTCTCTCACGGGACCGCTCTGATTGGCCAAATCTTTCTGAACCATTTGGAAGCATTTTTGCATGTCAACAACTCAGTGCTTACAGTTAAATAAAAAAATAAAAAAATAAAAAAATAATAATAAATAAACATATTTATTTGGATAAGTGATCTGTTTTATACTGTCCTTACACAGAATCCAAAACAAACACATTTCTTTTTTTTACATATCTGTCTAATTTAGTGGAGCAAAGAATACTGGTATAAATTATTTGGTATTTTATAATCCCTCTTGTTTGGTAAGAAACTTTCCATTTTACAGATGCAGTCTGTTGCAATAATCCTATTTTTTTATTCTGTTTCATATGAGCAATGCTGTAATGTTTAACAAGCTTGTTATCCGAGCTCGGAATAGAGTCTCTTTTCACCTGGGAAGCAAGCCGTGGGACCCCACTGCGGCATCCAGGCTAAATTTAAAATGGTGGTCTACTTCTCTGACTGTGTCCAGGTTCCACACTCTTCCTTCATCCTGATGAGATGAAATGACAGCGAGGGGCCAGCCTGCCCCTCCAGATGATGGAGGCCGCTGGCTGCCAGGAGCTAAAGTGCTGCTGCTGGACCAACCCCATTTCCCCTCTGTCCACAGAGGATACGGCTTGCCTAACGTTCACTTAGGACGACACTGGAACATCACAGAATGGATATTTATCCTCTCAAACCTGTTGACGTGCTTATGTCATTTTCTTTTCTTTTTTTTGTCATTGCTGTACAGTAATAATGGTGATTTCTGCTCTAGAATGCTTTTTTAGGATCTTTGAGTATATCTTTGTTTTTTAGCTCTTGGAATGGTTTTGCGTTACAATAACCATGACGTTGGTTCTTAGACTGAGCGCATCTTTATTTCCCACAGCTTTAATAGTGAACGGACGACAATTAAACATATTTGTCATCAGCAAAATGGCCTGACAATGTGGAATATTTTTGAAGGCAGAGCCATACTAAAGAGAGAAGAGTGATAGAGGAAGATAGAGAGAGAGAGAGGGGAAGTGAGAAAGAGTTCAAGGGTTCATGCCCCAGTGACTCATATTGGCCCTTGCCACACAGAGAGCTCTCTACCCAGACTCTGACCACCCAACCACACCAACTAACCTCTGGAGGCCCATGGGAACTGCAAGACCAGGCCACTTGGTTCCTCTCTCCTTAGCGGGTGGCCTCTTTAATTTTAGTATCATGTTGGTATCTCAACATCTCAATAAACGTTGCCATACTGTAAGCACCATACTTCATGTCTACAGAGAATGAAAAAAATTCTGTAGTTTGACTGTACATTATGAAAATGACTGCAGTATCATAACTTGTTGTGTGAGGCCCCTGCACCCGTGATCAACCAGCACATTACTCATAAATATTCAAGTGCTTTCACTTGCCTAAAGATCACTGGGAGAGGCTCTGGTCCAGCCTGATCATTGAATAGAAGGTCAAGCAGTCCATTGCATGTACTTTCCAAACAACCAATAAAATGTACCCCTAGAATGTGGGCAACAGATTACAGTATGACCCTCTGATGTGGTGCCAGGAATGTCTTTATAGATCAATGGATTTCATCCATTGTTTTTTGGTGTTGGATCAAACAGTATGCTGTATGATTTAATACTTTTTATTTCTCGTTCTATAAATTCAGAATACGTAAAATTTTCTGTTTGACTATGGTTTTTCTCATGTGTGTTTGTGTGTGTGTATGTGCGTGTACATGTGTTCGTGAACAAATGTTTAGGCTTTTTGTGTCTAAATCCTTTCATTGTGTTTGTATTTGTTTGAGTGTGTCTTTGTGTGTGTGTGTGTGTGTGTGCGTATGTGCGTGTGCATGTGTGTGTAAGCTCAAGCCTTGGTGTGTTTTTTTGTGTCAGAGCTAGCATTAGTGCATGCATGTCATGGCGCCAAGTGGAAAAGAAATCCAGTGCCAACTATTTTCTCCTCTCTGCACTTTAGTGGGAGCATTGGGGGCAGTGATTCAGATGGCAACCCTTACACAGACGGCCGCTGGCAGAGGGCCCGGCCCTCCAGACTGTTGCTTCTGCCACTACCTCCGCAGCCAAGAACCCACTAAGGCTTGCAGAGAGCTGGGGCCAAAATCAGACGATAACACACGGCACTGCGCTGACATTAATGCACCTTGGCAACAGTTGATTGTTTTGTATCACAAAGTCTTCTTTGAGACGAGATGAGAAATGGTTTCAAAATAAAAGCAATGGATCCACTTTTGTTAGATGTATCTCTTTTATGAATCACAGACCTAAATCCAAAATGCCTCTTATTAACAAGATACCTTGGGCTGACACCTACTTGTCTGGGATCAGCTCTGTTGCAGATGTTCAGAGAGATGGCTTGACAGAGTACCCATTAAAAAACGAGCTTATCAGAGATGGAAATTCATGTAATTACAAAGGGCCAGATCATGGAAAGGCCAATGTAATGTTCTTTGTGGATTTTACAGCAAAGATTCTGCTATGAATGATGAAAGATTTTTTTTTTCCTTATCACAAGGCAGGGGATGGGGGCCTTGAGATTAACGTTTTTTTTAAAGCAGAAAGTTCAAAAAGATTCCCTGGCACGTATACTACAGACTACTAGATCATTGTTCCGATACCTCCTGTATAGTCTCGATCCTAAACACTATGTATAATTAAGGTGTAGAATGTAATTAGAGAAATGTGCAGACTGGAGTTACTTCTTTCTCTGCCTGGGTGCTTTCAGTAGGGCCTGCTCTTCAAGGAGCAGGGAGAGAGACAAAGGGATGGAAACGTGGCTATAGATAAGTCAGGAGGAGAGATAGGAGATCCTTCCCTCTGCCTTCTAATCAGGTATGTAGGAAAGCTGCAGTAACTGGTGCCTGCTTGATTTAAAAATGTATTTTACCAAAGCCGAAGAGGTAAAGACTTTTCCTTCTTAAAAATATTTAAAAAATTTTCATGCCATCCAGTTTGTGTTCCTTTTTAAAAATGCCTTGGTTTCCATTTATATTTTTTGCGCGTTTCTATGTAGCACTGGGAAATCAAGATCACTTGCTTTTTGCAAATTATCTTTATTTTTTCAACGTAAAAATTTCTATTTCACCTTTTGTCTTCGCTATATTATTGGAGATGATTATTTAAAGCCGCAAGCTATTCTAAAGTAGTGTTTTTTTTCTCCACCAAACTAGAACTAAACGTTTCTGTTCTACATAGTACCACACCAGAGAAAAAAAAATGCCGGGGAACGAGTGCAAAAAATGTGTAATAGAACACATTTGTAAAATGTGTCAAATCAGGACACAAATAAGGTGATACAGGCACCAGGCAGGGTTACTCGCTTCCCTAACAGGATCATCTACTCTAATGTTTTGCAAATGACACATTTTATTTTTTCAATTACATTTTTTTTTCCTTCAGTCAACCTGCTTCATGACTTTGTTCAACCAGGTCACCTGCGGTGAAACAGGCCTATCCATTAATACCAGTGTGTTTTATAACGGAGCCAGGACACAAGGTTGACAAAACCCAGTGTTAACCTCTGTGGGAATAGTGCATTACTTCCATCTGTCCTGCTGCTGATGGCTACAGACCAAAGGGCGAGCAATGATATATCCATTCTTGTCACTGTCTCTCTCTCTCTCCCTTCCTCTCTCTCTCTCTCTCTCTCTCTCTCTCTCGCTCTTTCTCTGTCTCTATCTCTCTCCCATCCACCCCTATCTCTCTCTCTCCTTTTCTCGCTCTTTCGTTCTGTATTCTCTCTCTCTCTCTCTCTCTCTCTCTCTCTCTCTGTCTCTTTGTTACACACACACACACACACACACACACACACACACACACACACACACACACACACACACACACACACACACACACACACACACACACACACTACACGGACTGCTGGTCAAAGAGAGCAAAAGGTCCTCCCGACGCTGAGGGACACACAACCACCCACTCTCCCAGCCACCCACACCCACACACACACACATCCACACACCCACACACACACTAACACACCCACACAAACACACAAATTGTCTCCATCCACCTCACTAAGTGTGGCTCTCCATCAGTGCTGTCACTCTCTGACCAGGCTGGCCCAACCTGTGCCCATTGCTGGCTCCGGTTCCTCTCCTGGGTCCACTCAACATTCGTCCCACTACCGACAATGTCAGCATAGTATCCTCAGCCCCTGCACCTGTTAATAGTTTGACCGTGTTTCCGATGGTTTGAAAGATTCCATTCTCTCAAACTATACCAGTGGGCCTAATTTCTACCACATGGTCAAGCAGGATTATCCAGGAGGGCCAAGGTCAATTTAACCTAGCTTGATTGGAAGGAATAGATGACAGCACGGTTCTTTTTAAACACCATTGTCATGTTGACACGTTTCCTCTGGGGGCTTTAGGATGTGAGAGAGGGTCGTGAGATTGGTGAAATGTAATGACAGGAAAAGAGAAGAAGCAAAGGAAGAAGAAGCAAAAAAAAGAGGAAAGAAGTCCTGCTGGGTCTTGTAATAGGAAAAAGGCCACTGGATCCAAAAGACCTGCCTCAATGAAAATGTAACTTCTTGTTTTGTAAACTCAGTCAAGTAATTCAGGGTAGGCAGTTCATCAATCATAACTAAAGTGTTGGTTTACAATTTCAATTGACCAATAATCTGATATATATTCTACTCCCCTCACTTGACGTTATTCTTCACTTGTTAATGTATTATAATTAGACTCTGGTATATAGTAGGTATACTCTTGGTAGCCAACCAAGTTAGTATTAAAAATTCATGGATGGATGGATTGATGGAATTTGGTTGCATTGTAAATGACAAGTTGTTTTCATCTTAGGGCTGAGATATCCTATTGATCTAAACTTGGGTTGTCCCAAATAGCAAAGGAAGCATTTTTGCTTGAAGCTGCTTTCTATGCTATCTATATCCTTGGTAGGGTGGATTTTAAGCTTCTCTTTCTCAGTCATTTGCGCCCTGTTCCCGAACCCGCATCACACATCTGTCCCTCAACTCCGACGGGTCAGAGCGACACACTTTTACAGCACACCAACCCAGCAGCACGGAAGCAGAGAGAGCGCAGATCATACTCATCAAAGTCAGGGAGATTGGGGGAAAAAACCAAGTCATTCAGGTGAAGCAGTTGAGTAAGTAGTAAGTAATATGTTAGCTTCATTACTACAATTTTGAGACCCATACTCTTTCATGTGTTTTACACTTTTTCCATGAGTTAGGATTAGAGACATAAGTGACATTTCTGCTCAGAAGTTTGAAAAGTTTTCCTCGAGGCACGGAAAGTTGAAAGGCAAAAGGCTAAACGAGGAAACCACTCTTATCCATTTAAAATGTGGTGAGCTAGCTATACGCTAGTTAGAAGTACATCAAGCAAACTAAGTTTGAAGTCAAATGTATTCATTTATTTTTAATTGAGCTTGTCTAATCATAACGTATACAGAGAGCTGCAGTTACAACACGGTGCGGGGGTAAACCAGGGAAAGTATGTATTGACATGCCTTCGCCATGGAGAGACCCTGATATGACTGGTAGGCGGACGGGGATGCTGGAGGAATACTGAATTCTCCTCACTAACCATGAATGAGATTGTATCCTAACATCAGGTAATGAGGTTGGGCTCATGCACACACTGCAATCTCAAATCCAAAGCAGCCTAGCACAGTCACCACCTTTATACAGCGCCTGCCACGGGTATTTAAACACGCACACACACGCACACACACACAGAAACACACACACACACACACACACACACACACACACACACACACACACACACACACACACACACACACACACACACACACACACACACACACACACACACACACACACACACACGAAGTCTCACAGACTTACATATTCACAAGCACACACTCACACAATCACACACACACACACACACACACACACACACACACACACACACACACACACACACACACACAGACACACATACGCACACACACACACACACACACACACACACTGTAGCACACATTCACTCACACTGTTCAGTAATCAAGGGAGCTGTATGTCTTCAGATCACAGCGTTTCCATTATCTCTGCTGATGAAGCATTTTCCCCACTGCCTAATGGAGGAGGCCATTCCAATTTACATTTAGCAGCAGACCTCCAGGCTGAGGCAAGGCCACTGTGGGCCATGTACGGTGAATCCTGCATCCTGCTGCAACTGCTGTCTCCTGCAATATCACAAACACACACACGCACAGACCCTCATAATCTCTCTCCGTCTTGTTCTCTCTGGTATACCCTGGAATCTCCCTCCGTCTCTCTCCATTCTTTCTCTCTCTCTCTCTCTCGCTCTCTCTCTCTATATATATAAATATATATATATTCCTCTCTCTCTCTCCCTCTTTCTCTCTCTACAACATGCAGACAAATTACACCAAGTCCTACTCTTTTTCAATCGCTCAAACCAACACATGCACCACATTCACACACACACACACGCACACACACACACACACACACGCACACTTACACAGCGGCCGACATTCTCACATGCTGCACCATCAGTATTCAGCACGGCAACTTTGCACTGAGCCCATAGCTTGCTCTCATAATAACCGGCAATATTCCTGTGTGAGGATAAACATAGTTCTCCAGAGTGAAGGATGGAGCACTGAACGCATGACCAGGAAACACCTATACCAACAGCCAGGAAGGCGATTTCTGCTCTTACTGGTTTATACGCGATACAGAATATATACTGTACAAATATATATATATATATATATACATATATATATATATATATATGTATACTGTAGTTTTACTGTCGCAGGGTAGGTTTTGATAGACGATGATTCCTTCATTGTAATTTTGATTGGACTGTGTGTTTGCTGTGTGTATGTGTGTGTGTGTGTGTGTGTGTGTGTGTGTGTGTGTGTGTGTGTGTGTGTGTGTGTGTGTGTGTGTGTGTGTGTGTGCTGTTATAACCACATGGGTATGTTTACGTTTCACAACTGCATCAATGTCATGTTTTTTTTTGTATGTTTGTAACTGTAAAAATAAGGATATTTTCGTGTCACATACATCTGTGACCTGCAGTCCACTTCTCTAAACTGAATCCACTACTCAAAGAGGTCTGTTAATAAATAATGTCCAGTACAGTGCCCTCTCTATTTCTATGGAAAGAACAATGTGAGACAAACTGAGGAACCATTTTCCTATTTCTATGACAAATCAACTTGGTCCGGGTACCAGTGTTTCACACGGAAAAGGGGAGCTGCGCTCGATAAGCAACCAGCTCCACGGTAAATGAATCACCCCGGCTATCATCGATCCAGCACCAGAGAGGGTCCTGGCCAAACAGGTACCCCATCCAAAGAGCCTTTTACCTCTGGTGAGAGGATCAGCACAGAGGGAGCTGGGCAGGGCGCCGCACAAAAACACGGAAACACATTATTTGCTACCTGAATCACTTGGACAAACTGTTTCCTCACAGCTTCTTTCTCAAGGAACTGGGACACTTGCATTTATATATATATATATATATATATATATATATATATATATATATATATATATA